>JAOXXN010000246.1:10398155-10437628 GCA_026770055.1 Myrmophylax atrothorax | reverse complement strand
AGGGGTGGTAGCATCAAATATCAGAATTTTTTGCAGTAGAACTTTTTTTAACTGTCTAATGGCATAGAAGTGGAATGTTACTGAACTCAGTGGATCCCTGTAAATCACTGAACTCAAGCAGAAGAAATAAGAAATAGCAACCTGGGAAACTGATAGCTCCTCATTAGGATATGACAGTGCTAAGAATTATTTTTTTTCACTGTGAATAGCCTCATTTTTGGTGGTTTTTTTTCTAGACTGCCTGTGACATTTTTAACATCCGTGGAAGACACAGTATTCAGTTGCCTGCGATCTACACCTCTGAGGAACGCTGGGATCCTACAAATTACAGGATAGTGTATGACTCCCAGCCCATGGACCTGGCCAAAGGTATTGCTCCCACCTTCCCCTCCCTCTGTCTTTGCTGCCTCAGATGGGACTGAACTGTGAAGGTTTTTCAGAAGTGCTCTTGGCCCTGCTAGTTGGTAGAAGGCATATGAGGTACAGTGGGCAGAGAGAAAAGCACAGTGGTTTACATTAAATTATCTTTTCCAGCACAATAACACTGGAAATTACACACATTTAGACATCCCCAGAGGAACAAAAGCTGAGATGAACTGCTTTTAGTCAGGGACTAGAGCACACACAACTGACTGATTGTCAGTCACGTTCTAGTGTGAGCACAGTTTGGTTCTTCTCTGATATTGTTTGAAGACAGTTTAAACAAACTTGATCACAGAGTTACCAAGAGTCATGTCCTCTTTTCTCACCAGCTCTTGCAAGCATTCATGGCAAGGGTGTAATTCCCATGAAGCTGAAATTCAGGCAGAATCTTCAAAGTTCAAAGTCCAGGTATGTAGAATACCTCATTCTTTTGAATATTGCAATATTACATTTTACTAAAACCTTAATTGACTAAAATGACTGGTTCTAAACATCTCCCTTTGTTATTAAGAAATATATAGGAATTTTGTTCTGTCCTTAGTAGAAGCATATGAGCTGTGCAGTCTGTAGTGGGGCTGCACTTCCACTGACCGATTTCAGGCATGTTTATTCTGTACTGGACAGATCAGGCAGCAGTTCAGCACCTGATTTGTTTGGATACACGTACTTCACATATCTGGGCTCTGATTTGTTTAAGTCTCCATGAAGTCCTAAGCTGGTCTGGTATTTGGGAATGAACACAAGGGAGCCCCTGCCAACTGCCTCTGCAGATTTATTCCTTCTCTGCACAATTCAAGGGAAATCCTGTCAATGTAACCAAGATCTGTCTCATCTCTTTTTCTTCTCTATCCAGTCATGTTACCATTCTGGTTAAACTTTCCTGTGAGACTAATCAGGAAGTGCACTACCTGCCTGGAGAACACGCTGGGATTTTCCCAGGCAACCAGCCAGAGTTAGTCCATGGTATCATTGCACGTGTCAAGGACGCCCCTCCAGCTGATCAGACTATCAGGCTTGAAACCTGCACTGATGGTAAGTTGGCTCTCTTTGGACAAAATAACAAAGGACATTTGGTATATTTCTTTAAAATATCTAAGAATTTTTGACAGAATTTGATTCTGTGGTCCTTTTCTTAAGTTTCAATAGGATTTTGTTGCTGCTTTTTAGTTATTCTTATAATTCTTGATTCTGATTTTGCACACTCTGGTAGTCTGTGGTGACTTCACCGGGTTTTCCAGAGGTACCCGAGGTGACACTGTTTGTAATTCAGTTGCTGAATTGGCCATTGACTGCAATTAAATTAATCAACAGTTTGTTTATGGTTGTTACATATCAGAGTCCTAAAATGGACTTGCATGTCCTGACCATTTTTTCCATCTTAGAAGGAACAATCTGCTAAATCATGGGATTCTGGCACACAGAAAGACGGTTTCCTCAAATTAAGAAAGTTTCCAAGACGTCTTTTTTTGTCATGCAGTTCTCTGTGTCAGATCCTCCCCTTACAAAACGTGTGAAACCTCACATTAACCTCTTTCAGAAGGGCCCTGCAGTCTAGATCTGCTGCACCCTCCCTGGAGGCATATTTTGAAGGACACTGAGTTTTGCAAAGCTCTACAGCTGCCAAATACCACCGGCGGCGTTGCCAAGTGGCCTTTTATTTCTCTCATTTCCAGGTGGCTACTGGACCAGTGACAAAAAGATTCCAGCCTGCACACTCTCTGAGGCTTTGACATACTTGCTTGATGTCACTACTCCACCCTCCCAACAACTGCTAAAAAACCTCTCCCAGCTGGTGACAGCAGAAGGAGACAAACAGAGGCTGGAAGTGTTGTGTCAGGTAAGCCTTGGGCTGCAGCTTTGTTTGCAGTACTTAGTGCCAAGCCCTCTGATGCCCTTTGACTGTGTAGCAGAAGCTTAAAAATACTTTGTAGTGATAGTGCTGGATTTTTATGCCTCTGTTACGTGTTCTGTGTTCTTGGAAAGCCAACTATAGTGAGAGAAAGGGTTGTCTGGAGGCTCAGCTTGGGCGTGGGAATGAGGAGGCTTCAGATCTGGTGTTTCCTGTGTGGTTCTGGGTGGGTAACTGCCTGCCTGGCTCTCGCCTCATGGTGGTAGATATTTGTGTCAGAGAATCTGGTACTGTGAGAGTAAGAGGGATGTGGTTTAAAGTACCCAAAGACTCCTAGGTGTGACAAGTGCTGGCTCCTCCCTCTGGGCTCAGCAAAGCTCAGTAGGGATCAGGACCTGGGCCTGCACAGTTTTGTGCATGTCCCATAACAGGGAGCTGAGAAACAGATTCTACTTCAGTTTCTGCATCCTCACGGAGAGACCTGGTGTCAGAGAACATTATGGTGGGGATTCTGTACTTCTGTTTTCAAAATTTAAACAATATCTTAGGAAACCCCAGTATTGGTCTTGGCAAAGTTTTGAGAACTCTCTGTTGATTTGCCTGCATATTTAATTGAATGTAAAGCAGGAATCTTATTTATAAGTGACATTTCAAATATCCCTGCTCTCCTGAACTCAGCATGACCTGGTAACATTGTGGTGATACCCCTTGGCTTTTAGAGCACAGAAGAATACAATAAATGGAAGTTTTACAACAGTCCAAACCTCCTGGAGGTCCTGGAGGAGTTTCCCTCTGCTGAGATCTCCACAGCCTTCTTGCTGACTCAGCTGCCATTTCTGAAGCCCAGGTACTATTCTGTCAGCTCCTCCTGTGACATGACAGCCAGAGAAATTCATCTGACAGTTGCAGTTGTAAACTACAGGACAAGAGGTAATGAACAGTTGTTTGCATTTAGTTCTTAATTAAATTATATTTTAGGCTGCATTGTGGTTCAGAAAAAAAACCTTTATCTGCTATTTGGCATGAAGCATATCTGTAACAAAAAATATGTATTGTGATACTTGCAGAATAGTACAATAATGCAAAGCATGTGTTCATACTGGGCCAGGATTTGCTAAAATCCTGCACCATCATCAGTGTATCCTTGGTTTACAATTCATTACTAGACATACACTTATTTAAAAAACCATATTTTATAAACTGCTTTTTTAAAAACAGAGAGCTTTTGAGTGCTGACAGATGTTCTCCCTTGCTCTGCTTAGATGGAGAAGGGGCTCTGCACCACGGGGTCTGCAGCACGTGGCTGAACACGATCGCTCTTGGTGAAACAGTTCCATGCTTCATACGCAGGTGAGTGAGTGCAGGACAGGGGAAAAAGAAAATTAAACCCCACAAAAAACAGCAGTTCTTAGTTCAGCTTCTTCAGTGGGTTTTTCACTTTGCATGTTTTCAAGTGGCTGGTGAGTGCAAGCTGGAATAGCTGGGTCTGAGAAGAGAGATTTCCTGTCTTCCAGAGATGAGATCCTTGGCCATGGCTTATGTTGAATAAAATCACAAATCATTAGAAAGTTCTGAAAAAATTCTGTTGATATGACCCCATTCCCACTATCAGCTTACCCACTGCAGAGCACAGGAAGCTGAGCGAACAAGGAGCACCCACACCCCATTCAGCCCCATTACTGCCTTCCAGCTGCGGATTCAGGCTGTGCTGCTCAGAGTCAGGCAGGACACTGACACTGAGAGTCTATCAGAAACAAATCAACTAATCAACATATTTTTACATTTTAGTGCCAATGAATTCCATCTCCCAGAGGAGCCAACCAAGCCCTGCATTCTGATCGGCTCGGGAACAGGGATTGCTCCCTTCAGGAGTTTCTGGCTGCAGCGTCTCTATGACCTGGAGCAAAGAGGTACTTCTGGTGACTGTCACGTGGAGGGGCCATGTGGAGGGGCCCAGCACAGCAGAGACATCCCCAGTCCTTCAGACCAGGTCTCTGCAGCCAGAGACACCCAAAAACGTCAGCCCAGGAACCGCTGCAGAGACTTGTCACCCCCAGGGTGATTGGGCACTGCATTGGCACAGCTAATCCATCCCACTGGAAACCATCCCAGTGCTCCTGAGGGGTTTGGGGACTTGGAGTGTCTCTGTAATTCCTGTGTGTCAGTGACTGCCACAGGTGCTCAATCACTTTCCCCTGTTGGTTTCAGGGATCAAAGGAGGTGACATGACATTGCTGTTTGGCTGCCGACAGCCAGAACTGGATCACATCTACAAAGAAGAAACTGAGGAGATGAAGAGGAAGGGAGTCCTGAAGGAAGTCTACACAGCTTACTCCAGACTGCCTGGCCAAGCCAAAGTAAGGCTGATCCCTTCATTCTTTAAGAGTTGTCTCCTTCCAGAAACATCCCTCAAGTTAAGATCTGGACTCTGCTTAACAATGCTCTTTAAAAAAATTTTAGCATTTTGCTTCAGTGTATTGTGAGCAGGTGGCAAAAGGCCTCACTCCTTCAGATGAAGGGGAATCTCACTGTGCACTCCAGCACAAGCAAGCTACATAAATACAAACCCCCGGGCACTTCCAATGCAAACAGCCTTTGAAACTAGAAACTGGAACATACTCAGAAACCTTAGATTTTGCAGAATTTTGATTAGGCTGTAAAGGCAGGATGAAGACATTTTTCTTCTCTGCTGTGGTGCAGCACAGACCTGGAATGGATGGGGCATTTAGAGCCTTAGTGCACAGACGCTGAATTTAGAAGAGCCGACAGCCAAAGTAGCATTTAAGAAACCTTGTCTGATGATCCTTTTTCTGTTTCTAAGGTCTATGTTCAGGACATTCTTCAGAGGCAGCTGGAGACCCAGGTGTGTGAGCTGCTGCACCAGGAGCAGGGCCACGTGTACGTGTGCGGGGACGTGCGCATGGCCAGGGACGTCGCGCGCGCGCTCAGAGGGGCGCTCGCCAGGACCCTGAAGCTCAGTGAGCAGCAGGCAGAGGAGTATTTCTTCCAGCTCAAGGTATGCTCTGATACACAGGGCATTCTCTGCAGGCAGTGTTCCAGGGTGGGTTACAGGACCCTGCAAAGCCACACTCAGGATCCACTGAGCTGCCGTGAGCTCCTTTGCAGACAAACTCACAAGGAACAAAAGCTTAGCCCCCCCCACACTGTGACTGCAAACAGTTTCTCTTTGGTCAGGGTGTGAGAGTGGCTCATGCTGCTCTTCTCTGACACCTACCCCCTTCCCCAGTGTCTCCATGTGGATTCTGGAGTGTGTCAGGAACATCAGGAGTTTGAGAAGTTATTGTACCAACAGGTGCATGGTGGGATTGCTGGGGTGTCCTGCACAGGGCCAGGAGTTGGACTCGATGATCCTGATGGGTCCCTTCCAACTCAGCATATTCTATGACGAGAGGAGAGTGAGGGTAGGAATTTAGTGGGCCCATCACTGAGAACACAGTGCCTGGGACTGCTGGTTTTTAGGATCCTCTTTTATCAGAACTCATCCTGGAGCACACATGCCTGGATTTCAGAGGTCCCTTTCACTGGAGTTTACAGTCACAGAATCAGTTCCACACATGCAAAAGGTGCTTTAGTTACTGAACTGATAGATAAGAAAGAGCTGGCAGTACTTAATTCATCTCTTGGGTGTCCTTTCTTCTTTTTTGCAGAGCCAAAAGCGGTACCATGAAGATATATTTGGAGCTGTGTTCCCACATGAAATCAAAAGAGCTTTACAACCCACCAGCTGAAGAACAAATCCACTTCTGTTTTAGACAATACTTGCACATTTCTGGTTACTTTCAAAAAACATGGAGTCAAATCCTTTTTCTTATACATGTTCAATCATGCACATATATAGGATTGTAGGATTTTACTCTTAAACCTCAGCCTTAATTAAGAAAAGTACTAAATTTAACTTTTGTTGCTATTTATTCTGAAACTCTTTTAATAGATTATCTTAATAGTGAAGATATGAATTATTTTTTAATACTGTCTATGCTAGTATAAATCTGGTATTTTTTATAAATGAAAGGAAGATGTAGAGTTTTGTACTATAGTTACTAGAGCTGAAATCTTTCTTTGAAATGTACTGTACTTTGTGACCTTATTTATATCAGATTAGTTTACTTGCATATTATCTTCACTTGAAAACAAGTGAATGGATGGTCATGTCACTGGGAATTTTCTGGCCACAGGCCTTGCTGGATCTGGAGCAATATTTGCAAATGAGATAATAATGTGCTGGTCCCCAAGTGGAAACATTTGCTGCATCTGCCTCAGATGTATCTGTTGAGCAGGCAGTGGTGTTGAACTGACTTTGTGTGATTCAGGTACATAAACCTGAGTTATTGTTGTTACACAGCCTGTGGCAGGAAGGTTGCAAGAATTCCAAAGCACTTTGTACATTTGAATCCTATGCTCTGGTTTACTTGATTTGTTTGTAATAAAAGCTGCCTTTATACTGAGACAAACAAGCTGGTGTGGATCAATGTACCTCTTCTTGCTCTTGGCTTCAGCCTGAACAGGCAGAGGTAGCTGAGTCAGCTCTCAGGTTCTGGCAAGGTGGGCTTGGGCTCCAGCCAATGCTTCCCCATGAGGAAAGGGCCCATCCCCAGGGGTTACACATCTGCCTATGATCAGTTTTGCTTTTTTGTCAATGCCAGGGAAGTGTGAGTTGGCACCAGAGAGTGAGACCAGCTTGCAAACTGCCCTTGTTGTGTTTGGGCTTGGGCTCTTTCTAGGCCTTACACTTATGTCAGAGCTTCTACTTCCCTCTCTAAAGTTCCCAGGTCTATCTGAT
Source organism: Myrmophylax atrothorax (assembly GCA_026770055.1). NCBI lineage: Eukaryota > Metazoa > Chordata > Aves > Passeriformes > Thamnophilidae > Myrmophylax > Myrmophylax atrothorax. Next base: position 10,430,555 of record JAOXXN010000246.1, on the reverse strand, counting down.
CATATTAGAAATCCTAAAGTGAGATTTTTCTCCCTTGTCTCCAGGAGCTGGAATCTGATGAAGGCAGAGTTGAGCCTCAAAAGTCAGCAGTGCACACACACCCTTCAGGACAGCCTTAGCCACAGGATCCCAGACACAGCACAGGTGAGAGGACATGGACAGTGTTCTGTGGTTATGGAGTGGCCAGTGCAGGGTTTAAGCACCTCTGAGCAAAGCTGCAGGGGCAGAGGGACTGGGCTGAGCTAAAAGTTACTCTGGTGGTTCTGCACCTCAGTTTGTGAGTCCTGGATTCATATGAGTCCAGCAAAAGCAGGAAACAGAGGGGATGAGTTCCAAACTGGAGAGTGCAAATGCACCCCGGGCCGCTTGGGGGGAGTGTCACTGCACAGCCCATTTTCCATGCACGTCACTAAATAGGGGGATTCCCTTGCCAGGATTGCTCTCAAGGTTTCTCAGGTGTCTTTTCAAGAAATCTCTTACTTCAAAGCATCACCATGACCCTTTATAAATGCTGTTTGTGTACTACAGGACATAGTACCCTTTCATTTGGAGGGTCAAAAGCTCAGGAAAGAAAAAGTCCCACAGTTTATCCCAGGCTGAGGCCAGACAGGTCACAGCCGTCCTGAAGGTGTGGGACACCACTGGAACCTGCCAGCCAGAGAAGGAACAACGTCTGTTCCTTTCTGGACCTCAAACAGGTCAAAGCAAGAGGCCCAAATGTTGGAGTCTGCTTGGAAGCTGCACAACTTTATATAAAGAAAGTTTTATTGGGGGATGTTTTCATCTTAATTCCACTATTGCAAAACTTATCCCCTTGCAGAGAGGTGGGAGGCAGTTAAAGGAAGGAAGAAAAGCAGAGATGTGTTTTAATTCTTTGTGAATTTATTTAAACCCATCCCAACTGTAGGTTAACGTGGGTGGCAGCATGGATCTGAAGCTGGGTGTAATTGCTTTTCTGCAGAAATAAATGGGGATGATAAAGGGCAGATATTAAGGTCAGTGGATAATTATTCTACTGCAAGATAAAAACTGAAATTTCATTTAAGAAACCAGATACAAAATATACCTTTTAAAGTCCTGAAACATTCAAACAGCCTGTTCTGTGGTTATGGAGTGCCCAGGGCAGGGTTTAAGCACATTTGAGCACATGGGCAAAGCTGCAGGGGCAGAGGGACTGGGCTGGGCTAAGAGTTACTGAGGTGACTGTGCACCTCTCTGGGTTGGGACCTGACTGGGAGTTACAGAGTAACACTTTCTGGAGCAATTAGTGCCTGATTTCATGAACAGTTAAGCCAAACTTACAAGGCTTTAAGGGAATTCAGCATCCAGAACAGGCTGTGTGCCACGGCAGAGGTGCCAACAGACCTCCTTGTTCTCAGCCTGGTTCTGTGCCTGCTTTTGGGTGCTGGTAAAAACACCAGATACAGGGGAGAGCTGGGGCAGCTGGGCTGGCAGTTCCCTGTCCCTGTCCTGGCTGGGCTGGCACTACAGGGACACTGCTGGCTGCCCCCCATGCCACAGTGCACAGGGCATGTTCCTGGGGGAGGGGGGGAGCAGTATAACATTGGTGTATGTACTTCTCACTCTGTTTTAGTAACATTTATTAACTTTAGGAAAAGGAAAGGAACATGTGGACAGGATCCAGGAGTGCAGGGAGGTGACAGAAGGCTGGGCATTGCATCAGGGTAAATACAGGACACCTGGGGGCTGGTGGGGCTGGCCCCTGCCAGGCAGAGGGATAAGGGCTCATAAAGGACAGCTGAGGGCTGTGGGGCAGTGCCTGGCAGACAATGACTGTGCTGGGATAAGGTGCAAGGCCAGTCAGCTCTGGGACCTGGGAGGCAGAATGAGGTCAGGTAGGTGAAAGACTTTTTCTTGTTGGGTTTTTTTTCCTGGCAATGCTCTTATATTGGCCCTGTGCAAGGAGGTTCTTCCAAGGGCTCCTCTGTTGCAATAGGATTTCTAGAGCCAGACCTGCCTCTGCCAGAAGCTGCTCATCTTGCCCCAGTTCAGAGCAGGGTTTTACCACTTCTTCTCCTCCCTGCCATTCCCCCTCCAGGTCTGCTGAGCTGGGCTGGGCAGGGCAGGGCAGCGGGGCTTGGGGGCAGCTCTGTGCCCCACGGAGGGGCTGTGCTCTCCTGAGGGTTTCCATGTGCCCCACGGAGGGGCTGTGCTCTCCTGAGGGTTTCCATGTGCCCCACGGAGGGGCTGTGCTCCAGGGCTGCCCTCACTCATCATGAGGGTCCCACTCTGGTTATTCAGAATCTCCCCAAGGCTGCTCCGTATGATTCCCATCATCTGGTGTCTCTTGGGGGTGGCAAAGGGAATTGGGAAATGCCAAGGAATCCCCTTCTGCTGCAGGGCAGGGAGCAGAGGGGGAAGGAGCACAGTGGGGACAGCCCCGGTGACCTCCCTGTGTGTTGCTGATGTTGGGGGGGGTCACTGTGGGAATCTGCTCCAGTTCCAGCTGGGCTATGAGCAGATGGGCAGGGAAAGGTCAAACCACAACTCAGTAACACTCACTTTATCCAGAGCAAAGATTTATTCACCGAAAAGATTCCTACATATCCAGAATTCCAGTAGCATAGAGTGCACTCTTGTTTGTTGAGGGTTTTTTCCTTTTTTTTTTCTTTTCTGCTGGTTGCATAAACTAATACAGAAACTGTTGTTAATCCTAACAATTTGTAATTAATTTAACAGCAATTCTGGAAGACACTCCGTTCATAGAAAATATAAAAAAAAATTTGTACTGTACAAAGTTTACATCACATTTGAAAAGAAAACGTGTCCATGTTCACCATGTTACAGATCATTTACATTCACTACTGACGTGTGGCTCCTGTAGCAGCATTGTCACACTGACAGCTCCACCGGGACGGGGACAGGACATGTGACTGAACACAGCCCAGGGACTGTCACCTGGTTTGCAGGGTGGTGAGGGACAGCAGAGCCCTGTGACCCCCCCCAGCCCCACGGGGCTCAGCCGAGTGCCACCACTGACTGAGACAAGTGACCCCAGAGACAGGAACTGAACTGGGACCAGAGGCTGGGATTTGTTTTCTAATGGCAATTTATGGGTGTTCCACACACAACCCAGGTCAGGTTGCATTAGAATCCCAAATTCTCACTGTTAAAGACAGGTTCTGAACAACCTCCCGAGCCCAGGACGGGAGCAGGGCAGGGCAGTGCTCGGTGGGACACGTCCCCCAGTGTCCAGCACACTGACCTGGGGCAGGGTGGGACAGGAACGGCCCCCACAGGCAGGGTTTGACCTGCACGTGAGGGCACTTACAGGAAGGACAAATGGTGACAGTCTGTCGGCTCTGTTAATCATTTTGTTGCAAGTTGGCTGCACACCCAGTGCTGGCTGTCCCTCCTCAGCACACCCTGAGCTCCAGCTGGGCCACTGGTCCCACACAGAACGTCCTGGGTGTCCAGCTCTGGGGGACACAGACTGAGCCAGGGGGCTGCAAAGGACAGTCTGTAGGAAGCCCACAGAGGGTTTCGGCCTAGAGGCAGCTCACTTCTGCCTGCTTTGGGTTTGTGCTGTGCTGCTGTTATTTAAGCAGCACTGGTGGGAAAACAACTTCTGCTTAAAGCTGCTGACACACAATTATTGAGAGAAAACAAACACTATTGAGTCCTGCAGAGCCTGAGGGTGCAGGTGGAACAGCTGTGCCAGGAGGGGGTTGATTTGCCTTTACCATGGGAGATGAAAGGGGATCACAGAGTACTCCAAGGCCACACCTGGCCATGCCAAACCCATTTTCTCTTTATATCCAAGACATGTTTAAAAAGGCTCTGTCAAAACACTTGTAAGAGGCTACAACTGACACATCGGAGCGAAGGTCTCTGCTCAACAGAACTCTGGTTTTGTGCCACTTAGTTCAACACAGGAGGCAGCCAAACCAAGGGTTGGCACTTTGCCTACAGGATTTTGGAGCTCCCCTCCCCACACCTCAGGTCAAATCCTTGTGATGGTGGGGAAAGAGACCTGGGGAGTGCATTGAGCTGGTGCAGCTGGAGAAATGAAATCCAGTGAATCCCAGGGAGCTCTAAGGACCTGTCTTGGCAAAACTGGTGCTGCACAGACAGAGAGGGTCTGAACTCTTGTGGTGTACTGCGGGTTCTCCCATGGAAGCTGAGGAACTTGGATGGGAGCCTCTGGTAACAGGGCCTGCAATTAAGTGGGATGATGAATCCATCACCTCAGTGCAGTCACTGGCTGCTGCCTCCATTAACCACACTGTGCACTGAGGGGGCTGGGAGGGGATGCTTTTTTGATCTTAAAACCAACCTTTCAAACAAGTCTGAGCTGTTGGGCGAGTCCTCCAGACTCAAATACTGCCTTTGTAAGATTTCTGTTGTTCTTCAGTTTTTTACCCCAAACAACTGCTATAGTCCTGTATTTTCAAACTAAGAGTTTGCAAGTTTAAATGTGACTGAGGGGAGGGGGTGGCAACACTGTGTGTGCAATGGCTCTGAAGCTCTTAACAAGCTCTGTGCATCAAGGCCTCAGTTAATGCATTATTTAGGGTGGCTTTTCCTCTGCCCTGTCTCTCTTGCCTTTCCCTGCAGATCTGGAAAATGTCTTTTCTTCTACAGCTGCAACGGTGATGGAGCTGGAAGGGTCAAGGCTGTTGGACAGTGTGATGTTTCCAGAAATGCCGTAACTTGAGGAGACTAGAACTTGTGCCTAAACTTTAAAAGAAGAATTTGCCCCCTGTGCAGAGCTGTGACAAGTTATAGGTTTATTTTCAAAGGCCAGCAAGCCTTAATTCCTCTAGGATTGTACAAGAAGGAGCAGGTTTTAGTGTGAGTTCTGTGGAGAAGAGCACCTGAGTCACTGAGACGCCGCCTCCATGGCCGGACACTCTCCCTGCAGCAAATCTGTGCTGGTGGAGCTTCACTGAGGGGTGACCCAGAGCTGGACCAGCCCTGCTGAAACAAACCTTGGGGTTCAATGACTGGTTTGGGCAAGTCCCAGTGCAGCAGGCTGGGTTTTACCTGCATGAAGGAAACTCCCTGGGGAAGGGCAGCGCCTCGAAGGAGCCACAGCAGTGCCACTGCTCAGGGAACCCAACACCCTGAGGGCAGAGGGCGGCTCCTGCTGACCACAGGCACCAGGAGGAACCAGAAACAGCTCTTCTCTTTCTCAGTGCTATGGCTGTAGTTGAACTCAATTCACTGTTTATTATGCTTAAAAAAATATAGTTCACACAAAAGTATCATGTAAACATTGTTTAAATAACTGCTGGTGCTCAGGCAGGACACGGGGCTGAGCTGATGGTCTTCAGAGGGGCTGCACCAGCCTCGGTGCGTGGAGGAGCCACAGAGGGTTCCTGGTGCTGCTGTTTGGGAGCAGCCAGAAACATGGTGACAATGACACCGGGCTAGAGCTTTGGGTTACTCGGTTCCAGGATTCCCAAGCCAAATCTTTCAAAACGCAGGACAACTTTGCTACTGTTAATGCTGCAGAGAGTGGGGAGGGAGAGGAGAAGGGAGGGGCAAAGTGTTACTGATAGTTCTTACAAACCTACTGCCCTATCAAAGGAGCTGAAATAGGTTCAATTCTGCTCTTGTACCCTCTTCAGGTCACCCAAGAGAGGCTCAAGTAATTAAGCAGCAAACACATGAAGTTATTCATGTGAGCCTATCAGGGGAAAGAAACACACAGCACAGTCTGATTTGCTCAAGCAGGAGGAACAGAAGGTTTTCCCAGGTGCCTGTGGCGGGGGGAAGCCCAACACTGGTTTTCAAGAGTACTTGGTTCCCTTGAAGTAGAAGGGAAGGAAAAACTGACAGAATTTTCTTTGTAAGGGAAAGGGGGGGTTTGACAAGGTACATAAATAGGTTAAAAGAGCCCAACAAAACAAACCCACCCCCTTTTGCTCCTCTATAAAGGTGCACAAAGGTGTCTATTCCCTTGCTTTTATGCTGTTGGCAGAGCCAGAACCGCTTTCAGCTCAGCCTTTTCGCACTCAGGTGACAGCAGAGCATGGCCTAAGCATGTCAGCTCCTGCAGGAGACTCAGGGAGTGGATGGGGGTGTTTGTTCTCAGACAGCAGAAACCCTCCCTGGTCCTCAGTGCATATTCTCTTCTGTCCCTGTTCTGTCCCCTCCAGAGCAGTGAGAAAAGACCTTTTGTAAAAGGCACGTGTTTGCTGTGGTACCTGTGACTCTGCCACACCCCCACACCGAGTCATTCTGACCAGGGGGGATGTAAACAGAAGCAAACCTTAACATTCCAAGCACTACATCTGTGAGGGGAGGAGCAGATGAAGGGTGCTCTTGCCTTCCTCCTCTTTTACACAGCTTTGTAGCTGATCCCAGCTGACCCACATGGGCCTGTTCTGGACACTGTCCATGGCCCAGTTCCTGATGGGCTAAGGACCATCAGCTGCCCCAAGTGGAGCAAGGACCATCCTTCTTTTCACTCAAGAACTGGCCCTGACAAAGCTGACCCTGGCTCTGGGCCCCAGGGAGAACCAGCCTGACCTGGCCCTCAGCTCCTGCTGGGTTGCAGTGCAAGTGGAGGTTCAGTCATGGTTATACCATGACGATGTTCCTGTCACCTTCAGCCACAAAGCTGCAGCACTAAGGACACAGGAACAGCCTCAGAGGAACTGAGGAGCTGCCGCCGCCTCGGGGAATGCACAAGACACACACAAGTCGCAGCAGTTTGGGGCCAGCCCCTGCCGGGCAGGACACCAGCCCGGGCTGTCACGTGCACCTGGTCAGTCAGGGCAGGTCCCTGTGCCCTTCCCAGGAGGAGTCACAGGCTCCTGAAACGCTCCAGAGGGAGAGGAGGCCACGGTGTTAGCCAGGAAGGTCTTGCAGACAGGAGTGGTTATTGAAGCAAACAGCCCACACCAAGCAAAGGCAGAAAGGAGAACTCGATAAAGTGTTGATTATGTCCATGGGTTAATTTCGTGGTTTGTTTTTGCTTTTTTAATGGAAGGTGATTGTCCAAGTTGCTGGTTAGGATACGACACATGGAAGCATGCAAGGTGGAGCCCGTTATTGCACCAGTAGCTACAACCTACAAAGAAATGTGGGAGGGAAGGGAAAAAGACACCATGAGAGTTAGTTTTCAGTTATTTAAAGCAAGCCCTTGAGAACTACATACTGCAAAGCTTTGACCAGGCTGGAGCAGGGGTTAGTGCAGTGTGTGAAAGGATCTGTCAGAGGGGAGGGACACAAGTTTTAGGGGCAGTTTGACTCTGAGCAGGGCTGTGGCTGCTGGAGCCTCCCCCAGGGACCTGGATCAGGTGTTGCAGGAAAATCATGAAGGGTTATGGAAAAGGAAGGGGTGGGTTAAACATCAGAAAAAGGAGGAAAAAAGAGAAAATATGAGCAGTACAGGAGATGAAAATAAACACTGAGCCAAAGATGTGGGGAAGGGGCACTGGGTGGAAATGTGTCTATGGCTTCACACTCATCCAATCTGAACCACTTCAAAGGGAAATGGTGGCATGTTCTGGGATCCTTCCCTCCCTCAGGCAGTACCTGCCATTACCACTATCAGGAAAATTCTGACCACTTTAGGGTCAGTGTGGGCTCTTCCCAATGCTGTTGGTGGATACTCTGACACCAAACAGCCAGATCAGTTTGGATCTGCTGGAGCAGGGGAATATGGTGAAGCAGGCAATGAACTGTCTGAGGCACACAGCTTAACTGCATCATTTCCCAGAACTGGAGAAGCAGAAGAGCACAGTGTTCCCATCCTGTCTGTTCTGACAGCCCCCAAGGAGGCAAAAAAAGCTCAGAAATGACCAGTTAACAAATGGAGTGGCATAAGCATTCCAAACAGCAGCAGGTACTCACTCAGCAGACTTCCAGAAGTGTCCTGGGTGGGAGAGCCGGCGATTCAGTTTTGGCAGTTTTTCAAGCATATCCATGAGGACAGTGAAGCTCGGCCTCTCGCTCAGGTCGAAGGCCCAGCACGCCGAGAGGATTTCCTGCAGAGGACATTTGTGGCTTGTTACCTCACCTGGCTCACAGGTCAGCTGTGCAGACCAGAAAGCTGACTGAGCACTGCGATGTGAGTGAGCCCAAGCACATACTGACTGTTCAACACAGGGCCTGGACAGTGTTAGAATCCAACAGCTTCCTAGTGCCTGGGGACTGTCCATTTCTGTACAACAGTTATAGGCATAGGCTTAGCCTCTAACCTGGTCTCCCATTCTCATCTGTTCTCTTTCCTGCCCTTTATCTTTAAAGTTATGAGTAAAATAAATCTCTTGCAGCAGCTCCCTCTCTTCCTGAGAAATAGCCGTAAGGAAGGATTCCTGCAACTGATGTACTTACATTGACTTCTTTCCCCAGACTAACAGTTGCAAGGACTTGTTTCACTCCCTCGCCGCTGCCGATCTGCCAGATGAGGGCCTCGGCAGGCTGGGTCCTGAACGGCCACTCTCGTGCCTGGAGCTCGTACCACACAGTCCTGCAATGGCAACACACACATCAAGCCTTTGCTGCCCCCAGGGGAAAAGACCAAACCCTGACCCTGCTCCAGCTGAGCTATGGAAGGTGCAAAAGGCTGTGCAGCAACCCCCTCACACGTGTGACTTTTGTAGTATGTGAGGAAAACACATCCCAGCTGGAATCCTGGGTCTGTGAGAAGGGGTTCCCTGACTGGAAGGCTCAGGCCTGTAACAAGTCTCACTTAGCAAGCTCTCGTGGTACTCTTGGGTGTTCCTTCCTTACCCAAAGGCATAGATATCTGCAGCTTTGGAGAAAGGCAGCTTGTCTTCATCTTTCCCTGGGGCCATCTCACGGACGATCTCAGGGGCCAGGTAGCATAACCAGTCATGAGGCAGCTTCAGTTCATTCTCCCTCCTGAGTCCAAAGGAAAAAGCAGTACTCAAACACTGGTGTGCAGGTCATATCTGTGCTTAACCTGATGTTTTATTTACTCAAGTGTTTTTGCTGACAATTTGTTTCTCATTTTCTTGCCATGTTAACAAATAAGTATGTGTCAGCCTGACTCCCCAGCCCATTCCTGGGCTTAAAGTTTCGTTTGTTCTGTGGTCCGAGTCTTAATCCATGTGTAACTTTTTAGCTCTGTGCTGCTGGCACTGTAGGAAGAACTCTGCTCAAAAAGAAAACAAGGCAAAAGTGCACAGTGCAAACTGAGTGTGTACTAAAGCAAGTGACATTCCTCATGTACCATGTACTGCAGGAAATGTTTCCCTACTTGATCATCATTTGTCATTCTAGAGGTGGACCAAGCAGTGAAACCTCCACTTACCGTCCTTCCTGAACCACACCCGAAATTCCAAATAATCCAAAATCGGTGATCACAACTTTCCCATTGTCATAGAAGACATTCTTGGATTTCAGATCCTTATGTACAATCCCCTTTGCGTGGAGATACCCCATGCCCTGGGAAATACAGCAGAGATGGAAATGTTGGGGGGGGTTATCCCCAAGCACACTTTGCTTTCTAATACACATTTCCTCTCCTATCTCCAGTGTAAAGGATTAGTTGTAGCTGGGGACTGGGCAGTTGTGAGACTTGTGCAGGAAGGTGTGAGGGAACAGCTCCCAGCTCAGTGTGCAGCCTGCAAGCTCTGGCTGAGGCACTGCTTGATGGATCTGTTGGCATAATGAGCCCTTACCTTAATGATCTCCTGTGCTATCTGCCTGGTTTTGTTAATGTCCAGGGATATCTTGGGGTCCCTCACAAAGGAGTGCAGCGTCCTTCCTTTGCAGAAGCTACAGGAAATTTTTGTATATTAAAAAAAAATATTAGCTACCTATATAATACTAATATTTTAAAAATAATAGGAAGATGGTCTCTTTACCTGGTAATGATTGCTAAGTGAGGGGGGTGCATGCAGGCTCCCATGAACAGCACCACGTTCTCGTGCCTGGTCTGTCTGTAGTTCATCACCTCCTTTTTAAAGAGCTTGAGATGGTCCTGGTTGTTGCCGTCGATCTCCAGCAGCCTGATGGCCACCTCCCCATGCCACTTGCCCTTGTAGACCTTCCCCCAGCGCCCCTGGCCGATGGGGTCCCCCAGCTCGATCTGCTCGAAGGGGATGTCCCACTCCTGCAGGTACACGCTGGTCTGGCTGGGCTTGCGGTAGATCATCCCCTGCAGGTGCGGCCGCCGGTTTGGCAGATCTTCCACCTCATCCTCATCATCCTCAGGCTCTGATTTATTCGTCTCTGGCTCTTCCACCTGTTCACAACAAGGGAAGGGAAAGGTGAGTTCAGAATCCCACGTGGGGGGCAGAGCAGCCCAGCAGCACAGGCTGCTCCGAGAGACCCTCAGGGCCAATAGCACACCCACCTCTGCCTCGCGGCCGCCTCCACCCGTGCCTGGCTGGGCAGTGCTGCAAGAGAAGCAGGTCTGCAGTGAAAACAACGTTTGAAATCCACCTGGGCTGGAAAAGTGGGGGCTGCATTGCCACTAGGGGGATGGGAAGAAGCCAATAGAGAACAGATCCTGACAGGGTTAGAGCACGCCAGAGAAAAATACAATTCCTGCTCCACGTAACAGAGAGGGACTCTGAGCTCACTTTAGCAAATGAGGGACAAAGACTTTGAAGTGATTCTCAATGATTAAGTAGCAGGAATTGACTGGGCACTGGCATGACTCTGTTATTACAGTGTGTTCCAGGAATGGATACTCCCATTCCTGCTCCCGAAACAGCTGCAGTGGAGCTGTGAGAGCTGGCAATGTGGGCTGGAAGCTTTTCCATGCCCTGCAATCCAGATCCTGAAAGAGCTGTTTGCTTGCGGCTCAGTGGGCCTTGTCCTTTGAGTTTAAAACTCCAACTTCTGTTCATCCAACCCTTCTGACCTGGGGATGGCACACCCCAATAACTAGGTATTAAAGACTAGAACTTCTTGGTCTTTCATTTAGAGTTAAGTGTCATATTCAGCTTTATAAAACTGGGAATACCAGCATCACCCTGACTGACTAAAATTACCCTGTGAGTTCTCAGACGTTAAGTCCAATTTAGACCCTAACACAGCATTTCTGGACTGAGCTGAGGATTATCAAGTAAACACTTTGCAAATAAAAGGATTTAAAACTCCACTTACTTAGTGTCTGCAGCAGTTTCTGGAGGTTGTGCTGTTTGTGCAGGGCTGGGAATTTCTGGGGAAGCAGAAACAGTTACGATTCACTTCTACACTTCAATCTCTTATAGCTTGCAAGTTTTAACACTGCAATAGCAATTATTTGCTTCTTATTCAAGAATTATAAACTCAACCACAGACAAAGTGATTTTATACTTCTATTCATTTATAACTGTGCTCATCTCTCCTATGAATACTGGCCCAGCCCTCTTCCCATTCCCCTGGTGATCTGTGAAGTCTTTCTGGCCAGGCAGAGAACCCTAAAAGTGTCTTTTTAATGGAGGAACATGGATGTGGATAGAATCCCATGGAAGGAAACTAATGTTCTACCACTGAATATTCAGGGTTTGGTCTCATCACTGCCTTGGATTAGGGGAGAGAGGCCTAAATATACACTGAGATAAGAGAAAGTGAATTGGTTTAGATGTGTTTTTTTTAAAAGCAGAATTATTGTTCTGGGGCAGCATGCAGAGGTTTACAAACAAGTTATGTTTTGGCAGTGGAAGTTGGTTAGTAGAATTAAACAATCAACTCACCTGGGAAGATAAACTGTTGTCTATGCTGAAGGTAGTAGGCAGCTTTTTAATTAATTGCGGTTTTGTAAAAAAAAAAAAAAACCAGCAAAAAAAAATACCAGGAGAAAACAAAACAAACACAAACAAGTTAGAGGATCATCAGTGAGTGCCTCAACTGCATTCAATGAATTAGTCCCAGCTCACTGCTGGGAACAGATTAGTAGATTATCAGCCTGCTCAAGGGGGAGTTTCAGCACATGCATTTCGGGAAGGCCCTGACAGATGACACTTATCAAACACAAGCTGTTACCATCACAAACAGCCCATTCAGACCCCCAGTGGCAAAAGCAAATGTAGAGCCCAGGAATGTCCAAGGCAGGCCCACATCAGGTGGTGTTGCAATGCTCTCTCATATCTCAGCCTTGCAGAGGTGCTCCCACACAAGCTGAAGCTCATCAGCCATCTGCATCTTTTTTTTCATGTTTTATTTCTGAGCAGTTTGTCCCAATACAAAGGATCTGCAGTGTAATCCTTACACTAAACTGGCTCTGCTCTGCTCCTTTTGAGCAGGCTCAAACAGCAACTTGCACTCACAGGTCAGAACCTGATGCAAAATTCAGCAGTGGTGAAGGCCAGATGTAGCAGCTAGTGAGGAGCATCTGACTTCAGTTCCATAGCAAAGGAATTACAATTATTCTCACTATGTGAATCTTTGCCTTGTCAGAGATTCCTCCCCCTATCAGCTCTGGTAAAAGCACATTGGGGCTCTTAATCCATAAGGTATGTAGGGTAAACTCTTCTCCACCAGACACCACGTGTGTCAATGGTTTAACAATGGGTGTTGATTGTGGGTTATGTTTTGGAAGGGCCTGGTAAAATAATCACTCCAGTTCTCATTTTTACAGCCTGCTCCTGCCATCCCCTCCCTCCTGATTTAAAGCCCCTGGGGAGCACACACAGCAGGCAGCGCGCATTGTACAGCACAAGCGGAAAGGGAGGAGAAAGAATATAATGTTTTTTTCTTTTAGTGCTTTTCCAAAAAGGAGAAAAGAGAAAGATCAAATCATTTAGGAAAGGTGCCAACATTCTCAATAATCTGTTTCCTGCAAATGTCTTTTGCTGATACCCTTTAAAAACTTGTAAGAACAGACCACATCCTTTTATCAAGTAACAAGACACACTTTCACACCTTGCTTAGGGCACAACCCTGTACCCAGAAACCTACAGCTCCCTGTGCAGTCCTGGTCAGCCTCTACCTGCAGAGAAGCCTTTCTGCTCTTGACAGGTCTCCTGAAAGAGAGGAGTTTACCTGGGAAGTTAAATCTCCCATCCCTCTGGCCCATGGGAGATGGGTTTGGGGGAGGTGTTGCACTGGGAGGGTTGGAAGACTGGAAAGGTGCTGGGGAAGATGGAGTGGACGAGGTTGTAGAGGAAGGATTACTGCTGGAGTCCAGGTGGTTTATTGCTGGTGGATGCTCCTGCAAAGCAAGGAAAGTCACTCATGAGAAAACAGTAGAAAGAAAGGAAAAATCTCCCTCAGTGTTTGCTGGACAACAGACAGGGGGAAGTTGTTCCTAGCCTTGATCATGGCATTTTTTCCCTGAGTAAGCACCTGGAGCTGTTTTACAGCTGTTTTACATGGAGAAAATGTCACATAGCAAAGTCTCTTTGCCAAATGAAAGCTCAAGGTGCCATTTTGGCTCCAACCAGCAAGATCCTGCTGTCACCACGTACCTTTTTAGTTAGTGCTTTGGGGAGAGTTCCAAACTGTGGTTCTGTGGGTCTGTCTACCGGATTATTGATATCAGAAGGGACAGACTCTGTTCTTCTTATTTTTGCTACTGAAAAACAGGTTGGAGGAGGGAGAAAAACAGCTTAAATCAAACTTCTTATTCTTGCCATACCATCAATTACATTGAAAAGCCAAGAATTTGTAGAAAATTACTTACTGGGAAGGAACGATATTCTACAAGCAGGTGCCTCTTTAGTACATTTGTTGTGACATTTTAATCTGAAAGAGAACCATTACATGTTAAATAAGGACTTGTTCTTTCCCAAAAAGAGGAAGCCTACCCTTAATTTGTAATTCTTATGCTAATCTCAGAAGGAGTTCTGGAATGCCTGGGCCCCAAAGCAGCACATTCATATGGAGAATCCCATTATGTGTGTCATTAGGCTAATGAAGGCCTTATACATATCTTAGCATCTGATTTATTTTTAATATAGTTACTTTCACTGACTCTCATCCAGCAACAGTGAAACACTAAAATCTCAGTGCTCTGGACTAACAACCCAGAGAGAGACAAGCAAAAATTAAAATCCTGGCTGTTATTTAGGGATCCAGCTCCCACTCCAAGATTTGCCCAGGGTGAAGTAGAAAGCCTGTGGCAGAGAAATCAGTTTGGTTCGTTCATGTGTCAGGCTGCCAACCTAAAGTGTGAGTTGTTCCAAAGCATCCCCTTGCCAGGTCAGAAGGACTGAAAAAACAATGCCACTGCTGAGAATGCATCCCATCAAGAGAAGTGTTACTGCACATTACAATGAATCAGTTCCAAGGTGTTGTGAAGATCATCTCTGTGTGCTCACCTGCAGTACTTACACTTCACCCCGAACATCATGCTTTTCTGACAGACTTGGCAAATCTGAGATAACCAGGACTTTGTAGAGAACCTAAGAAGGGACAAGAGAGGGAAATCTGATGTTAACTGGTGCCTGAGGGAGAATGAACATTTGTAGGACGTTACAGGCTGCACTTCAGCTCTTTCTGAGAGGGGCAAGTGGTGGTGTGGTGAAGATTCTCAGTTGGCTGATCAAAAGCCACGTCAGAGCTGTGTCCCACCGAGGCCCCCCCATCCCTGACCTGCTCACCTGTGTGTCACAGCCAAGCCAAAGTCTCTTCGTACCGTCTGGGGGGATCCCTGGGAGAGCTCTGGTGGAGAACAGAAGGATGGTTATGGGAAGCATTGCTCACACCTGCTCACCAGTGTGGACAGAAACCAAACAGTCAGTGCCACAGGCCAGCACCACCAGCCATGAGGTGCCAGCTGGGACTGTTTGCTGCAAAGCTGCTACAGCTATGGCTCTTGTATTTGTTTCCATGTGACTTGGTAAATCATCATGTTTTACATTTAGGGATCACAGAAGTCCATCTGATCAGGTCTAAGCCATTCTTAAAGTGGAAAAGTCAGACTATACTCCTAATTGGTTTACTCCCAATTGGTTTACCACAAATACCATCACCCAGTTTTCCTGCAGTGTCAGTAGATTTCAGAAAATTCTTTTACACTGAAAATTATCTCCATATTCTAGAAAGGGCCAGCATGACCCAGAAGGATAAAAATGTGTATGTGAGCTCACTTAGTGAGCTGGTAAGTGCAGAAAGGGAGGCCTAGAGTTCTAAATGCCAATCCAGCACTCCAGTGGTTAGAGCACCTAACTTCCTGAAAACTCTCAAATACTCATATTCTGGCATATTTCCTGAACTAAATCTATAGAAATATTGCAAATCTGGACTAAGCTCAAATCTGCAAGCGTCAGCACAGCCAGGGCTGTTGGTGCTTGCACAGAGCCAGTCTCTCACTTGACCCTAGATGGCACCAGATTCTTTTTTATCATTAGTCCAGTGAACTTTTAAATGCATCTGTGGTCCTCAGGCTAGTTGCTTTTCCAAGGAATATTGCTGGTCTAGTGTGGCCATCCAAATGAACCACCATCTGAATGCACCACAACACAGCAGTTAGGATGGCTGTTAACATCGGTAAGGTGGTTAAATTCTTACTGAAGAGTTCTAATGAATATAAACCAGTTTGGGATTGGCTGGGACTCACTAGAGCCCACAGCAGAGATTTTAACCCAGTAAATATGACTGTATGCAAATAAGCACCAAAATCCTTCATTTCTGTTTGAATTTATTCTAATGCCTTTTTCATTTTTTGCACAAATTATCTCACTCTCCACAGGGAAATGCTCAATTTCTGCTTGTGTTTTCATTTTACAATCTTCCTTCTAGTTCTGAAAGTAATTCTTGGGATTTTTGTTTTAAAGGGCATTAGATATACATGCAGTGCTATAATGTCCTTACTTGGACTTTTATACTTCTTTTAATACTTTGATAGTTTTGGACCCTTTCCAAGCTGCTCCAGTCTCTCTCCATTAGGTTCCAAGGTTACAGGTTGTGTTTGGGACACACACACACACCTCAGGGTAGCTGGAATTCCCAATGGCATTGGTATGGCACTGGATAAAAACACAGCCCTGGTCCTGTCAGACATTAACCACGTGAACAGACTCCTCAGCATCAGAGGGAACATTGCACATTCCAACACACGCTGAAACTTTCTCAGAAGGCTGCACACAACTGTCCAACTTCATTGAAGAGATAATGGGCAGTGAACATCCAAAGACATTAAATGGTTAGATATTGCATTTCTAGTACCAAGAGGCATCAGTACCAGCTGTCTGAGGTACAGACAAGCAGTTACACCTGAACCCCTCCCTTTAACTCTTGAAACATCACTATTCCTTTTCCTTGCTTTTGTCATCTGAAAAAACACCAGGTACAAAAAAAAAAAACCAAGTAAAAACCCTGCAGTTCTGCAGCAGGCCAAGCTCCTGTTCAATTAACAGAAGCTCTGGGATAGAAGGGCCTATGGAGAGCCTCCAGAGGCTGCACAGGGATGACCAACACAGAGCAGACAACCACAGGTTCTTCTTTCTCAGCAAGGCACTGGAGACACTCTCATGAGAATCTCTTACCGAACCTAGAAAGAAAAAAAGATACATTTTTTTAGCCACCATATTCCTGTGACAGGATCCACACTTTGCTAGAACAGGAACTGCAGC
Source organism: Myrmophylax atrothorax (assembly GCA_026770055.1). Lineage (NCBI taxonomy): Eukaryota > Metazoa > Chordata > Aves > Passeriformes > Thamnophilidae > Myrmophylax > Myrmophylax atrothorax. The sequence continues at coordinate 10,414,104 of JAOXXN010000246.1, read as the reverse complement.
ATTTGCTGTCAGGTTTGCACCACCTCTGGTTTTGCATGGACTCCTGAAGCTGCTGCAGTGCCAGTACTATCCTGCCTACATATGGTAGTCTTTGCTGGGGAAAGCTCCAGTTCCAGTCTGGGAGAGAACTTACTTTATTGGAGGAACTTCATCTATCCTGTTTCCCAGCTGGGATTCGTGGGACTTGCTCCTTGTGAGGGTTGGGAAGTTGGGCAGCAGCTGGAAAACCTTCCGGCAAGGGGGAGGAGGAGTCCGTGGTGGCTTCAGCTTGTGCCGCCGCTTGGCCTGCGGAGTGGCCGGGGGCGTGATGGTGATGCTGTGAGTCCTTGGCGTCAGCCGCCCGCCGTGCGCCGGCAGCGAGAATGGGTCCAGGAGGTTTTCTGCATAGACAGAGGGTCCGTGGCTCGAAGCCAGAGGGTCTGAGGGTGGGGCTGTGGACACGGACACGGAGCGAGGCTGCTGGTTGCTGCTGCTGCTGCCCCTGGGCACGGGCAGGGCCGCGCACGGGTCCAGCTGTGACGAGCTGCTGTCCCGGCGAGCCTCGGGCAGGGTCACCAGCACGTCGTCCTTCAATTCCCCTCCTGTTCACAAGGAGACACGTCAGTGAGGGGTTAAAGAGGGAGGCACCTACACAGACAGAGCTCCTGGTGCTGCTCTGGGGGTGTCCCCGTGCAGGGGGTGTGGTGGGTGTCTGTGCAGATCCCCACGTGCTCCAGCAGGGCCCAGTCTGGTAAATCTCAGCACAGGGCTTGATTTCAGCTTTTGGGAGATATATACCTGGATTTTTAAAAGTGCCATGTCTTTCTGAGTGAATGCCATGACTTAGAATCATAGAATCAGATGGGTTGGAAGAGACCTCTGAGATCATCAAGTCCAACCATTGATCCAACCCCACTTTGACTACCAGATCATGGCACTCAGTGCCACGTCCAGTCTTATCTTAAAAACCTCCGGGGATGGTGAATCCACCACCTCTCTGGGCAGGCCATTCCAATGCCTGACCACTCTCTCTGTTAAGAATTTCTTTCTGAGCAATGGCTGGTTTGACACAGTGTGGATGGGAAATATTTGACAGCCTGGGACAAGAAAGATTAGGAAAAAAGCAAATATGAAACTGAGCTGTTTGCTGACTTTTCCATTAACTAATCTTTATGATTTGCAAATGGATGAACTGTCGTAATACCAACAGGAAACATCAGCTTTCAGTGACAGATTGATAAAAGCTACAAAGAAAGACACGATGCATGTTAGTACCAGTCAGCTGGGAGAGGCTCTTGTACAAACAGATTTTACAGTGCCTTTGGAAGCGCCTGGGGAAGGTGGCAGGACTTCTCTCTGAGCTGGCAATACCTGGGGAGGGGATCACCTACAAGGAATCTTGTTGTATTTGTTAGGTCATGTGTACTGATTGATTGAGAATGAACTGGAGCATTAGATGCAGCTCTGAACAGAGAGGAAATACGGATATACTCTTTTGAATAGTAGAGGATATTTCCACATACATTTATTTCCATTTATTTATTTGACTTGTCGTCAAAACCAAATCCAGCTCATGGTTCTAACCGCATTTGATCACTGCTCCTTCATTTACATCCAGGAGCCACAAACTGTTAGTGGGTACAGAATATACCCACAGACACTGTCTGGAGGTTTTGCAGATTCTCCAGTGAAAGGAAGCAGGATGGGGCTGGGTTGCCAAGACACCAATTCCATGGGAGAACAATACAGTCTGTACCTGATTCTGTCACCTTCCTTAGGCAGCTCAGTGCCCCGTTGAGCCTTGAGCACTCCTCATCTCTGGCACCACATCTCTTCATTGTTTCCTTCACCTTTGACTCGTTCATTTCTAGTAAGGCATCCAGGGTCAGCTCCTCTGGTATTCTCTGCAGGAAAACAAGACAAAGCTTATTTTCACTATCCATATAAAAATAAGACTGTCACCTGTTGTTCTGATGTACTTTGAACAGTGCCACTGTCTCACTGCCTGGTCTGACTCATGATTTACTCCTTTTGGTAGTGCCCCTCTCTTAGCAGATCAGCAGCGCCCAACAGCTGCTCTTTCCCCCCTTCACACTGTGTATGAGTGTGCTGGGCATTTTCTGGTATTTAAGTTAGGATTAGAGGTGATTGAAATATTCTTCTCCCCTTGTGGAAAGCTTTCACTCAGTATTTTTGCAAAGCTACCAATGAAACTTTTTCCTTAAAAATAGCAGTCAGAAACAAAACAGGCCTAAAACCTGAAAAAATGTCAGATAAAGACGTTTGGCTTTTCAGTAGTGAAGGGAAAAGCAGGAACAGGGAAGAAAATTACTTCTTTTCTTGAACACAAAAGAAATGTTTTGACAGAGATAGCAACCTCCTCCTCCTCAGGCACTTTTTCTTCATCAGAGAACCAGCCTTACCCATATCCTGCCTGGAGAGATATTTGTGCAGAACTCCTTAATACACCAAACCCCCACAGTGATAAGGGTCAGATCAGGCAGACACAAAAGATACGAGAGCCTGGAAAGCACAAAACGATCTGGTATTTCCTGACAGAACCGAGCTGCGTCTCTCTCTCTTTCCCCATTCAAATGTTTCCAGTGTAAGTCTGCAGCAATTGTGGTTAATAAACAAAACCAGGATATTTAGCCCAGATACCCAGGAATTTCCCTGAAAGTTTTGCCTAAACAAACCTCCCTGTTGCCTACTCTCACAATGAGATCACAAATTTCACAATATTTGGCTTCTTTCCTAAAGTTTCAGGTCCTGGCATTAAACTATATAGAAAGGTTTGAACTTTTATTTGAAGGGGGAAACTCAAAAGCGTGTCTCACTGCCTGGAGAAACAATAAGCTTGAAATCCTCCAGTCCTTAAACCTCACATTCAACTCTAAAAGAAAATGTGAATGTGTTGACTGTCCTTTAACAATTGCATCTTTCTTAATCCAGAGTCATGCATCTGAGAGCTGACGCAGGACTTTCAGCTGTGACAGAGCTGAACAGCCCCAACCTTTGCAGCTTTGTAGGTGGGAACACAGAGAGAGTAATCACACAGTTTCCATTTTTAGTAACTGTGGCATGGAGCAAAGAAAAAGAATAAATTAAGAAAGGGCAGAAGTCTAAGAAACACATCCTGCATCTTCTGTCACATGCCCTGAGCCGGATGAAACACAAAACACAGCTGACTCAGGGAGAGCCCAGGAATTTAAATGAGCAATAAGCACAAAGCAGGGCCAGAGTAGAGCCAAAGTTCAATGAAGTTTGGATAGATTTTCTTTTTCTTCTATAATTAATCTTTGCAGAAAAACAAAAGCACAGATACCCCATCTGATGCTGGGTATTGTTATTAATTTTTCTGTACACCTGCATCACCACAATGCAGGAGTAAGACAGTCCCCAAACTTGTTCCTGAATGATTTCCATTTGGATAAAATGCCAGACGCACCAAAGAGTAAAAACTCAGTGCAAAAGGTACCTCCTAGGATTGCAGCACCCCCTGAATTCCTGTCCCTGCATCCTAACAGAAGTAGCTTTGTTGTGCCAGGCAGGGTGCTGGCCCTTGGTGACATGAGCCACGACACGAGCCACTCGCAAAGGGACAGGAACAAACACGGACCGAGGTTCAGTGGGACATGGAGACAGCTTTGTACCCCACCCCACGCGCCCCAGGTTCTGCGGCTGGGAACCCCACAGAGCCCTGTTAAGCATAAGGGAAAACCAATGCCTCACAAAAACATTTATCCCATTTCATGATGTTACACAGCCTTAGAGTAAGTGGGATTACAGTGATGTCATTTCTGAATTATCTTGAAACACTTCCTCACCCCCACCACTCTGCACTAAGAAAACAACCCAGACTACATAGTCCTTGTTCTAGGCAGCAGCATCATCCCAGACCCCAGCAGGAGCTCCCCAACCCCACTATCCAGGATCCCCTCACTTCCCAAGCCTTCCTTCGACACAAGTAACCATAACTTATTAGAGCTGTTAGTGAAGCAATTGGTAAAGTGGAAGAAACTTCAGGTTTCCTCGGGAAAGCAGAGCTTTCCCACCACAGTCAGTGGCAGCTGGAATGCAGGGCCACCTGGAGTGAGACTGGTGGCAGCACCATTGGGGATCTGGTTTCTCCAATGCCTATTCTGTGTCACAAACCAGCCCTTCAAGCTGGATCAAGCATTCAAGCCTTCCTCATTGCAGGAAAAACACTTGAAAACAATTTTTAAAAGCTCTTCAGAGCTCATTTTCCCTTTGTCCTGTCCAATTGCAGGACACAGACTCGAAGGAGAGTTCCATCAGCCCTGAGCTGACTGGTCTGTGCTCTACAGCTCAGGGGGTGGCCACACAAGGCAAAGCCCCCCCAGCTCTGCACTCCCAGCACATGGACCCTGACAGAGGGGCCTGTGCCCACACACGAACTCCAATCTACTCTTTTGCTCAACAGTTTAATTTTATAAAGACAGAATAGCAAGTTGTAGGAAAGTATAAAATACAGAAAAGGAGATTATATTTAAACAATCCCAATGACCTTGAGCTGGGAGAGCTCAGACTTTCTGAACCTGCTGCCAGCCCCCATGACACGCGACAAAAGAAATAAGCCTTCAAAGAGGGGGAGGGAGGGGAAGTAAGAGGCTTTCTTTAAACAGCCACTCATGTGCTGCACATATGTGGTGGCTTAATATAAAACTGGTCAACCTGATCCCTGTAAGATTGGCCTGCTATGCTTGAGCTGTGTGTTAGACCCCAGCCAGTGTGACAGTGAGGAGGGTCACTAGTTCACAGGGGCTCTTAGAACAGGTTCTGCTGCTGCCCTGGCTCAGCTGTTGTGCTGGGAAGGGAATGGCCCCCGTGAAGGGCCCTGGCAGGGTCCATCTCAGAGGGGCGTGTGGTGGGCTCCAACCCCTCAGTGCAATTCTGGGTCCTTGCACAGAGGTCCCTCCCAGCTTTCAGCACTGAGGGTGAAAAATGTGGGTCCACCTGACCTCTCTTTACCTGCTTCTTCAGTGGGTGCTGAGGCTTCTGAAAAAAAAAGCGTTAAAAATGCAGATTAAAGGGCTTGCATTAAAGGCTTGCCTTGGGCCAAGCTCAACACCACCTCCCTGGGCACACCTTGACTTGACAAGGGAAGCTCCAAAGTATTCAGATACCAGATTTTAAAAGGAGAGAAAGAACAAGAGAAGACAGAACCTGCTTTCAATCTTCAGCACCCCACAACTGCCAGCAAAATCTAAAGCCTTACTGTGGTAAGGCTTCTGCTCAGCAGAAGTGATGCTGAAAAGCCCAAACCAGAAAATCACTCCTCTCTACAACAGGTAAAGCCCTACAAAGCCCTCCTGCTTATCAGACACAGACTGCACTTCATGGGACACATGTTTAAAGTGAGAAAAGTGAGTACCAGAGCATCCAAGGAGCCATCCAAGGGTTAGTCTCAATTAGTCAGGGTGAAGAGTTCACAGAAGCACAGAAGTCTTTAATCTTGTCTGGTGTCCAACTTAAATCCCTGAAACATGGCAAAAATGCTGGTATCTAACACAGTGGAGGGGTTATTTTTGGTAAAGATTCCACCCTGCAGATAAGCCTATGGAGCTAATGCTGCTGCAGGCACTCTGCAAAATCAGCCTGACCTGCTCCTCCACCCAGCAGCCACAGCTCTTCCTGTAAAGCTGGACAGTTGTCAAGGCCCCAAATGCCTTCTCTTAAATCAATACATTCCCTCTCCAATCATCCTCCCGTGAAGCAGCAGATGCTAGAAGAGAAAGCCCATTACATAAGGTGCTTAAATTCCCACTGATAGCTCTAAGCAAAGCATGTAAAGATGCTCTTAAGAACATCTTGTGCCTGCTAGCTGTTATTTTGCTCTGGTTTTCTGGTGCCTAGAGAAGAAGGTACTAAAAAAATTGTTGTATTATTAAATTCCTGGAGATTTTATGGGCATTCTGGAAAGCCTCTCACGTGAAATTTCCAGCTTGCATTAAGCTGTGAGCATAAACAGGCTATGGTTTCACCTGACATCACCCTCCTCACTGTTTCCCCTGGCAGCAGGTGGGTGAGAGGAGCTGCCAGGCTTGGGGCATTCCCTTCAGCTGGCTCTTTGGGACAGGGTAGCTCCCTGCTTTTCTGAGGAAGGCAGATGCAGCAGTTGCAGATCCCCAGTGGGAGCAGGAGTCTCGAGCTGACCTTCAGCCATGAATGATTCACAGTGAACAAGGCTGCAAGGGGCACCTGGACCTGAACCCTGGCAGTGGTAGAGAATATTTTCCAAGAGTGGTTTACGCTGGGGAGGGGCCACCAGCTGGAACACAGTGACAGAATTTTCACTCAAGGAAGCCTGCAGGACAGAGTTAATCTGCATACACACAATTAGCACATCCAGGATCTCTGCTATCTGGTGCTCCAGTCAGAGCTCCTGCTGCCAGACCCATGGAAATCCCCAGCACAGAGCCACAGTCCTTGTGGCCTGTTCATGCAGATATGCTGACAGAAAAAGATGAGAGGATACAGCTGTGGAAACCTGATAGGCTTAGGCAGATCTGCCTTTTCTATTCCCCATCCAAAGCAAGGATGCACACACAAAAACCCCTCAAAACTCCTCCAACAACTGATCTGCTACAAGCTCGACCACACTCCATGTAAACAGAACAATCTGCCATGAGCCCACAGTACCAACCCCTGGCCAATGCCTCATCCTCTACAGATTTTCACAGGGGCAGCAGGAGACTCTTGGCAGACAATTCCTGCTCAAGGCATGAGCCCATCCTGCTCTACTCCCCTGTGTGCTCAGCACTGCCTCTGCCTTTCTGAGCTCAGCACTGACAAGCAGGACTTTGGCATAAATGCTGAATGAGGAACAAGATGGGCTTCACAGGCAGGCAGGAGGTACTACAGAAAAGTATGTACACTGGGAGTCAAATGTGTTCCCCAAACGGAACAGCCATAAACCTGCCACTGCCACAGCACTGCTCCATCTGCGCCACAGTCTCCCTGGTGGCACAGCCCTGCTTCCTGGACAGCAATTCCTGGGCAGGATGAGGCCCTCCCCATGCATGACAGTTATCCACTCTAAAAACAGCTTTCCAGACTTGACTGACACCCACCCCTGGTCCACAGTGAGCAGGGCCGGTCCAGACATGCTTCAGAAGATAAGGAGATGACTCTGTTCTTAAGTTACTTTTTAAGACAGTGACAAGTTACATGTGGGAACAAATATAATAGTTATGTTTCTGGGAAGTATGACAGTAAAGGCAGAGATGATTGCTTTCTGTGCTGAAGCTAATAAGCCAACAGAGATTTTTTTAATCTCTTCTTTTTGGTAGACATGCCCCAAGCCCAGAACCCAGTAAACAGCTCTGCAAGAGACTTCTTCCATCAGCTTAAGACTGGGGACAGTGCTGTGTTCTCATCCTCCTTCCCTCCTGCTCCCCCCTTCAATTCCTGACTCCAGCTCCCAAGGGGAACAGAAGAGCCCAGATCAGTGCATTTTTCTAGGACTATGTTCAGAGCAACTTTTATGCAATGGAGACCACTACACAGTGTAAACATACCTTCTGTCTGTAAGGTTCCTTGCCCATCTTTTCTAGATCTCAGTTCAAGTACCTCTTTGCCTGGATTCAATCCACCATATTTAACCATTTATACATCATTTTCAGTATTAAACCACACATACACAGTGCTAATCGATCTCTGAAACTCCCAGCCAAAAACAAGGACTCCAGCATTTCCTAGAAAAACATCTAAAAGGCAAGTTACAGACAGTATTAGCCCAGCTCCAAAGCAGAGCCTGCTCCACACCAGCCACCATGTTCTGTGATAAAAATCTGTCTGGCAACTGATTAGAGGAACAATAACAAAGCAACAGAAATAGCACAGGTTGGGGTGGGGGTTCACAGTTTCCTCACCCCTCAGAACTGTGTTCACAGAGAGCAAACAGGATCCCAAACTCGAAGCTGGTGCTCCTCACCTACCTGTGGGCCCAGGTCGGCACAGCCCAGCCCTCTCACCGCGCGCAGCGTGACTGGCTCGCTGTTATCCATGTTCACAGCAGCTCTAGCTGTTGCCCAGCGCCATAAACAGTGCATTGTTATTACTATAATCTCTTCCAGAACTAAAGGATTTTACAAGCAGTCATTATTCTTGCTTTAAATATAGGTTTACAAAGAAATAAAGGAGCCCAACAAGAAGACAGCAACTGTAACTGCCAGAGCTTTCGAGCGTTTGAGCTTCACAATGTCTAGAGCAAGTCACAGAGCAAAAATAGTCTTCACTCTGGAGTGGAGGAGTCAGCAGATATTCTAAATTGGAGCTGGTGCTCTATTTCTGACAGGAGAGCCTCGGAGCTTCTGTGCTTCCCTGCACGGCAGCTTTATTTGGGAGAGGACTGGGGGGAGTGAGGGGAGGGGAGAGAGAGAGAGAAACAGAGCATTGTTTCTCAGGCTGAGCCAAAGAGCTCTTGCAATTAGGCTGTTTTTCAAAGGTGTTATGTCACAGATTAGCACAATCTTCGAAATACTCCCTCCAGCAACATGAGAAATGCAAAGGGAATCAGAACCATTTGAAAAAGCAAAAACCCATGAACTCGGACCTTTCTCCTAATCTGTCCCTGACAAGCAGGGGCTTGGAGAGCCCTCCACCTGCACCTCCTCCTGCTGTTCTGTTCAGCTCTCAGAAGTGCCCACGGCAGGGCTCTGGTGCAGCTATTCTGAGGCTCTCCAGGTACTTGGCAACTTCTTCAACTAGTTTCAGAGCCTAAAAGGCCCAAAAAGAGAGGGCTGTGTGGCTACATGAATACACTATGACAACACTTGTGGGATTTTCCTTCCTTCTGTAGTGTTTATGGAAGCCATAAGAAGGAAACCCAGTATGGCTGTTTCCACTTTAAAGTGAGCTAAAGAGTATCTGAGAGATGGGAAGCTGTTCCCTGTGTACTTTGTACAGAGAATCAGGCAGGGACTCAGGGGCCCCCATTTGCACTGTGAGAGTTGCTAAGCCATCTCTGTAAAGGCTCCCTCACCACCTCTCACCCCAGTCCTGCACAAAGCAGGAAAGTTTGTAATAACTAACCTATTAAAGCTCCTTCTGTCGGTGATTTCCATTTTGAAAGCTTTCAGCCAAAATGCAGTTCAACATGCTGTATGAAATCCAAGCAACAGCAGGGATGATCCCACGATACCTGTGACATTTCTGAAAGGTAAGTCATCCCATACAGCTCCCTGCACTGTGCTGATGTCAAACACCAGCAGTGCTGCATTGCTAATTTCTGAGCAGTGCAATGACAGGACGAAAAGAAATCACTGCAAGAACTCAGCACTTAGTTTATTAGCCCAGCTATTTCCACTTCCCCAGCTCACAGCCTGTTCCAGCATGTCTACTCAGAAATTATTTTAATGACCCACCGGGTGCTGCAGTTCTCCTGTCCAGTCAATACAAATTCCACAGAAGCTGTTGGCAGCTGATTGAAATGAAGGCAGAACTCTTAAAAAATAACCATACATTTGGAATAATCCCAGAAGAATTTCAATGCTTTGTACACCTCTTACAGTTCTGTCACAGAGAACAGGAGGAAGAATCCATTACACTGGATACTGCCTAGGAGGGGGCAGCAAGAGAGCATGAATCAAAATAATAAAGAACTGGAAAACTCTTCCTGTCTTAGACCAAATTTGAATTTGTTCTCCCCTTTTAGTGACCACACATAGGGAAGGGCAGTCTCAACTCTTTCTGCTCCCTGTATCAGCAGGATGTGGCAGATTTGAACTGTCCACCTCCCTCCCCCCTTCTCGTCACCTCTTCCCTGCCCCCAGTTCTTCAGGCACCACAAAGGATTTATAAAAGAGCTACAAAGACATTCTTTTAGGCTCAGGCAGTTCCAGTAACCTTAGAAACCAACACTAGCTGGGAGCCTGGCAGTTTGGCCACAGCAACAGGCTGCTTTTGTCCGCTCATTGTCACTGCTGCACCTTCAGCTACGCCACCCCAAATCTCGCTGGGCTGGAAGGCAATGCCAGCATCACATTCAAAATGAACAGTAGGAAATAAAAGGAAAAACCCTGTCCTGAACTCATCCTGTTTCACCAGAGACTGCTTAGTTACATCAGGATCAAGCTGGAGTAAGTTCTATGGAAATTTGTGGAATTTTTCATTCTGCCAAATCATGCTGAAGTCAAAGAAAATTTTCGGTTGTTTAAGGATCAAAGGAAACTGAATGAGAACACTGTGACCTGGCCTACAGAGGCACAAATGGGAAAAAGAATGGAAAAAGCCTTTTCTGCCTTGTTTAGCTGTCAAGGGACTGAGCTTTGTCTGCGTGTGTAATTGTAACTCTTGGCTAATGCTGGACACAGAACATAGTGTGGTACTGCACTACTATTACCTAAAAGGCAGTAAGTGATCAAGTCGTGCAGTTGTTCTCAGACCCAAGGGGCAGGGGAGGAGGCCCTTGTGGTGCAGGACCTTTGTCTCACCCTGAGCAACAAGTGTGAGTGTTGCTTCAAACACTGGTATGAGGAGACCCCCAGTAACTCTGGGAGGAGGACAGTGGGAAGGGAGGGTTTCAGCACTGCTCTGGGAGAGAGGAAGGTCCCTTCCCACCACAGGTCCCTCTGTGTACCCACACACTCCCACCTTGCCTGAAAGTTCAGGGATTAACTTAAACCCAACAGGCAACTGGGAATGTACTGAAGAGCTGGGAAGGTTGTGTGCTGAGGGCTGCCTTCCCCTTCCTTACCTGTACAACTTCTTTCCTCACATTGACAATGTCTAACCAGTCGTTGAATCTCGGGTAGCTGTTGAGCTCCGCCGTCCTGTCGCTCAGGGGCACGCTCAGCTTGCACTGCCGCTGCCTGTGGATGTAGTCAATCAACTTCACCTGTGGGGATCCAAAAGCCAACAGTTCAGTTCCTTGGGATATGCAGTCATCTTCCCAGGTAGTGTTTGTACAAAGGGGATGCTGGTTTGTGAGCAGGGCTCTTCCATGACATAACAAAGACATACTCTTACGAGCACTCAGGGAAATCCACTCAGTGCATCTCCCTCACACTGAGCATCTCTGCTCTTCAACATTCCACCAGAAGGCAGGACCTTGCAGGGCCCGTCCCTGCAACACTCTGCTCTAAACCTCCATCAACAAGAGTGCTGTGCAAAGCTGGGTGTTACACCAAAATATGAAACAATTAATTACATTCCATTTGAAGGCACTGTACACACAGCCTCTCTGGGGATGCTGTGAGCATCACTACTCCAACCTGCAGGACTGTCTGCCTGCTCACCCCTTGGTCCTGCTTGTTTGTTGAATTCTCTTACACCTGGTCTTCATTTGGTCTAGAAGATCAGTGAGGCAGGAATAGCCAAAGTACTCAAAGACTCCAAGGTCCATTATCTGATGGGCATTTCTACTACAAAACCAACATTAAGAGCAGACAACTTAAAATAACAAAAATTCAGGCAATTGGACTAGATGATTGCTGTACATCTTTTATTCTATTCTAAAGTTTTATTCCAAAGCTTTTATCACCTGACCATCTCATGGCAAATGCACTACACAGATTTCTTCACTTTAGGCACAGAAGAATAAAAATGGCAAGAAGGAATATTATTTGTGCCTGATGTTTGTTCATCCAAAAGAAAATACTCTCCAAAGATTGCTCACTGTGTCACACATTCCCATGGGGCAGGCTTAAGCTTCAAAACCTTCCTAACAAAACAATGCCTCAAAGCAAGTTAGTTGATCCGTGATTTATAAACCAAAACATGTTCTTAGTCAACAAATTTTAGCCTTTGGGACAAGACCAGACTAAGAACGTAAAGGAAAAAACAAATATGGATTCTTTGACCATTATAATGTCTCTCCTCTTACAAATTAAGTGCTTTCCTATGAAGTTGGCTGAGGGTTTGTTTTATGAGCAGTCCAACTCCTTACCACTTATCAGGTGTAACAGAGTTTGCCTCTGGCAGCAGTGCCATGCAGTCTGAGATTTATCAAAAAGTGGGTGAATATCCAAGTGATTCAAACTGTCCATGCCATGCCCACAGCAAGGCAAAGCAGCACCATTCCCAGGGGAGGTGACTCTGCAACACAGGACTGGCATGTCATAGAAACTCAGCCATCCCTTCACATTCACACTGACCACTCTGCTGAAACCAAACCTTTCCACTACAACTTCCTAACACAGCTTTGGAGCATAAGACCTATATGAAATTACCTTGGAAATCCCACTCACTTGTTCTTGGTCTCAGTACCTCTTTTTATATAAAGGAGCTGACAGCACTTCCTTTTTTTACACCCCTTGTCTGCTTCCTCTGGCCAGACCCCAGGCTGCAGGGCACGGCAGGGTTCTGCCAAGGCCAGCTGGGCTCTGGAGGGACTGGCCATGGGCTCAGCATGGCCATGGGCACCACTGGCTGCCACGGGCCCGTGCCCTGCACCAGGCAGAGCCAAGCCAGCCGGGACGATCAGTTGAGTCCCCTGTGGTGGGGCAATGTGTGATGGAAACCCTGCTGCAGCCTGCGCTGCTGTACCTGTGCTCCCAACCTGCTGCAGCCTGCGCTGCTGTACCTGTGCTCCCAACCTGCTGTCGGCTGTCCTCTCTCCACACTTCCCCTTCAGATGAACAGGACCCTGAATTCCCATGTCTCTGGCGGACAGGAGCTTGGTTCCTTCAGTCAGTTTAAGAGCAGAGAGGGGCACACACATGTCACCAGCTGCCTTAGTTGTGACCTTCTGCATCCTCACTGTCACACATCATTTCCCACAACAGCCTGTCCAGAGCACTCTTCTGTTCACAGCCACGTCAGAAAGGAGCTTGGAGATGCTGTTCCAGGTATCTTCCTGCTAAGGGCTTGGTTTAGATATTCCTTCTCAGTGTGCTTTCCCCTTCTGGACACTGTGACACCACGCAGACAGGTGGCCCACACTGGGTACAGAGATTCTGCACATGTCTGGTTCAGCTGGGGTAACCCCCGTATCAGGGAGCTGGAACTAGTCTCCCACAGCTAAAGCAATTGCTCCACAGTTTAGACTGAACACTGTCATGGATCCTGACTGTGTTGTTGGCCTATCTGTCCTAAAACTCCTTTTTTACCAGGGAAAGCCTACATTCTCAACATTAGCGTTCTGGTCCGCTCTGGGTACTTGATTCTGGTTTTGGTGCCTCCAAAAGTATCATGTTTGCATCTTGACTTCTTCCCTCAAAAGATATGAGGGAGGAGGAGCTTAGAATGAAAAAGAGGGACTTGGCTGCAAGTAAAGACAGGGACAGGAGAGTCAAAGCCCTGACCAGAGAGGTCCCACGATTTCAGGGAAGAGGGTCTTGGAAACCCAGGGGCTGCAGTGAAGTTAACCAAAAACATGGATTGGGAATGGTGGTGATAGGAGCAAGGGCCCCTCATGGACAGAAAGAGGCTACAGGAAGTTTGAAGACATCTCAACAGCCCTCAGTATGCCAGGAATCAGCCTACACAAACAAAAAACAGCCTCCCAACTGTGCAATAGTTATGTCATGGAAAAGAGAAGGAAGACAAGAATCACCCAAGCCTTCTCCTTTTCCAGAGGCCACTTGAAGGAAGGGTCAATGATGATACACATTTTGATACACAAGCTGCAACCACAACATCCAGCGTGTGTTTGTGAGCTGTGGTATGTGGAATTCCCAGGGTACTGTGCTATGTTACTGCTGCCCCTGGGTCACCTCACCCTTCCCCGTTCCTGGGCACACCTCAGGGGCAGGGAGCACCTTGGGACAGGAGCAAGATTGCGCAGTCATTTTGGAACTGGTACAGGACTGTTTGTAAAGTGCCAGCTCAGCCCCACAGTCTGACTGTAATCTGTTATTTTAGTGCAGGATCTCCCATCAGGCAAGAGTTATTTTTCCTGAAAAAAGCATTGGGGTATCAGCATACTCCTCAAAGCTGGAGCTCCATGCTTAGTTATATGGAACACTAATTGTAAGCAAACACCTTAAAAGTAGCATATGATCCAGTATAAAGCAGGGAACTGCAAGCACCAAAGGTGTCAGAATCTGTTCCAAGAAGTACAGTGCAAGGCAAGAAGGATTTAGCATCTATGTTTAAATGAAAAATCACCAATTAGGTAAAGAAAGTACACAGAAATGTACTCCCTGCATTGTCCTATCACCGTGTGCAGTATCCAAGGACAGCATGCTGCTTTGAGGCAGGATATTGCTGAGGTACAGTCACCACTCCTGCATTTCCCACTAAAGTTCTCACCAACTTCAGTGTAACACCAGAAGCATCACATTTCATGAGTAAGAGAGCGGGGCCGGGCTGCACTCCTGGCTCTGCCACTGACCTGCTGTCTGACCAGAGGCAAAGGAAACAATCTCTCCCCTTCCTCCCTGCACGCAGCTCTGCCTGCCTATCCCGCATGAACTGCCTGAAGCAGCGCCGGCTTCAGCTATTTTTGTACTGCTTAAAAAAATACAGGTTCTTTTCCCTTCCCAAGTCTCATCCATCGCATCAATTCCTAAAGGCCACTGCTGGAAGGGACTCTATGCAACATGGACATCAGTGTCAAAGTTTTCTTCTTTGCTGGGATGTAACAAAACTACAATTCTCCAAAATGGACAAGCAGTCTGTCAGCACAGATCTGAGCATCTTAAGATTGCCAAGGCTGGTTTTCCCAGGATAACTCCTTCGCATTTACTCCTCGAGTCCAAATTTGTTTTCCACTAGTCCTATAAATAGTATATTTGCATTCTCTTCCCACCCTCCATGCACCACACTTCTCCCCTAGGATGAATTTCATTTTGTTATTTCCTGCCCAGACTTTTAACTAAACTACATGGTTTGGCTTTAATAGCTGAGCTGTTGCAAAACCCTTTTCTGAGAATATAATAAAAATTCTGGGTTCAGTGACGCACATAAAAACCCACAACCAGCACGCAGGTCTCCAACCACAAACTAGACCGAGAGATAAAGCCAATAGTAGCTACTCACTGCCTGCTTGCTAAATGGCACGTCCTACTCATCACAAATGGCAAACCCCACACCAGAAGCAGCAATACTTCAACTGCCTTAAACCCACAGAGATGGGAAAGAACAAGAACAAGAACAGAGACAGGACACGGAGCAGCTGGAGTGAAGTGCTGTTCTCAAGGCAGAGCCTCCTGCTCTGTCTGGTGTCTGATGGCCAGGACACCCAGCTCTCACGTGCTCTGGAAGTGCACCTGGTGCTGCAAAGGTGCTCCTGGATTCACATTCATCACCTCATAGTGGTTTTAAAATACCCCTTTACAGCAGAGATGAGAATCAGGCCCAAGAAGTTTAGGAGAAAACTGCCAAGCTTGTACTTTTTATTTATTTATACAAAATAAACAGCAGATCTCTTGAGAGCCAAGTTGGCCATATTCATGACCTCAAGCCAACAGTTGGGACTCTCAAACAACGATAAACAAAAAGCAAACGCTGGCAAGTCTTTCAGCCGCACTTCTGCAGACATGGCACAGGAAAGCAAAGGCATCTGTAAGAGCAGATCACTGACAGCGGGGTGCAGAATTCAGGAGATGGTGCAAGGCTGAGCTGGAAGAATTCTGCCTTCAGACTGCAGCCCAGGTATTTCTGACCTCTGGTTAATTGATCAGAAATCACATTCTAACTTCACTTGCCAGAAAATGTTAATAGTTATGGTGCCTCACCAGAGAAATTATGTTTTGTGCATTTGGGGGTACACTCTCTCTCAGCTTCTGCTCAATTATGTTTTATTTATGTTTTTAAAAGTGGCACCTTGTTCCAGCAGTCATTAAAAGGCATTAAACCCATTGCAGCTGCTTTTGCACTTGGTCAAAACCCAATCAGTCTGAATTCAATGCACTTGATCCAAATAAACAGGAGAAAGGACCAAAGGCTAGAACAGTTTGCATTTTTTTGAAGTCTTCCCTGGCTTATTCTCATGCTTTTAATCCACATATCTTGAAATACCCTCTAAATGCAGCAAAAAAGGGGGGGGGGGGGGGGGGGCCAA
>JAOXXN010000246.1:10372918-10396470 GCA_026770055.1 Myrmophylax atrothorax | reverse complement strand
TGGATCCTGGCAAGGAGTGAGGAGACCGGAATAAGGCCAAGGGATCATTATGCAGAAACAGTGCTGAGGTTTTCCTGGTCTGTCCTGCACCTGCACATGGAGGCAGGAGCAGGCAGGTGGAGGACCATAAGACACAGCTCTAGGCTCAAAAATCTTCAGGATTCTGCCAGGAATCTGCAGCCAGAGGACAGGCCTGTCCATGTGCCCCTGCCAGGCCAGCTGTGCAGCCAACCATCCAAACCAGTCCTGATCCAAAGCAAGAGCCTGCAGGACCCTCCAACTAACAACAAACCAACTGTCTCTGCAACTCCTGCTGTCACGCAGCACTGAGCTTGTTCCTTTTGTGAACTCAAGCTTTAAGCAGCTGACTCATCCAAATGCCCCTGGCTATCTTGATTGTTATCAGCATCTAATCACAGCATCAACAAACACCAACTGCAGGCTCAGAAATTCTCATTTCCCCCCTGTGTTCAGAGAACTCATTCATTGTGTGTGCAGGTATAAAGATATCTTACAACAATGTGTGGACCGTTCCCCTTCCAGTATAAGGAGAACTGAACCAGTGCCTGGTTTTGACTTTTAAACCCAAATCTGCCTGGTGAAATGGAAAGAGTGGGTCTGTACCCTTTTCACATAACATATGCTCATTTTGCAGTGAAATCCAGTCCAATCTTTTTCATAGAACATTTCGTTCAACCACACAGAATACCATTCTTCCCATCTGTGCTTCCATTAGGAACACTCAGATAATGCAGGATTCAGCTGGAGAGTCTTACAATCTCACAAACTTCCAAGCTACCTTGAGGTCAGCATGGAATTCAAACAGCTCTTTCCAAAGCAAGCTCAGAAGCTGCACAGGTGCAAAAATGCATAACATAAAATAAGAAGAAGAAATGCAAAACACATTTCATTTCAAGGAATTATTTGTATCCTAAAAAATTTAGGTCAATCTGTTTGTCACCCACATGCCTTTGCCCTCAAAAACCACAGAACTGAGGCTACTAAAGGATGATATTGTGACCATGAGCATGGCCAAAGTATCAGATAAAGTATTACAGAGAAATATCTGGTAGCAGACTCATTTATTTACTTGAGGTGGTACCCAAGAAAAGCGACTCACTTACATGTGAGACATTGACCTGTGGCCTGTGGAATTCACATTCTCTTACTTGAACCCAGCTGACTCATCCAGCAAGAATCATGGCACTAAGCAGGACTCCTGTCCAAATGTGAGGCCTGGCTTCTGGTTCTAGCTGGGCTAAAACAGTAGCCAGAGTATTTGCTTGCTTGGGTCTGTTTCCTCTCCACCTCTCCCCTGAAGATACAGGTGCAATCACAGGCACCAGGTACACAGGTGTCTGCTGTGCTGCACCACAGGCACAGTCCCCTGGAACAGGACAGGCTATAGAACAGTGCCACTGCTTTGAATGCCACAAACACCTCAGTAACATTAACACACTCACAAGGGCCCCACGTGGTAGCATTTGTTAAAAATAGGAAAGAGGAAGAAGAATTAAAAATAATTTGCAGAAAGTGAAGGAGCAGCTCTAAAAACAGGCATGAAAGCCCTTTCAGCGCTCTGCTCTAACCAGTGGCTCAGAGCAGCAGGGACTGCAACAGAGTTTCTGAACAGCAGAGGATGTCAGAAGGATGACAGGGATGGGAACAAGCACCTGGCTGGCAGTGCCACTCTGGCTCAGGGGCTGTGGGGGTGTCTCAGTGCCAGCCCCACTCGCAGCAGCTTCCGCCCGACCAGCTGCTCCTGCAGAGCCGTCTGCGCTGCTGAGGGACCGCGGGTTTGCTTAGAGCAGAAAAGGAAATAGTTTCTCAATGCATTGCTAAACAAACCCTGCAAAACAGGACCCAGCACAAGCCAGCAGAAAACTATACAGGCAAGGTATGCTGGAGAGGGGAAGCCTTAAAAGAAATTAGTAACTACAAGCAGAGAGAGCCAGAGGAGTAGGGAGAGATGGGACACCAGATGGATGGATTTTCCTTTGAACTCTCAGTCGTGCCTGAGGCTGACACAATAGCCACTGCCCAAACACTACAGTATGTTATTTCTGCTTTGTCAGATGATGCAGACAGCATAATTTCTGGGTCACTTGGAGGCCACATAGCACTCCTTTTCTCTCCCCTCCTCTCTTTTTCACACTCCCAGCAACTGAGGCTGTAAACACTCAGTTGAGGTCTTCCCAGCTAAGAGTGGGACAATGAAACTGGCACAATCAAAGGGTTCCCTGTTCCTGATAATATGATTCTCTTCAAGGATTTCATCCTAGTGAGCCTAACGCAGCTACAGGAACAGTCCTCTGCTTAAATATCAGTGATTTCGCACCCACTGAACACTAAAAACGAAAGCCCTCCCCCTTCATTTACAACCTGAGGACATGCAACTGCAACAGAATGACTGAGAGCATTCTGCAAGACTCAGAACTGTACTGCCATCTGCTTAGCACAGCCCTGCTGCTGCCACATCAGATCTGCAGCTCTGCCTGCTCTCATCTCACAGCTCTCCAGCGCTCAGTGAGCTCCTTCACCTCAGCCATGCTCCATTAGCCCCAGCTATATTTTCCTACAGGGCACAGGAACTTCCTCTTGAACTTCCTCTTGCACCAAGCCCATGCTGAAGGATACCCTTACTCCAAACTGACCTACAGAGGTTTCCCGTCCCTCATAAAATTCATGCATGGCCACTTAGCAGGCTAATGGATTTACCCTGCTATGAAGAATACTTCTGTCCAGGCACACCTCACTTCCTGTCTCACTCACTGGATTTCTTCTCCAGAGACCCCAGATCCTGTACCTGGTCACATGCAGCCAAATCTCCAACAGCTCAAACAAACTGGTGACCATAACAGAGAGTATCACCATCAGTCCAGAATCAGGTCCTCAACAGCTCAGGCTTCACAAAGCCCAGTTCAATACAGTTTTGGACCTCAGCCAATGTCTTCAACAATAGTTAATACACATCTGTCAGAAAAGGAGTAGGGGGAAGCTTCTCCCTTTGTCAAGACATCAGAAAGGATCTCCTGAGATCCCTTCCAGGGATTCTACTTTGTTTGAGACACTGACCTGCATCATAACACCACTGACAGAAACCCAGAGAGCCTCAAGAAATCAAAGACTTCCATCTCCCTGCCCCAAGCAAAGATCAGCCCTGAACACATCTTTCTTGACAGCTGGGGAAATGTAGGCTCAGATCCTTCCTATTTCTTGCAGGCTCCCAAGCAAAGTCCTGCAGGCCGGATTCCCTGAGCCCTCACCAGCGTGTTGGGAGCTGACGTACTTGGGTGGTTCTGCATCTGGTGCAGGCAAGACTCAGTTCCTGGTTAGCTGGAGTGCCCCCTGTGCTACAAGTCTGCCAGGTGCTCAGAACCCAATACCACACAGGCTTCTGAAAGCACTGCAGGTAAACAATTACCTGTCCAACTTCCCTCCTGTAGCCCATACAGTCCTACAGAGGTGAATGCAGCCCACAGATAACACTAATGCTATGCCTCTCTCTACAACTGTAATTATTCAGTATCTTCACAAACCCACGGTATCTCTCCTCCCATGAAGGAAACAAGTACTCCCCATTCCCCGTGGGCCTTCAGAGTGACTGCAGCCAGAAGGCACCAAGTGACAAGGGGCAAAACTACAGAAGGTTTAGAATTGGAAAGCACCAGGCCATACTCTGGGGATGGAAGTTGTGCTACAACTCATGGATGTCTCTCTAAATTCAGAAGTTAAAGTGCCTTTAGAACGAATATCCTCCATAATTTTTATGATTGCACTAATCATTCTCTCACACCTGTAAAGGAACTCTCAGGTATATCTGACTGATGGCAGGGGAGGTGGAAACAAAGACACCACCAATCTGCGCATGTGTAAACTTCCAGCTCAAATAAAGTAGGAGAGTTTACAGCAGAGAATATAAAGCCAGACATTTCCTTCGGCAAGGTCAGGAAGGGGATGACTAATTGTAGGTCCCCGTCATATTCCTGCACTTCCCCTTCCTCATTGCAAGCCTCATTCTGCAAAGTCCTGAGCACCCACAGCCCTCACAGGCAGCGAGGTCTGAGGGAACACCTTCAGGCCTGGCCTGGGCACTCCTTGTCCCTTCTGACAGAAGTGAGAGGTCCTTGAAGGAACCAAGCTCCTTTAATGAAGCAGTTTACTGCCCAGGATGCTGTCTCTAATCCCAAAGGGGTTTTCCCATTTCTCTTCCCTTTGTCTTCCCAACCATCTCCCTTTTGTTTTACACATTTCTATTTCTGTAACCTCATAAAATCCATGCACAAACCTCCAATATCTTCCATTCCCTCATGTACTGGCTGGGGAATGAGACAGATTAGCAGCTTGTTCTCTGCAGCGCTGGGGCTTATTAGCAGACCAAGGAAAGGAAACAAAGCACAACAAAATCAAATCCTCTGCTTGTTTGACTCAATTATTTGAGCACTTCAAGAGTTCCACCTTCCCCTCCTCCCCCTGACACACACAGTTCCACAGACAGCTGCTGGGCTGGGCTTTGGGGAAGAGGTTTATATAGAAAAATGTTAAGTCTCTGTAGGAGCAGGTTGCAGGTCTTGGAGCTGAAGACGTTCTGTCTCTGCATCCTGGGAAATCCTTGCTAAGAAACCTTATTCTGTGAAATGCTCCAAATTATTGGCTTTCTGCTAGAAAGAATGGAGCTATTTTGGCAAGGACTGGGGTCACATTTCTCTTTTCATAGACACTGCGTGAGAAAGCTGCCATGGCTCACTGCTCACATTTTGTTTTTCCAAAAATCTCTTTGGGGCTCTCTCTTACTGGTTCACATTTGCCCACAGCAACCACGTGGGGTTTCTATCAGTGGCTTAAGTACAAATAATTTGTAGTGGAGACACCTGAACCCAGACTCCCATCCCACAGAAGAACATTTTTTCTTGTGAGTCTGGGACTTTCAGCTAAACCATATTGTGCCCTTACGAAGTAGAGGAAAATACAGTTGCTGACCCAGTAATAGCTGCATGAGAAAAAATACAGAAGGGACTGATAAGCACCCATAAACCAGCCAATTCTGCAACAGCTACTTGGCATCATACAGCAGCCTGAAAGGGTTTTAATCAACACTCAAAAAAAGACCACAAAGATAACAAACTCCAAGCTCAGCATCTTTCAGGCAGATACAATATCCATTAATTTTGTGAATTTCCACATAAACTTCACACAGCACATTTGTCTCTGTGGCTGAGCAGAACAGGAGGTGGGGGTTGGGTTTTCTTTGCTTTTAAGACAAGTGTATTGTCCCCATCTATGAAAACGAAGACTTTTCCATGAACACAATTTAGAGAAGTTTCTCATTTTCAAACCATTCTATGGAACCAAATTAAAGTTCTCAAAACATAAAAACCTGCATTTAAAAATATTTCACTTCTGCATTAAATGTAAAATAGAAGAAAATGTACAGGATCAGAGTTCAAGCATTTTTCTTGTGTGTCCAAAAATTATTTGACGCAGAATCTGTGTAAAATCTGAGCCTGACTTTTCACTCCAGCCAGGGACTGGAAAAGGCCTTTGGAGCAGGAAAGCTCTCACATGTGCCATCATTTCCACAATTCAGAAATAAATCCCATTTCTGCAAAGTGATTTACACACTTACTTGCCTTCATTCCATTTCTCTGCTTTATACCTTTCACTTTTCATGCTTTACTGGCTCTTTTTCAGAATACTTCACCACCCCGCTGCATTACATGTGCTTAGTTACAGCCCTTTTGCCATAAAGTATCTC
Organism: Myrmophylax atrothorax; assembly: GCA_026770055.1. Classification (NCBI taxonomy): domain Eukaryota; kingdom Metazoa; phylum Chordata; class Aves; order Passeriformes; family Thamnophilidae; genus Myrmophylax; species Myrmophylax atrothorax. The sequence goes on along the minus strand of JAOXXN010000246.1, from coordinate 10,390,715 downwards.
CTCCAACTCTCTGCTGGAGAAAAGCTGAGCAGGCTCTGGGTTCAGGGTTTCAGCTCCCCCTGCTCAGAGCAGGAGGGACTCACTGCCCTGAGCCACAGCGACAGAAACGACACAAAAACATAACTGCTCAGGAGAAAGAAAAAGCCATTGTAACAGCCTGTGTGCTACTCTGTCATGGAAATACTCCCCTCCTAAGGAGCAGGGGGAACACAAAGGGATTCTGTGTTGCACTTCTGTGCCTGCGAACTGACAGTTCTGAGCGCTGGATACAAAATCCTGCAATAAGAGCTGAGATTTTCCACTGCAGCCAAACAGCTCTTCATCAGAATACAAAGATCACTCATGGTTTTGTCAGATTCCTTTCATTTACTGTGCTTCATCTTGATCCTTCCCAAAAGGACATGGATAAGTCAGGCATTACTGACAATCCTGAATTCCCAAGGATGCTTTAGAATACTGCAATGCCACACCTGTGCAGTGGAAGACTCTAGATGCCACTGGGACTCTACTATACCTCCTACAAGGTGTGATATAAAACACCACTAGGAGTAATTCTTTCTGCAACACTCCTCCAGAGTAACAAGGCCAAAACCACAGTGAAGGCCTGCAAATGGTTAAGGGATCCAGCAGTGCTGCAGAGAGTTTCTTACCTGTCTCACAGGCACAAAGTCAGTGCCCACACACAGCTTTCCCAGTACCTGGCTTGTTGGAAAATAGAGCACATCAGCTCCCCTTCCACAGCTCAGCTGGTCTGAGGATTTCCACAGATACAAAACTTACATCTGCTCAGCCATCACGGGATGAGTGAACAACATTCCCTAAGTGTCAGCAGTCTTGCTCTAGAATCAGCTTCTGAATCCAAAACGCCTTAAACAAAAAACGTTCTCCCTCCATCTTTTCTTCATAGTCTTATTTCTCTTTCGTGTTTTGGCAAAGGGAATTTATAAATTCAGCTAGATTGTTTACAGTACAATCTTGAAAGTGCAAGTAATTAGCAGCAGATTATTATTAGCTTTCCAGCCGTGATCTGATCCCAAGAACATTAAAATTATCTGAAACTTCCAGATGCCCTGATTTCCCAGAATGCTGGATTAGGTCCTGTCTGTGCTGCCTGTTGCCCTACCAGTATGGCTGACATTAGAGCCTGGTGCTCAGCTGGGTTACAAACACATTTGGGAGCTCACTACAAGCAGCTTGGCTGCCCAGGCTGCTCCTCAGCCTGGTGTTCCACGCTCTGGATCCCATTTCCATGGCCTGCCTGCAAACCCCCTGCATGTCCAGTCTTGCCCCTACAAAACTGCCACTGCCAATCATTTTCTTCTGATTGAGAAGAGAAAGGGAGAGGATTGAGCACAGTCACCCAAAAATAGGAAGCTGTAGCACTGAGGACCTGCCTGGTCTTCCTTTTTGATTACTCAGCAGATGCTCTCAAATCAGTTACTCAGTTTTTACATGCACCTGCCAAAACCCAATTCTGCAGGACATGCATCCAACTGGAGAATTGAGCAAAGCACTTTCTGCTTTGCCCTCCTCCAGGCAGGGGGAACGTGGCACTTGGAGTGAGCCTCAGTGCTTCAGCCTGAAACAGCATCAGGCCCAGCAGCACGTGGCTCAACAACCATCTGCTCGTTCCTCTGCCACAAGCTGGTACCTGTAAGGGCAGGATTCCCAAACATTCTACTACTGAGTTGCTTTTGAGGTCAGCTGCAATAAAAAAGGGCAAATACACCAGCGCCATGAAGGAAAATGCAATTTCTAAAAAAGCCAGAGTTCTTAAAAATTCCAGTTTGCCACATATACTACAGTCCCCAGTGCCAAGGCTCTGTGTTCTGTTCTTGTGATGAGACTGAGGAAGTGGAGTTTGATCAAGTATTAATATGGGGAGGGGGCTCCTCTATTGTGGGAGGGTGTTTTTGCATCTTGCAGTGAAAACGGAGGAGGGACATGGCTGAAAAAACCATGCATTTTTTTAAAAAAAATGTCAACTATAGGAAATTGCTTAACTGGAATGTGGCAACCTGCCACATTCTCTCTTTTAAAACAGCAAAACAGCTTTATTTTAACAAGCTGCTATGAGATCGCATTTTGGGAATGTCAGGAAGAACAAAATACACTAAACCCCACTCTGTTCAAAATGCTTTGAACCTTTAATGCAAGCTTCCTTAGTTCAGATTTTAAAAGGAAAAAAGAAAAGCTTTGGTATGCTCTGCCATGGAGTCAGATCAGAGATTTCTAGTTTGCTCATCAATTTTGAAGAATGCTCCCAGAGTGCTGTGTACAGGACTGAAAAATCTGCACATGTAACTGAGATTCAGCTGCCAAGTCAATCAAGCAGGTCACCCACAGCTCAGCTCCAGCAGAGACTTCTAAAACAGTTGAAAAATAAAACAGAGTCAGTAGGAGCCTTCTTTATCTTCCCTCCAGGACTGGAGATGCCATTTGTAAGTGGGAATCGCACAAAGTTTGCTTCCCTGGTCAGCTCTCCTTCCTTCTCAGCAAACAAACATGTAAACCCCTCCAGCATCAGTCCAATGCCCCCTCTCTCTGCAGGCCCATGTCCTCAGGTGAGTCTTCCTGCTCTCACAAAACCAGGAACATCACAGTCTCAGGCAAATCTCTGGGTAGCATTCCTGACTTCCAAGTGCAAGCAAAGGCAAGGAAGCAGAGAGCCCAGGAGGTCTCAGATGTGCCTCCCATCAGGAGAGCATTCCCAGAATTCTCAAACCAACCCTCACACAACACCACAAGTAATCACATCTCCCAGTCAGGCTACAGGAAATCAACACACCATTATGAATTTATCCAATTATTCCCATTATGCCTGAGGTATCCTCAGCCTCAGTACCACTTCTCAGAACACTCCAGATTTCCTTGTGTAGAAGTGCCCACACTCCCACTGTATCCCTGCACTGACTGCAGAAGGCTGAAGATTCCTGAGATTGAACACAGTGTGAGAAATTTACTGCTATGCAATTCAGAACAAGCATTCTGGATAGCAAACCACGCAAAACCACAGGAGAGGCGTCCCTGCAGTGGATTACAAATAAAAAATCCTCTCTGAAAGCCCAAGACCACCCCACTGGTGGAGTCAGTGCTACTTCAGTGAGATTGAAAGAGTTTGAAAAAGTTTGGGTTAAACATGGGATGTGGGGAAAGGCTGTGAAGCAGAAGATGATGTTGCAGAAAGGCTTTGTTTATGGTCTTTTTCCTGATCTCATTTTGAAGCTATTGAGGTGAGCTTTGTGTTTCACTCTGCTATAAAACTGCTGTTCAGTTGCTGTGTGTCTTTGGCTGTGTGTTGAATGAGGTTTTGTACTGGACTAGTTCTTCCTTCCTACTTCCCTGCTGCTTTGCAGGGCCACAGACTGACAGAGTGAGGCAACAGGAAGAGCTGGAGTGTAGGAGTCGCCTCTACAGAGACAAAGCAGGATGTGACTTGTGTTCCCTAAAGAGGGCACAAATGGTCAGATCACGATATCCAAGCTGGTGTCTCCCTAAAAGAAAGTCTATAGCAAGGACCAAAGCAAAGCTGTTAATCTTGGGTTAGAAACTAAATTTGATTATATCAGCGATGCTTTGCAGGAGGAACTTAATTATTAACAAAGCAAAGAAGTCAAATTAGTGACTATTCTGATGCATTCTTGCTAAACTAAGCTCACTCTGGAACTTGATGAAGCTTCAATTCTGCTAAACTTTGATCTTGCAAACTGTTGGTGTTGCTCCTATCTGAAAGCATCCAGCTCCTGCAGCCTTGGTGCTCTGCTCCCAGGGGACAAAGTGTGTGGAAACCTGTGTGACCTGTTTGTCCAGCTCAGGGGCTCCCCTTCCCCACTGGCTGTGCTGCCCTACTAAACTGTGAATTTAACAGCCTATGACACCATTTGTTCATGAGCCCCTGAGCCCCACACGCTGATTACCAGCTGGGGACAGCAATCAGAGCCACTTACCACAAGTCAGTCTCACCTCCAAGTACAAGTACTGAGGTGTGCAAAGTGTCTCTTCAGCCTCAAATCTTAACAAAAGGTTGTATTAGCATGCAGCAAAGTACAGTTGAGGGAGGCTTTCCTGCTAACTCAGTGCTCTGTCCTGGCTATTGTTACATATGAATTGCTGCTGTTGGGGCTGCTCAAACACCAGAGCTACCCCAGCACTACAAGTTCATACTCTGATGGTAATGATTCACCTAGTTCAGCCTTTTTAATCTCCAGTCTAGGAAACCATGCCAGCAACTTGTGAACGTGCCTGCTTCAAAGCTGTGGCCTTGGGTGATCCTGTCTACGAAGGACTTCTAGTCGTATCCTAGATAATGACAAAAAAGGCATTGCAGTGGGTTAGCAGTGGCTTGGATGCCTGAACCCCAGGGTAGCTACACCCACATACCAGAGCTGGGCTGTGACTGCTCAGGCCACACAAGGCAGAACAGCCACCTCTGCCAGGCCTGCTGCATTCTGAGGGCCAGCCCAGCACGGTCATTCTGCACTTGTTTTATTCAGCTCTGCCCTAGCCCAGAGTTCAGATACACACTGAGGCAAAGCCAAGAACCGTACTCAATACACCTCTAAAAAGGGGAGCTTCCACTGCTAGTTTAGAGCTTACTCCCCTTGTATGTCTTTTTCTACTGAAAGGGACCTTACTTAGTTCAGTATGGCTGACTGCTGAACAGTCCAGTGTGGATGACTCCTGAACCAACTTCTTGCAGTGCTTTGACTCTTGCCTGCTTTTCCTGTTTAGCTGAAACCCTTGTGTATGAAGCTAAGTAAAACTGACCTGGAGTCTGTTTATGCTTTCAAAGGGTGTATGTTCTGTGCTGGAAATGAGTAGCTCAATCCAGCCTGACTGTACTACAATAATAACTGGAAATGAACTCTGGACCATCAGTTCCCAGCCTCTCTGGGTTAGATCATGTTGTGTAAGTGACAGCCAAGCCTGGGGGAGGGGAAGGCTCAGTGACAGGGAGCAGCACGTGCCTTCGGCCACAAAGGCAAAGACCCTCCTACAGCTGCACAAAGCATCAGACCAGGGATGATGTTTGAAACCAACAGCAATGGGAGACAGTGAGAGGAAAACACTTTTGGGTTCCACAGCAGCTGAAAGTACAGGGACCAGTCTATAAAGCCAACTACTATATGGTTTCACTTGAACTTGAACCTTGAGACTAGCAGATAACCTGTCAGGAGTGTGCTCCAGATATCCAATCCAGATAAGCAACGTTAAGGCTCCCTTTGTCTCCCAGCCAGGCCATCTGCAACAGCAATGTGAGAATGACAGCACAATGCAGGTGCAGTCAAGTCCCTTCCAGTCCCAAGTTCCACACTGTCCCGTCCCAAACACTAAGTAAAATCGAGACAACAGGCACTTTCTCTGAAATGTGTCTGCCCTAGCTACTTGTTAAGAGAAGTTAGAAAACCATGGCTAGTAGAAACCTCTCATGAATAGGCAGACTGCTTTCAGTTCCTCTCAGTGAGCCTGTAATGTGCTCAGCTTTCACTTGCCAACATTAAAAACTCCCGACTTGTCTTTGGTCGTTCTGGAGAATGAGGAAGGATCAAAGAGGATGGGTTGAGTATAGGCAGCTCTCCCTTTTACTGCAGGGGGAACTGCAGAGTACACAACTTCTCACCCCAATTGTTCCTCCTGAGGAGCCTTTCAAAGCATGCTGACACATCCAGGATTTCTACACAATAAGATTGTAAATTAGTCTTGTCTTTCACAAAAGGCTCATGACAAACGATGATCTCCAACGAGATACACTGACCTGCTAAATTGCCCATTGGTCTCTTGGGGGGTTTCCAGGACCTCACAGAACATCATTTCCTGAAGTCAAACAACTGCACTTTCCCCCTGAAAGAACACATGGGCTGGGTAATGGCTGAGTCTCTTCCCTACATGCAATTCTAGTCTCGGGAAAAGGTTCAAGCACTTAAAAATTAAGAGAAAGACCTTAAGAGTTGGTTCTGGATGCTCTGAAAGAGCCGAATGGTTATTGCTGTAAAGTTCCAGATCCACTTGGGTGGAAGCAGGCTGGTACACTCCCATGCTGGGGCTTTCTCACATGGAATAGGAGCTGAACTGGGAAAAAAGCAATGTCGCTGAAATATGCAATCAACAAGCTGCAAAAAGAAAGTATGTCTCATAGCTGTAAAATTTTCACCACCTTAAGGGACAGGTGAAATAAGGCAGAGAGAGAATCCTTCTACATTCTAAAAATATCCACTTTCTCTGTTTATTATCCTTTGCTATTTAAGGGTTGTTTTTTACTCCCTTGCCCATTACACACTTACTTTAGTATGAGATCAAGTCTGAATACGGTACAATAGTACTTGTGTTTAAATAGCTGGAGCTTCAAGTGAGGGTCAAGGCCATGCTGTTTAAGGTATTCAGCCTCAAAAGGCACTTATAAAAGACCTGAGCCAGCAGAGACTAGAGCTAAATTCAGCTCTTACCCTAGTTTTAAACTGCTTCAACTCCTTTGTTTTCAGCACAGCCACATTTGGTTTCTACTCCTGTAAAGAAAAATGGGCTCACATAACCTGACATTTGTCTGATGTCAACTGGACAACCCAAAGGAACATAAGTGGGGTCCCTCAGTCAATGCCAGCTGCACTCATGGCTACAGATGTCATTTACATGATACCTTTAGCAGACCAAGTGTTCCATCAAGTGATATGGCTGTAAATAATTTACCAGCAACCCCATAACACTTGATTAAAACCTACTGAAAGAAGATCTAATTAAATTGTCTCTGAAAGAACAATGATATGACGACTGTGTAAAGGGCAGATGGCACGTAGAAGCTCATCGGAACATGAGAAAATAATTTAGAAGGTACCTTTATCTGCACTGAGCTGTGGTGATCTCCACCTGTGTGATTCTGTCTGCTATGGAGAGTATTCCCTCATTCTGTCTTTGGGCATTAGAAGTGACAGCAAGAGTACTGGTTGTCCTCACTGGTAGCATTTGGGCACCTGTAAAGAAAGTACCTCATCTCGCAGGCAAAGAGGTTAGAGAGGAGTTGCTGCATCTTTTAGTGATGAGCAGCAGACAGCAGGGAAGGCTTGGAATGGCCTGAGTCCTAAAACCAGCTGCTGAGAGGACTGTTGTTAGCAATGAGGTTGTTAATGACACCAGTATTGGGTAGCCAGTACAATAAACTTTGCAAGGCCATAAGCTTTAAAGCTGTGTATCTGCTGTGCTGTGAAATATATGTTTTATGGATTAAATAATAGTTGGAAAACACATTATAGGAATGTAATGACTACCTTGCTGCAAATCGTATGTGCTTTGAGAAAAAGGAACACAGCTCACAGCAGATCCTCCACATCTTTCAACATCCGAGGATGAAAAGAGCTCTGTTTCTTATCCCAAATCTAAGGAGAGATGTGGACATAAAACTAACATCAGGGAGTTAAGTATAAATCTAGAGTTGCCCCAAAGTTCAAATGAGTATCACCCAGTTCAAAGTTTTGCATGAAAACAAGAACTCACTGAAGAAAACACAGACTTTTGTACTCTATAGAATGAAGTCCATCCCAGTTGGGAGAAGAGAGTCTATTGCTCACAGACAGGCTTTCAAAGTAATTACATGTGATTCTGGTGCAGCTACATGAGATGAAGGCAAAGCTGTGCCGTGTTATCTGCCCTGACCCCACAGAAGCTGCGATATGTTTGCAGTCAGTCATACAGGGATTGGGAAGGGGGAAATTGTTAGACTCTCTCAACACTTCAGAAATGAGCACTGTGAAACTCAGTCCTCTCCTTGGTGGGTCTCATAACTGCTGCCATGCAGGTTAACTTGTAAAGTACCTTTCCCAGAATGCCTCTCATTTAAGGGCAGGAAGGTCACGTGCTGGAGAAAGTCTGATCCTTGGACAACCTGGCAATGGCCTGTACAGCAGCTTGGGAGCCACACTGCACTCTCCCTGCAAACAGAGGGGCCACTGGGGCTTCTTAGAGGAAAAACTCACAGAGTGACTTTTCCCAAAGAAATGACTGCTTCTCACAGATACACTTCAAAATCTCTCATGTGTCAGGGTGGGTCTCCAACTTTCCCTATGTCCTCTGTCCCTGAGTTTGAGGTCAGATAAATCTCAGAGCAGGAAGAGGTTGAGGCTCAGAACTCAGAACTGCTCTAAAGAATTCTAGCAATGCAGAGACTTTTGGAGCTCACTGATGCTGTTTCCACACCACCAAGGCTCTGTCAGGAAAGCTGCCACAGACCATGCTGCTAACCCACCCAGCAAAATACAGTTTGAATGTGGAGAGTTTATTCTTCGCAATATAAAAGGGCCATGCCTGGAAGGGAAGAGACCACTTGTCAGGAACACAGGAAGACTGAAAAGGCTGAGCCAGCCTATTTATGTAGAGGATCCATGAGGAGTGAAAGGGAGAGGTAGGGATCAGACCATGCGTTTTCTCATGTGTTTCCCCTTCCCGCTGCACCTTGGTGTTACAGCTGCAGGAAAGATCGAGCCAGAACTGTGCAAAATTGCTGAGTCAGGCTATGGATGTGGGGCCTCAGAGAGGCTGTCGCAGTGCTCAGCCAGAGGACAAAGCCCTGTGCTGAGGCAGAGCTGAGCAGCCGGAGACACCGCGGGACACAGACAGGCAGGATGCAGCCACTCAGCCACAGGCAGGCGTCACTGGGCTGAAGGACATCGCGGAGCCCTGCCTAGGAAAGATGAGCCAGAGGCATCTTGCATTAAGAGAACTGCAAAGGGATGCAGGTTAAGCCTAGCAGAAGGATTTAGCTAGTCCTGGCTAAGTTAGCAGAATGAAGGTGGCCAGAAAGAACCATGAGTGCCTCTGTAAACTTCCCAGCAGGCTCCAAGCTCTTCTGACGCACAGCAGTAGCCTAACAATGAGAAAAATATCCTGTTTTGGCACAACAGTTCGAAAGGACACTGAAAAATCTGTTAATAAAATGCTACAGGCAGGATCTGCCCCTTCATTAAAGAACATGGCGAAGGCAGTTGGACTGGACTGCAGAGAGCTGCAGGGAGCACCCTGACAGTGCCACAGACTCCAGCTCAGCCACTGCATCTGCTGCCAACACACTCACTGCTCACTCCACTAACGAAATGGTCTCTCCTACCTTCAATTTGAAATCTTACATTTGAGGTGCCCATTAACTTCAAAGCTCTTTGCCTCAAACACTAAACTAGTTATTCTTGGCAACTGAGGCAATTTGAGTAGCACAGTAGAAAAAAAATAGGGAAAGAAGCCATCAGTGGAACTGGAACCTGCCTTGGCAGCAGAATAGTGTTGTAGATTTAGTTTCCATAAGAATCAAAACCTAAATACTAGTGTCACCCTAGCAGAAGTATTCAGCCAGCTCTTGCTAGGTTAGCTACACCTCCAGTTACAGGTTGGCAGGTGAGAACTGATAAGGCCCACTTAGTTAGAGGTAAATAGGTAATTACTGCTACATAGGTACATTCAACATCATTACAGAAAACATCTTCTCCCAAAGCAGGATTGTGTTTCCTATAAATGCCATCTCAGCACAAACCCAGGCAGTGTTTCAGTGCAATAGCTAAAGACCCAGATCACAGTAGCTCTTCTTTCTCCTTCCAAGCCTGAGTTTCCACTGATCCCACTCAAGTCCCTGGCCATGACTGCCAGTGGTCCAGGAATTTAGGGTGCACCAAGAGGCATCCCACAGAAATTCTGCCTCATTATACCCAGACAAAATGCCACCAATACAAACACTGCTTAAATCATGCCTTCAGCAGACAGCCAGTGGTTCTACAAATATTACAGCTGACCCACAAAGCAAGACCAAACCAGTTTCAACACACAAAATACCCTGTCTGAATGCGAATGGGGCTGACAAGCCCTTTGAGATCTACTCTGGGGTTTCTCCCTGCGTAGTTGTGTGAATAAATGCTGAGAGTCTTTGGTTTTTGTGCTTGCATTGGCTCTTCAGAGCTTTTCCATACACCCTTCTGTTTCACAGGAAAAAGAGAAAGAAATACCTGAAACCTTTCCTCATACAAAGGAAAAAGGCTGAAGGCCTGTGCAGACCTCCCCAAAGAGATCAGTCTCCTTAGAACAACACCCGTGGATTTGAGTCAGTTGTTTCCTTAAAACAAGGGAGGATAGCCAAGGGCATAGCTTCCAGAATTCACTAAATACAGGAGAAAACATTGCATCTGATCTGCACTCAAGAGAATTTGATACTACTGGCTTATGCTGGTCTGAGGCACTCAGAACTGTTTCTATAGAAATTATGGGAAATTAAAGTTAGAAGGCTTTGTAAGAAATGTTTTACTTTGTGGAAAGTATCATTTTTGGTGAGAAAGACAAAGGCCTGTAAGCTGAAATGTTTTGCTTGGCAGATGAAGGACAGTTTCTAAGAAGGAGACATCTGAAAAACTCAGGAAGCTTGAAACAACAAAATCTCACTACTTCAAGTTATTTCAGAGGAGCTACATAACTGTATCCTAAAGCAGGATTTAGTCCTCTAGCTTACCCTAGAAGGAAAACACTGCTCTGAAGACAAAAAAATTTGCTAGAAAATTCCCCATGCTTTAAGCATGGGTAGGAACCAGGCGTGGAGAGGTCTGGAGGCAGCACCAGGGGCACAGACACACATCTCCTCGTGACTGCGCTTACAGACGGAGCCATTTACCTCCCCTATCAATATCTTTTAGTGGTGATGCCTGGCTGAAGTTCTCAATCTGTAAAACATAATAATTATTTCTTCTCTCCAGTTTATTCAACATCATTAATAACTAAAAATAAAACAACACTGGAACCTGCAGGCCTCAACAATAACCACACAGGGCAGCAATGAGGAGCTCCAAGACTTCCTTTCCAAATTTAGATTGCTTCAAACAGAAGCAGAAGTTCTTTGATACAATAACAAACCCATGTTTTAGAAGCACACAAGGAGAGTAGAACTGGGCAGGAAGGTGCTTGCCTGCCCTGCTAAACTTACTTGCCAAAGGCTTCTGAAGATTTCCAAAGGCCCCAGCCCCAAGGCTGCGTGATGAACACTGGGGTCAATGACACGTTGTGGCAGCAACAGATCAGACCAGACCAGAGCCTGGATCTGCTGCATCCCAGCAGCATTCCTCAGTCCCATAATAATTACTGCTCTAAAGAGGAGCTCACAGCTTCTGCTAGTAGATCTCTTCCATGTGGGATAACTACTAATCATCCTATGAGAGGCACTCCATGGTCCCGATCAAAGCAGGATTCCTCACTCTGCTGATGACGCGTCCTGTGACTCCTCTCTGCTTCCCCAAGATGCACACAAAACAGATTTTCTCACTAGGCAGAAAAGGAATGAGAGACCTGGCCTCTGTTCACTTTAGAATACATACAGAAATGACAACTATATTTTAACCTTAAAGCCAAAGTTACGAACAGCCTTGAGCTCAGGTACGTAAGTCCAATGAGATTTGGGCCTTCCATCTACCTACAGCCCCAAAAGCTCAGACTTCAGATACATGTGCTGCACTGAGAGAAGGTTGAACATCAGCCATCTATGATCAGCCTGGGCTGTGATACATTCACACCCAGAGACAGCAGGGCCTAAGCTAAGGTTTGAGTTTCCACATCAGCAATGCTCCAGGGTTCAGTTCAAACAGGTCGTGCAAAAAGCAGGTTTACAATGTAGGCAGTGAGCTCAGACACAGAACAGGTGACTGTCACCGAGCACAGGTTCAGGCACCAATGATTACTTCATGGTCCTCAAAGCATGTACAGTGGGAGTACAGCTGGCTGGGACATGTCTCTGTGATTTGCAGGTGGCACAGGAGCTCTGTGCAGCTCCAGCTTGAGGCAAAAGACCTCTATGACCACCTGTATTCTTTGGTGCTTTGCAGCTGTCCTCTTACCTTATAAGTGAGACAGAATTCATGTAGTTTAACTTGGGACTGATTCTGTCTTAAGATTCTGGGGGCTATGCCAGTGAGGACTGGCTGCAGGAAAAGCCAAGCCAGAATGACAAACTGTTTCCTAATCGTGCTGTGCTAGTCTGACTGGGTGCAGACTCCCACCGAGAAGCAGGAGTGCCCACAGCAATTCTGCACAAGTGCTCACAAGTTATGTCTTGGAAAAACACCCATTTCTTTTGCAGCAGGTGTGTTTCGAGATTCAGAGAGCCTCTGTCCCCCTGATTTGCCTGCTGTGGCAACCCTGTGCTGCTGGCAGTGCCAACTGTGTGGGATTGCTCCACACGAGTGAGAAATGAGCAGGGAGAGAGGTCTAAGAGCTGGCTGAGTCAGTGTCACTGGGCGGTGTCATCTATACACTCTGTGCCTCTCACCATAGCAGGAGTCCAGGCAATACATTCTCCAAGCCCCAAAACAATAAGAGAGAGCCAGGGCTCCTTTCAATACCATTTTCCTTTCATTTTTTTTTAAAAAAATCCCTATAAGCTGAAGATAAGGATAAGAAATCTTAGCCTTACAGGAAAGGTGAGGGTTTATCCCTCAAGTACCTGCTAGATTACACACTCTAGGTTGGAAATACAATTTTAAGCATAACTATTCCCTAAATAATTTTGTGTGTCACATGACTTGTTTGTTAAGTGTTCCTATTTCTGAACAAACCAGGTGATAAATTTGTGTACCCCCATGCTGACTCAGAGCTGTAAATCTGTCACTGGCACACAGCTGGAGCACTGGTCGGGGCTTTCCTCAGGCAAAAGGCAGCTCACAGCATCTGAACTCAAGCAGCAGCCCAAGTTCTGTGCAGTTGGGATCTGTGCAAGCTTGGTCACATCCAGGAGTTCAGCTGGATACATCTGGGGTTCATGTCAGCTACTTCCCTGGTAAGACCAATTCTGTGCATGCAATAAGGATCAGAAATCCTGTGTGGAGACTGCAGCTTGTCTGGCACCAGAGACCGGGGCTTCCTGTTGGTGTGTGCAGGCTCAGATGCACAGACCTCCCAACTCTGGGCTCTGCTGAGCTCCTTTACTGACCTCCAGTGCTGAGAAGGGTCTCCAAGCAGGCTGCATGGAGATAAGAGAAGTAACTGTGACCACACAGGCAGTCTTAGAGAGGCTAAGGCAGCACAAAGGCTTACTCTGACACTTCCTTTCTTGCTTTCTAATCAGTGCCATCATAGAAACCAACCCAAGGCAAGGAGCACACAGAGCCTGACAGAAAAGTGAAGAGATGTGTCTTTATGTTGATGATAACCTGCTCAGCAAAGCCTGTCCTGGGAACTCTGGGTAAGTTAAAACACTGCTGCTGGCTTTTTGTGCCAACACTTACACAAAATCAATTGTAGGAGACGAGCTAAATTCCATTATGATGTGCAAATTCTGATCATATACAGACACACTGTGACAAAGGACAGATGTCCACAGACTGGATAATAATACGTGGTTCTCTCTCCTTGCACGTCAAATAGAACCTCTCTTGAAGCCTATCTTGTACAAGTGCACAAATTTAAGACAAAACAAAGTCCTACAAAAACAAGACACATTTAAGAAAAATAAAGGTGTTGCATACATGCAAAAAGTAAGATGAAGTAAGAGACTTTTTCCTTCTCTTACATAAGACCTGCTGGGAAAGGAAGTCTTTTCAGCTGAACAAGGTTTATAAACATGTGGCTACAGGTTGCAGTTTGGCCTGAAATATTCACTACTCCCACTGCTTCCAATTTATAAACAGATAGTGGTCTTATGCATACCACATGCCCAACTAACTTCCAGTGTGTAAGTGTGGACCTTTACAATTCCTTTTCCTTCACACTTCCCTCCATTTTCAAAGCATTTGTTTCTGCTCAGAGATTGCTTGGTAAGATAAAGCCTTTTCTAGACAAATTGCCAAATGAATCGAGATAATGCCCAAGCAAGTTCAAACAGATTTTATCCACAGGTATCATTCAGCCACTGTGAACAACTGATCTGTGCAGATCGACTGATTTATTTGTGACATGGCACAGCTGGAGTCAGGCTTTCTGATCCGGTGCTCTGTTTTCTGGAGGTGCTGAACAGAAGACATTCCTGAGGAAGAAGTCAACCTGATCTCTGCACACAGGTCAGGAGGGTCTCTGTCACAGACTGAGTCCAGCCAGAGAGCCATGAGGACAGTTTTTCTTCAAGAGCAGGCAGAACTTAGCAATGCGTGCTACCGCCCCGCCCCTCCCACCGTAACCAGTCTGGAGGCAGCTGCCATGCCAGGAACTGCAGTCAGCTCTTATGAGGCAAGAACCAAGGTGGGAAGAAATTGCATCTGCAATCTAAATCCACTCTGGGTGTCGGTTCAGCCTGGTCCTGCCTCACCTTTGCTGCAGTTAAAAGTGGGAAGGTGTCTCACTCAGTCTGGGAATTCCCACAGCTATCCAAACCAGCTGTTTCCAGCAGAAGAGACTGGGAATCCACAGGAACCTTCCCTGCCCACAGGACCCAGGACTTCATTCTTCCCACCTCTAACACACTGCCTTGAGCTGCAGTTGGAAGTTAGATGTGCTTTACTACAGATGTCTAGTCCCATCATCAGCTTCCCAACCACAAAAACCAAATCCATAAAGATACTGCTTTCACAAAAAAAAAGGCTAAAAATAATACACTTCTAACTTTGTGAAAGCCATTTAAGACTCATGAAAGGGATTAGTGTACGGACAGAGGTAAAGGATGACAGAGCTATTTCTTTCCAAGGATGCTTAGAACAACACTGGATGCTCACCATACAGCAAGACATTTCTTGCTCTCTTACGTATGGGTTAAAATCACCATTATTTTCCATTTCAGTTTGGTTGTCAACTTCAGAAGTGAGTAAACCTGCTAGAACAGAACTGAAAGCACAGACCAGCATAGGGTAAAAACATTCAAGCACTTACTGAGCAGAACATATAAAACTTTTAAAAAAATTACCAGACCTTGTGGCATCACAGAACACAGTCTGCTAATAACCAAACTAACAGAATCTACTTTCCACTACAGGGAAACTCCCTGCCCTTCTAAGAAACAGCCTTCATACATGTGAAACAGTCAGCTCACATAACACATCTACACTCTACACATTCTTTGCAAGCAATTCCCACAGCCTTTCTTTCCCCTTCCTTTCTGTGTTACAGAAGTTTTCCCTACACTCATCTGAGCCACCGTGAGTGCTTATCTGTACCTGTCAAGGTCCCAGTTTCAAATCCTTATCTATCATGTGCTTTATTTTGAGAAGACCTTATATGCAAGAGGAATGAGGAAGGACTTAAAAGCATTTCAGTAAACGGGGAGGGACCTAAGCATGCGCTCATGTGCCCTGGGTTAGGCTGATGATCTTGACCTGCCAACACACACACACACACACACACACTCGTGGTGTAAGTGACAGCTCCCTCAGCTGTGAACAGGCACGGAGGGAAGTGGTACCAAACTGCCCAAGTTAATGGCAAGAATAACACAACCACTTAAATTAATTTGCACTGGTGTGTTAGGCTGTGGATTCCACTCACATTACAACTACTTTCAGAACTTTACTTCAGGGCTGTGCTAACCTTGGGATCAGAAATGGCCATGAGCATGCACTGCTGTCTGACCTGAACTGGTACAGAGACAGCCACGTCCACATTGCAGCATCCACCCCACGCACCGTGCTGTGAGTGCCTGAGTTCAGACACACAAGGCTGAGCTCCAGGAGATACCCCTTCACCTGTTACATCCATGGGTTTGACACACAACTTCTAGAGATGTATGAGCTATGTATAAATCACATTGCAGAAGCTTCCCTGTCATTTCATCCCTTTGAACAAGAGAAGTGAAATCAATACACTGATTTTTGACTTAGTGTACTGGACTGTCTTCAAATCATACAGTGCAGCCTTGAACTGAGCCTCAGGAGCTGCTTCTTCAACTTCCAAAATCAAATCCCCTCCCTTCCCAAACTAATGCTTTCTCCTTCCAGTCACCCCTTTTACCTATCTCAAGTTCTGTCATTTCTTTGTGGCTTCACTACACAGTTTAACAGTCATATTGACATAACTAAGTTTTCATAATTCCTTCTCCATGAAAAAGTTTCTGCACAGAAAAGAAGCCCCATGAGGATTCCAACCAGCAGTGCACTTGTGGCTTGCAGGCCCAGCACCTGCACCACCAGTAGCCACCAACCACCACCCACAGGGCCATTCAGGGACTCGTCAAGGCCACCAGGGAAGCACAGCAGGCCCTGGAGATCTTCAAGCTCCCAGGTGAGGAGCTGCCTACACAGCCAAACCACCAGTACCCTGCTGTGTGCAAGAACAGGGTGTCACTGCTGACATGATCCAACCAGCAAACATTGCTGCCACATGAACCGAGGCACAGCAGTCACACCTGGGACCTGAGACAGCACCGGGCCCGAGACAGCATTGTGCCTGACATGTCTCTGGTACAGGCAAGTGAAGAGCACAAAGAGCACTGAGTCTATGCCCATGTCCATGGCACCACATGTGGGCAGAGATACAGCACTTTGTTAAACTCCCAGAGAAAACACACCCTAGACCGTGCATCAAAGAGGTTTTTTTCAGCTAAGGTTTTTTTCAGATCATAAATTTTATGATCATCAGTGAACGTAGCACCCATTTGTTTAACTACATAGAGGCTGAACAGGGTATCACTAGAAACAGCTTTTGTTGCTTTAAGAAGAACCTGAAGATGATAGAAGGCCATTACCCTTTGTGAATAAAGGTTTCCTTTTAGAACAGGTCCACTAGCAAAATAGTGATGATCATTTTCCAAAATGATGCTGATTGACACTGTTTGGGCACTAAAAAGGCCATCAGCAGGGCTGCCAAAAGCCTATACAAATATTGTTTCATAAAGAATAGCCTATGGAATGCTATTTGGAGGTGACAGGAGGAAGAAGAGAGGTGTAAATTTGGGGGGAAAAGAGAACTAAAACAAAACACTGCACAAAACAAAACAAACAAAAAACACAGAAAAAAGGCAGAGGAAGAATGATATATTTCCATGAGGTTGTGCCAAAAGCTACCTACCACCTATTATTTTCAATCTTTTTCCACAACCTTCATTTCTCGTGTGATGCATTTTGCAGCATGTAGGTTTGTTACAGTTACAGTGTTGTGATGATTTTTCTTCCTAAAGGCCCAATACTCTATCCAGCTCCACAGCCCCCAGCACCAGGTAGAGCAAAGGAGCATTAGCCTTGACATCAAACAAGGGGACAGGAGGGGATTGTTTGCTTAGAGACACTACCTGCACAGAAGGTAAAAGGAAATGTCATTTAACTATCTAAAGGTCAATGAACTAAGGAAAAATAAATCTACATTCCCTTTCTTTTCTGTACAGATCCAGCTCTTGTTTGAGAGCATCACAACAGCACATGTTTTGTGCTTGAAGAGTTCCGTATAATATTTCTAAACAGCATATCTCTCCAGACTGGTCTGTGATGCTGTCTGAGGCACACCAACGGAGGGAAAAGGAGGATCAGATTAGATCAGTGAAACTGAGCCAGGGACAGAGACACAGGCCTGGAGCAGAGGGCAGGAACCATCAGGAGCTGACACACCTAAGACCTGAGGGAAAGGGCAGTCTGCACCGCGCCCCGGGACAGCGCAGTGGGGACCCACCCCCTGCCGGGGAACCCCGAGTCACCTCTGATCGCATCCCGCTCCACAGTGACACGGCAGCCCCGCACAGGCCCCGGGGCCGCCGTGGGGCGTTCGAGCACGGCCTCCCGCACTCCCGCCCGACAGCGCGGAGCACCCGCGGGGCTGCCGCCCGTGCCCCGCACCTGTCCGCCCTCCGTGCCCCTCCTGCACCGCGCTCGGCCCCGCGGCGGGCCGGGAGCACCGACCCTGCGGACGGGGCTGCGGGACCGGGGCGTTCCTCCCTCCCTCT
>JAOXXN010000246.1:10342050-10370592 GCA_026770055.1 Myrmophylax atrothorax | reverse complement strand
GTTCTCTCAAGTGCACTGGAAATTTAACACAGGAAAGTGTAGTTTGTAGAACCTTAACAGGTAGAAATCCTCAAACACCAGTGACTGTGAATCTGGGGAATATTATTAACACGGTGTTATTCTTGTAGGAATTCTCTGCATACCCACCCAAGAGCATCCATTTGCTAATAGACAAGAAACCGAGTGCATTGCATAAGAAAGCAAACTAGGAAAATTGTGGGCCGTGCATCACAAGATACTTGGCATTCCCCGCAGTGTTTGTGTGCTGGGAGTGCCGGCCTCATTCCCCGGCTGCCATCAGTGGGCAGCATTCCAGTCCCAGCACACGGGGCTGCCCTTGGGCCTGCACGGAAAAATGTGCTGACTAAACACTCCCTTGTGTGTCCCAGTCCCTGCTCAGCACCGCGGCTGCCCCGCAGGTTGCAGGGCTGTCACTTTCACAGGAGGGCTGGGGCTCTCTGAGTGCTCCTCTGCAGACCCAGATCCCACGGGAGTGAGTTTCCCCCGTGCGGATCACTGCTCTGACCCTGGAAAGAAGGGACAGTGCTGCACATACAGACACGCAGTGGTTCATAGAATCACAGAGCCATAGAATGGTTTGGGTTGGAAGGGACCTTAATGATCATCCACTTCCACACCCCTGCCATGGGCAGGGACACCTTCCACTATCCCAGGTTGCTCCAAGCCCTGTCCAACCTGGCCTTGAACTGTTCCAGAGATGGGCAGCCCCATCTTCTCTGAGCAACCTGTGCCAGGGCCTCACCACCCTCAGAGGGAAGAATTTCTTCCTAATATTTAATCTAAAGCTATTTGCTGTCAGTTTGAGGCTATTCCTCATCCTTTCACTCCAGGCCCTTGTTCAAAGTCCCTTTCCCTCTTTCTTGTGGGCTCCATCAGGTACCGAAAACCAGTAAGGTCACCCCAAAGCTTCTCTTCTCCAGGCTGAACAATCCTAATTCTCTCAGCCTTCCTTGTGACCCAGAGCTGTTAACCCAGGACTGCAGCCATGCAGAACAGGGGTGATGCTGAGCTTCCAGGTGCAGACATCTGGGAATATGGGGTGGGGAGGAGCATAATTTTTGTGATTTCATGGATGAGGCTTGCAGGATTTCACAGGGAGTGTATCCCTTTTTTCCAGACCCACACAACCAGCCATGACAGAGCATCCCATATCCTGTTCTCATGACAGGACACTGATTCGAGTGAGCTGCCACACACACCTATGTTAGAGTCTCTTCTTAATTCCTTGAATACTTCATTTCATGTGAGGTCTGTATTGAGAGTGTATTTTGGAGAATGCAGCTCAGAATCAGGGGAGAGAAATTATTCCAAGTGCATTAGCATTTGTGCCTACAGAGCACAATTTCCCAGCATCTTGTCTCTTGTACAATTTAAAATTCTACTGTGTTGATCCTGTTGAGAGTTTATGACAGTTTTTGCCTCGAAAAAAAGATACAGAAAGAAATGGGGGGCAAGTATGTCAATTGGCAACTGAATTCAGATTGTTGTTTCACCCCAAACTTTGTGTGCAATCTTGATAATTTGTCTGGAACTGCAGCTCTCTGTATATAAGGAAAGGGGGCAAAAGCACTGCTTTATCTGATGTTTTGGAAAGAGAAATACTGTGGCTGGGCCATGCTGGAAGGACAATGTGAACACACTGAGTGGGCTGTTTCGCCCCAAGATTAAAGAAAGTGTCATTTTTCATGCTGTAATTTATACATTTATTAATGCACTTGTTACAACTTTTCCTTTAATGTGTGGTGTACGTCAAGTGGACATCAGAACTGCACTCTGTAGAGGAAAACAACCACTTTTTCTAGAACTGAGGGAACCATACACACATTGTGAACTTCATTCCAATGTGAACTGTACTGTGGCATTTTTCTGCATATCAAAAAACAACAATAGTTGAAAATAATAAAATGTGGAATACCTGAACTGGATCAGAGAAAATCATTAAGTCCCTGCTTAAACCACTGGCCTAAGAACTGAGAGGATTCTCTTCCCCAGTTCCTCCCATACCTCTTGCCCATACAGATCAGGTTCTCTGGGACAAGCATTTTTCTTTGCTAGCTACCCCAATAAAGCCCTAATCTTGCTAATCCCCCCTGCAAGTCCTGCCCTGTAGACCATAGCAGTGGTCTTTGACTCAGCAACATAAGCTCACTGGGGAAAAGCAAAAACCTTTTTCTTTTTTTTTTGTTCCTGAAGGAAGACAAGCACTGATGCATTTCACATGCTGCCTTTATGAAAAGCCTCTATTACCTTTTTAGCTGACTTGCCCCAATTTCATTCAGCTATCACAACACTGAATTTAGATGATGAGACTGAATTACTCTATTTGATGTGTTTAACACATAATAGAAACCTGTTTTAGGAAAGAGCAGTGTTGGGATTTGAAGAGCTGAAATGTTAGGTGTTTCAGATAAAAGAGGCCTTTATTATGGGTGATTTTCCCCTCAAAGGCTCCCTCCTACACAGCCATGGAGGATTCCTCTCACCGAGCACAGCGCAGGAATACACAGTAGCTCTGGCATGCTTGTCTGCTGGGAAGTTGAGAAACTTAAGTCCTATTTTTAGACATGCTGCTGGATATTCTTGTTAGGATATGCTGAGAAAGTGAAGATGGTGAGGGGGTGATCAGGGCACAAATCCTCACCATTCTCCCCAGTTTAAATATCTCCATTGCCTGCAGCTGAGTCCAAGCAGTTCATACAGGTTTAAGGTTGGACCTGCACCTTTAAGAAAAATTTAAGTGTAGGTCTATTTCTTCCATGAACTTCTTCCTGCTCAGCTGCCCACTTGGTGAGCCTCATGCACAAATTACAGTAGAGGCCACCTTGGGCAGGTGAAACACCCAGTCTTTTCTTCCTGAATATTTTTGCCTTCTTTTGTATCACCTGTCATCAGAGAATTTAACCCAGGCATTTGACAGGAGTCTTCTGCCAGTTAAATGGCCAGGTCAGACACAAGGGATGCACCTGCAAGTCTACAGGTTGGCAGTGGTGGGTCCCAGTGAGACAGAGATAGATACGGGGAACTGAACTGTATGCAGAGAATAATGGAAGAAGAGATGTGAAAATTAAACACTACTCTTGTTCTTCAAAACCATGGGAGGGAAAACCAGCTTGGGCACCCTAAGAGTAACAGTTTCTGCCCCACAAGTAGAGGACACAAGAAACTGCTGTGTAGCTACAGTCGGTGTTTTCTGTGAACAGGTGTTGTGGTTTAACCCCAGCTGGCAACTAAGCAGCACCAGCCCGCTCACTTCCCCTGCAACAGAAAGGAGCTTTGAGATGGGACTCAGAGGAGAATGATTGGAGGGATGTGCTCGTCTTACAAGCCCTCACCTCCTGCAGTCACGTGAGTAAGCAAGAATTGCAGCTGTTACAGCAACCAGAAACTTTGTATCTTCAAGGGAGCCTGAACACACAAACTGTAGTCATCTATGAAACAAATAAAAAACTCAACATTTATTTTTAGAGAAATCTCATGGGTTTTACAGTCTTTCTTTAGCACTAGCTGTGTTGCAACAGTGCTGCCTTTTTGTCTGCTATTTATCACCAGTCTCTTCTGTTTAGACTAAAAACTGTTTGAGGCAGGAAGTGTCTTTTACTCTCTGCTTGCACGGTAACGCCTGAATCTCAGCTAGAAGCCTCTAAACTCTGCTGGAATATAAATACTCAATGATGACAGTCCCAAAGGCCTTAGCCCCCACCCCACTTGGAGGCCTGCCAGCCCGCAGGGTTTGTTCCTGCAGCAGGAATGCCAACAGTGAAAAGTGACAAATTTTGTTGGCGGAAGATATTCATAGGTCTAACAAGGATAAGAAAAACCCGCCTTTAGAAACAGAGGCTTATGTCTCTCCAAGGATAAACACACCCTAGATTGACTCATGCTGGCATAATCCCCTTGTGCAGTTTGTACATTGGCATTAGATATGTGTGTGAGGCAAAAAGACAAATGTTTGGTTAATGAAACAACACAGGGGTAATAAAAAATAATTAGGCAGCTTTACCTCTCAAAACACTGCAGCAGGTGAGCTGCTGGTCTTCCCCTCAGACAGGCATATCCCTGCAAGCAGAGCTGTCTCATGTTTGTTTTATCTGCAGCAAAATAGCCAGTTTATTTGATTGAATGCTATCAGAGTAAAAATAATAAATTATTTATGAAAGAAATCAAGTCCAGTAGCCCATAGTCTGGTAGGGAAGGAGTACATACTGTGGTGGAAAAAGCTGGCTCATATTCCACAAGAGAGCTTTGTCAAGTGTATTGCATAAGGAGATTACAGGCCTGAGTCTGAAACAGGCTGAAGGTTTTAGTTGTGTTTGTCATTAGCACGCTCTGAACTGCAGCACAACAGCCCCTCTTTCATCTGAGTGAGAAAAGGCTCCTGGTCCATCATTATGTTTCTCGGAGCTGGGACTCCACATGGCTATTAGCTTCATTCCCCTGAGCCCTTTCTGGTTGTTTAAATGAAGAGAAAGGAGCTGGACAGGTTAATCATCTGCTCACATTATACCCGAGCGCTCGGACTCGTTTGATGTGACAGGCCTGTGGAAAGGCCCCGAGTGCAGACTCTGCTGTGCACACCCTGTGTGAGGCTTGTCCTGCACTCAGGCATTTGGCAGTGGACTTGTGGTGATTAGCAAAATGAGAACAAACCCCTCCCACCTGTGTGTGCTGTACTTCTGTCAGCAAAACTCTGACTCAATGCCAGTTTTTCTGGCAAAAGGGAACAAAACCCTAAAACTTTTCCCGATTCTCTGTGGAGATTTTACCACCGGCTCTCATTCCAGTTCTGCAACCCTTCCTCCACATCTGTGTGTGCAGTGCCTCACAAGTGGGGTGACCACAGTGATTTCTCAAGCAGTACATCATGTCTCTCATCACATACCCCACAAGAAGTCCTGAGATCAGCAGGGCCCGCTGGATAATCTGCATCCCTTTCCATGGGAGGAGCAGCACCACAATGACCACTAGATCCAATATCCTCATTCTTCCTGCTCTGCTGACTCAGGCTTTTGGAGACCAGGTCTATGAAAAGCCTGCAGATAGTCTAAAGAAAACTATCAACATTATGAAAAATATTTAGAAACTCAAACCTGTCTCCTGCAAAAAAATGGGTCAGCAGTAAGTCATTGGAGTAATGATAATAGAAAGGACATTTTATTCAACTATCAATCATTCTAGCTCTTGATGAGTTGTTAATTAATTTGCAAAAGGAAAAGCAAACACAGATCTTTTGTTCCTTCCGATTCAAAGTCCCTTGAAATCAGTGTCTTCCCAGACAGTAAGCCTTGGATTAAGTCCTCATTCTGCCTTCCTTTCCCTTGTCCCTACAGTGCTGTGAAAATTCAGGCTGTTTCTCTTTACTTCCTTCCTCTTCCTAAAATGTCTAATAATCAGCCATCTGGTGTCCAAGATGCCTTGAGTATTAGGGCATTTCCTTTATCCAGGGGAGGCTTGTGAGAAGAAAGATAAATGTGTCCATGGCCCATCCCTGCTGTGTGCTGATTAGGGGCTGGCAGTCTCTTTGTTCACAGTGATTACTGTAGCGCTAAGTTGTGTAGGAGATAAACATATTTAAAGGGAGAATCTTGGTTTCTGATCTACTAGATTTCATGACATCACTTAATTATGCTTAATGAGAATTCTATAGATCCGTATAACACTTGTAATATATGTTAAAGTCCGAGTGGGATTTTGAAGGGAAGATGCAAAGGGAGATCTATAGAATATACTCTGTGTCCTAAAGAACTGTAGTCTGGATTCATTCTCATTTTGATTCTGCCTCACAGTGGCACCCAATTTTTCAGAACTAGCTGAAAAACTTAACCCCTTCCTTTCATTCTGTATTCCAGAGCCCACAGCTGCACGACAAGCTGTGCTCAGGGCTCTGTTCAAGTCAGAGTCAGTCCCGGGGAACAAGGGTTCTGTGTGCCATGCTGTGTAAAACTGGGTCAGGTCTCAAGGTAGCCAATGGATTGACATTCAAGTTTAAGAGGAAAACATTGAAGGGCACAGAGAAACTGTGACAGAGCATCCACTGAACATTGCACTTTTTTAAAACAAAGCCTGGAGGGAGAGGGCAAGTCAGATCAAAATGAAAACAAAAGCAGCAGGAAGAATCTTAGCTCTGAAGTCAGAGACAAAGAGAAGAACTATCCCTTTTATTCTGTGATGACTTGTAGACCGAATTTGTGACATAAAGGAGATTTGTGTTTTGATTTGTGAGCCCTTGAGAACTGCACATTTTTTGTTGTCTTGACTGTGGTGGCATGAAGAGATGCCATTAAGGTCCTGTTCATATTCACAGAATGGTGCTCTGGTCCCATGAGGGTGTGGACAGTCACTACATGTTTGTACCAGGAGTCTTCACTTGATGCTGTTCATAAATAGTAAACAATTTTGGTCAAACTGGAGTTGGTCAGGTAGAAGAGGCATAAGAAGAGATGTCCTTAAAATACCTTTAGGCTGTTTCTGTCCACCTTAGTTCTCAGCAAGAAAATCTTTTGGTTTTTGTTTTAATTGAAAGTCACCTTTAAGGGCATGTACTGTCCAAATCCCTGCTTGAACTGTGTGTACAGTTCAGGATGTGGGTCATGGCAGTCATGCAATATTTAAGCTATTTACTGCATCCATGAAATAACCAGCTAATAGCACACATGGCATGAGTGTGAGGAGTGATAAGATAACCTAAACTTTCTGTGCAAGACTATGCTAAACTTCCTTTAAATGAAGACATTTGTCTCAGTCAGTGTAAAGAGTCAGGGCTTTGTGCATCTGCTTAACTTCTCACACACAGAGTTGCTGCCCAAACTACTTACCAAGCACAAATGTACAAGCAGATAAACCTTTTTCTGATGATGCCAGAGGAAATAGTGAGCCACATATTCTGCAGTCTACCCAAACACAGCAAAAGTGTTTATAAAATCCAATGGGCATTATTTTTACATTAACAAATGACTTAAGTTTCTCATTTTGAAAGCATACCACAGTAGAAATACTCTCCATTTGGATTCTGGAGTTATAATGTGTGATATTCCTGACTATTGATTCATGACAGTCAGAGTAGTGTTATAGAATAGACCATTTTAGACAAAGAGAGGCAACTTAAAACTATACCTGAAGAGGCTGAATTTTGATTCTTTTGGTGTCAAAAAGCCTTTGAGCCGTTTGTGCTGACACCTCCTAACCTTTTCCTGCAGCAGGCACTGGCAGACACTGTTAGTCAGGCTTTTTTATGGTTCATCATTTTAAGTGCCTCATGATCCTGCTTTGGTGCTATGGAACATTCTGGGGAGGCAGAGTGTATAAAGTTGAGACACTCTGAAATCCTGGGCTGATGAACAGAAGTGCACAGTGTTACAGCTCCTGACTCAGCCCAGATCTTTAAACATAAGTTGTCGTGCTAAAGTCAGGCTTGGAGATACACTGCAGCATGACCCATACGTAACAGGGTGATTTAGAAATCCAGCTCTGAACTGATTTTCTTTTTGCAGTGGTCAGGCTTTTTATTCCTGAGCTGCTTTCTCCAGCTTTGGGCTGGTGTGGGCACACGGCAGTCCTGCTGCAATCTCAGTCTTGCAGTCCTGCTCCAATGCCTGCTTTCCAGCAGGGAATAGCACAGCCTGCTGCTGGGGCTCCTACAGACACCTGGGGCGGGTGGCATTGCTCTGCTTTTAGAGAAATCTCCTTAGACAGAAAGTGCTAGAAAGCACAGCCTGTCTCACTACCCTATTTCTGTCAGTAGCTGCCATTGGCGGAGGGCTCCACTGCCCCAGTTCTGCACAAACACACACTCCAATCTAGCTGAGAGTGTCTGGGGACAGAATGGTCATGGCCAGTTCTTGTCAGTGTTTGGATTCAGCCTCTTGGTTTTCTGCTCACTCCTCTTCTTCAGTTTCCATCACAGTCATCGACTTTCTCAGTAACACCAGCTCTGGAAATAGTTTGCACCGGAAGCAAGATAAGAGAACATGAATGCTGGCAGGAGCTGAGCCAAAGTTTTGAAAATTCTGGCTCTCACCCCACAGCACCAAATAGGAAACCCTTTGCATTCATGGCAGACAAATGTACAGGAAAGGACAACGTAAGCCCTCACCACTTTCCCCTCATACTTGAGCTTAGTGTTCCCTGATCCTGCAGCTTGCGTGTTTTACCTCTGCTCTCATTGCAAAATCAGAGAATTCAACAGCTGAGGAATAGGCAGCTGGCTCTGGCTGCTGCTTTGCCATGCCCAAGGTGCAGCTCCCATTGGTTCTGAGCAGGAATATTGCCTGACAAGACCAGAGTGCTGGATCATAGTAAGGACAGAGGTATCAGTGCAGGAAAGTGGTTGCATTGGGGGTGTTGCATAAGCACAGAGTTAATTTTAAGTCCATATCCATAGTTTAGTGCTACAGCAGTCAATATGACTGAAAAATTTACACTGAAGTCAAGTTAGTATCTGATTTTAAAAGACAGAGTTGAAAAAGCTAAGTTAGAAGTCTTCAAACCTCCTTAGGGTACTGATCTTTCCTTGTTTCTCTAAGTAGTTGCGCAGATCCAATTCAAACCAGGGGAGAAGCTCCCCTTGACTTCAGTTAGCTTATGGTCAGGTTCTGAGAAGAAGCCACAAGGCTGAATGACCTGTTCATCACTAAGTAGCAGATGATTCACAGCTTCTGACTGAGAAGTCAGGAATTTGAACTGCAGGTCCTGAAATTGGTGCCACTCCATTTTCTGAGCATCTCTCTGAAGGCAAAAACTTGTAGGAAAAAAAAAAGCCATACAAAAGAATTGTCTTTAAAAAAATAAAGCTTTTCCCTGTTTCCTATGTGGTGTGTCCTATGGGAGCTTGGACACTAATCTGAAGGAGGAGAAAGGACTTTTAGTTCTTAGCTTGATTATCATGAAGAGGCAGTTGGGAAGCTGGATTTGTCTGTGCTTGGGGATGACAACCTTTGCCTCTCTGGAATGCTGTCTCATCACAGGCACCAATAACAAGCCCCCAGTGTCAGGAAGCGATACCAGCACATCCTCTTTGCAAAACTATCTGAAAAACCAGAGAGGAATTTGGTTCTGACTGAAGCAGTGACACCAGTCCTGCAACAGCTGTCTGCACACCTCTCCTGCTTCCTTCCTTTGTTTTATTCTCAACTCTTTTTGTATCCAATATATTACCAAACGCCACAAGAGGTTCTGTGTTGGCAGCTTTTGCAGTTGCTGGTCACTTGCATCACACTGATGCACATATTGCTGCAGCCCCTTCTCCTGTATCATTTACTGATACAACTGCATAACCCAAAGCATAAACTCTAGGCCATGAGGGGAAAGAGGCAGAGTACAAGGATTGAAATAGGTCATCTACCTGGACTAGAAAACCAGTGGTGTCTCTCACATCTCAGGCCCTCGTGTTTTCACTCAATAAGTTTTCCTATGCTCAAATCAATCTCTCTCTTCCCTATGAATAAAATCATAGCTAAAGGAAAGGAGATGCTGACACAAAGCAGTGTGTTGTGTATCTTTCCCATGGGAAAGTCCTGTTGAATAAAAATTGAAAACAGCTTTCAAAAACAACAGATTCGTCTTGGTAAATCTTCAAGTCAGAATACATTTTTATGCCCTGAAGAACTAAGGGAATTACTTTAAAAATTTATTTAGGCAGTGCAAGGAAAGAGCCTGTAACTGTACCTTGGGTTTTATGGGGAGTACGTTTCCACTGCTTTGGCTTCCAGTCAGTATAATCATGATTTTGGAAACCATTTCAAGGAAGGGAATGCTGACCCCGTGGCTGAGACATTGAGACTGGACCAGTCTGGTTCAGTTCCTGACTCTTTCAGAAAGTGTAGCCATGGGCAAATCACCTCATCTGTCTGCCTCCCCCGTGAACCAGAGATGAGAATGTTTCCTCTGTGTGACATATCTGTTTAAATCATAGAGAGCCCTTAGGATTTAAACCTGAAAGATGAAAAGGGAAGATGTGATCCACAGCTGTGCTTCCCAGAATCCTTTCCGAAAGGTCAGATTTTGCCCATTGCAATGAGCATAATTAAACATTAGTTCATTGGTTTAGTGAAGTTACTCCACATATTCATTGAGCTAAACAAAGTCAGAGCTTAGAATACTGGATCTAAGGGCTTCTTCTTTGATAGGACTGCAGTTAAAGCTTTTTGACAAGATGCCTCCAGCTCCTCTCCATCCATGAACCTCTTTTCAGTTACCACCTGGTAGTTCTGTAGTCCTGCACCATCTCTGAGATTTGCAAACTTCTCCAAATTCAAAAGCCTTGTTCTGTTGTATTGCCTGTCTTTTACCAAAATGCAAAACAAAACATGTGCCCTCTAACCATAAACAAGGTAATTTACCTTCAACGATTCACATTTAAAATAGAAAATCTGAAATACCCAAACCACAAGCATTCAAGTTTTAACATGAAGGATAACCAGGATGTTGCTAATAATTTTATGTAGGTGTTCAAGCTATGAAAGAACCCATATGGTCCTTTTCAGCTCTGCCTTTCTGTTAAAAAAGGATATGCCTGTAGAATTTGAGCAGTTGTTGGCTGTCCTAGATGTCTTCAAAAACAGCATGTGCTGTTCACCTGTGCTGCAAGGCTGGGAATTGTAGCCCAGCCAATGCTCCCTGCACTCCTTCTACACCCTGACTCCTCCATACCATTCAAACTGGAAATGTTTCCCTGTCATAAAGTTTGTCACAGAAATTTTCCCAGCTCTGCTTGTCAGCCTTGGCCCATCTGGCAAACAGCAGAACTGGGGCTGCAGGTGCCTTTCTGCTCCCCTCTCTCTCGTGCCCCAGAGCTACACAGGAGAGAGCTGTCGGGAGCATCCAAGTGGAGTTTTGCCTGCAGCTCTCTGCCGAGCAGACACAGCCATATGCAAAGAATTCCCATCCCAAACATGCCAGTTCCAGTGTCTCCGAGCCTCCCAGCCAGTCAGCAGGACTGGGTGAAGTCGGCACTGCTAACGCTCTGCTGCACTCACAGAATTGCATAATTCAGTGTTGTGAGCACCCTCTTCTCAGACAATGTGTTTTAGATATTGACTGCACAGAAGGTCAGCTTGTGCTAGGAAAACAAACCGTCTGCTTTGCTCAGTGCAGCAGCGAGGGGAGGCTGGGAGTAGCCTCTGACAGGAGACATTTAGCCTTGTTAAGTGTTGTTACTGTGATGTGGTCAAAGCTTTTCTCAGGCCAGACTTAATGCGCTTCTTTTTCCACGCAGTGATGTGTAGAAGGACTAATCCAGATTGGCTCCTGGTTACATTAGTCATTCCACAGACAGTTCCCAGTCCAAAGCAGGGACTGCCTGGGTGCAGGAGGCAGGCGGTGAGAGGTGGGCTGTGCACCAGCACAGGGAGCAGGGGCACACGGAGTTCTGTTCCACATGCTGTGCTGCCTGTCTGTAGGAAGCACTGGGTAGAGCAAGGCAGCTTGTCTGACTCCCTAATAAAGTACTTATTTATTTCAGGCAAATGTCATAGAAGGGTAAAGATGTTAGCGATAATTAAATCCTTACCTGATTGGAGAAAATAATCTTACGATGGAAGAATCAAGCTGTAGCATGAACCTGTTACTGATGAGACACCAAAGAAAGGTTGTCATCAATGTTCTTCCCATAAGAAACTCTTTGTTTGGAGTTTGCTTGTTTTCTCAATCAAGTTATTCAGTCTCTTGCAGTCAGCACTATCTGAAATTCCCAAATAGAGTAGCTTTGCTCTCAGAGAAGCAATTGGGAATTACAGAGGGGAAGGAAAAGTAAGGTTATGCATTAACAGTTGAGCTGAGAAAATAACACAGGGGTTTGTCTGCACCTTGAGCAAGTGAAAAATCCCTCTGTGGACTGCAATGTGCTGAGTGTGTCAGGGACCTGTTTGCCTTATGGAATATTCCCAAGAGTCTAAGGTTCTAAGTGTACATGCGTTTTTCCTACAGGGATGCAGTTGGAATGACACAGCCTTCCCTCACTGGGGACATAAGAAAAGCAGCCAAAAAGTGCTTAATTAAGGCATGAATTATTTTTCTCTTCTGCAGGGGCTATTGCTATTATGTGAGACAGATAAAGAAGCACATTAGGAAGGCACATAAAATGTGCTGCCAGGGAAACCTGACTTTGGTTCTTGTTTCCTTGCTTCCTTTAATCCCACATACAGCATCCCTGCTGAGAGAGCAGACTGGTAGGAGCTTGTGAATAATGGAGAGGGATAACACTGAGCAAAGTCGTCAATGCACATCTGCTGCACAGTGTTTGTATTTAGCCCTTTCTTTTTAATAGGTGCTTCAAAGGTATATGGATTCAGGTAGTTACATGGAGTGAAATCAAAAAGGTACCTCAAGAAGGAGTAAGAATACCAGGATGAACCAGCTGTTACAGGTGTGCTAAGACAGAGAGATGAGAAATGATATCTAACTCATGTGATGAAGGGAGAACACTGCCTGGGCAATCTATCACCTCAGCCTCCAATAACACCACCCTGCTGGAAGATCCATTTTCCTTACACACTTCTCAGGAAACACTGACGTCCCAAGGAATTAAGTTAAAATCTTGCAGGCAACAGAAGATACACAAATATATCAGGTGTTCCCTTGATGACAGGTGTGGTGGTGGAGATGAAGCAGCGTGTGGAAAGGTGTGTGGAAAAACAGACTGAAAAATAACAGGGCATGGAGCTCAGTGCACTTGTGTCTGTCAGGGAATGCACAAAAGCTTAGCAAGTGATGGGGGTTACCAATTCCAATGCTTACAAACCAGCTGTAGTTGATTGTCTTCAATGCTCCATTAAACTGCCTGAATCAGGAGGGATGTTGAGAGAGTCTGTAGCTGGACGTTGGGCTGGTTTGTCGTGATGCTCATTGTGAGCCCCACCAAGGTACAAGGCAGGGTTAGTAAGTGGACACAAGGGCAGGCCCCTCAGAGACCAGCTCAGGTACTGGGACTGTCTCTTCCTGTATGTTTTCAAGAAGCAAAATCTGGAATATAGAAAGGAGGAGAAAAGAGAGTGCTCTTCCAGGAGGATGAGGCTCTGCTGGTAAAGGCTGGGTTTGGAGGCAGCACACTCTGGGGATGACAGCACGGCACCAGGAGAGGAATGCAGTCCTTGGCTGCCTTCTCCTTGGATGCCATGTGTAGTTTTGGGCATATCTCACAGGTGATCTTGTAAACTGGGGCTGATAAAACTTGCTTAACTGTCTCTCCATGAGGTTTTGGAGAAGGCTGATTATTTAATTAGGAGTCATTTATCATGATGACTCCTATGTAGAGAACTTTCCAGAGATCCTTGTAAGCTGCCTTAAACTAGCCTTTAGACATGAATGCTGTTCCTTGCAGAACCCAGGAAAGGCATGAAGGAAACGTCTGCCTGAAGCTGTGGGCAACTTGCAGAGCTGAAAGTGGACTGCAGCTGTTCCACCTGGGAAATGCTCTGAAATTGTGGACTTATATAAGAAATTGTTGACCCTGAAAATCAGGAATTAGGACTGGCTCATCCGCCACCTGACTGGGCACTCCCTTCTGGTTATTACCTGGGACTGTAATAGCAAAGAACAGGAATGCAGTCAGGGTGTCACAGGAGAAGGCTCTGACCTGGGCTGCCAGGTGTGTGTTGAATGGTCAGAACAGCTCCCTGCGGTTCTGGAGAGCTGCAAAAACTTGGGTG
This sequence comes from Myrmophylax atrothorax, assembly GCA_026770055.1. Classification (NCBI taxonomy): domain Eukaryota; kingdom Metazoa; phylum Chordata; class Aves; order Passeriformes; family Thamnophilidae; genus Myrmophylax; species Myrmophylax atrothorax. The sequence continues at coordinate 10,356,931 of JAOXXN010000246.1, read as the reverse complement.
AAAAGCAGAGTATCATGTTGTGACTCCAACAGAGCTGATCTGCACACAGAAATAATGTTCGTAGGTCAGCTCTTCATACCAGTTTTGTGATTGGAATAATTTGGCAAAGACAAAAAAACCAAGTCATTGGGCGCATTAAATCCTCCTGACCTGAGCTGTGGAAGATATGATTCAGTTGATAAGTTCTAAGCTTTAGAAATAATGACCATTGGCAGTCTGAGCACAGTGACTGCTACAAGGCTGAATCATGGGAATCAGAACCTGCTGGATGAATCCTGGCTGACTGGCTAAAACTTTCTCTCCAGCTTGGAGCATTATTCCGTTCTTTTAACTGAGATCAAAATCCTTTTATCTTTGCCAAATCTTAGCCTCCCTATCTATTGACTTCAGCACAGAGAAGGTGAAGGGCTCTCTTACCATGAATCTTGCTGTAAACTCACAGAATCAGTGTTTTCTAGGGCTGTTAGAGTTGGACCCATTTTCCTCATGGGAGGTTCCCAGACCCCTTTAGCAGAGAAGCTTTAGCCAGTTAACAATGTGCCCAGCCTTCAGCCCTCTCTAAAGGAGTGCTGGGAAAGGCCGAGTTATCGAAGTGGGGCAGGGGGGCTGTGCCAGCTCACACAGGGGAACAGAGACTTGCAAATTCAGGCTGGGAGTCCCAAGGGCAGAACAGATTCCACAATCACTCGTGGAAGCTGTTGTGATCGCTGTACTTTCCCACACACAGAACGACCTCTGAGAACTTTCACAGAAAGAGAGAAGAAACAAAAAGCCGCTGGCAAAAAGAGACAAAGCAAGCCTCTAGGAGACAGTCATCTTATCTGCAGTTTGCACTCAAATAACCCCAAATGCCTGCTTATCTGTAGCAACAATGGGGCTCTCACTGATTTAAAAGTGGAAAAACAAACCCCCAACAAGCAATCTTTGAAGGATTTATGGAGTTACTCAAATAACTGTTTTGCAGTGATGTCACTAAGGGAGTAAATGGTGAGGTCATAGGAAAAACAGTCTTTTTCTGTCACTGCAAATGAAGGATCTTGTCTGCTAAACACAGATGAAAATCTGAAATATTGATGTGTTTGGATGTGCAGGGCTTAGATCTTACCTGTTTCCCATTTCGGATTTGCAGTAAAATGTTCAAAAATTTTCCCACAGAACAGGGCTGTTTAAAGATGCTTGGATAAAGGTGTTTGAACCCTTCTGTGCTGTAAGAAGAGTTGCAGAACAGATGCCAGCTCACCATGGAGGCTGCACATCTGGAGCACTAATGTTAAAGATAGAGTAGTGCTTATTTCCTCTTCCCTGTAAGCTTGATCCAGTGTCTCATGAAGTCTTGCAAGGGCTCCCAATGGACTTGTCTCTAAACTAATGCTCTTTCTGCCCAAACCAAGCATGTTTTTTACTCCATTCTCCCTGTATTTCATGCAGAGCATCCCCCAGGGACCCAGAGAAGGACACAGGCTCACTGAATTTAACAGAGCCTAAAGAATATGGTCACAGCTCAGACTCACTGTTTTATGTCACTTTTGGTGACATACCCTGTGCCCTGAGGTGAAGCAAGAGGGAGAAAACAGCTACCCAGGAACATTGTGCAATTCCGCGTTTTCTCCCAGTCCGGGAAATTACTTAAGTAAGAAACTGAGCTGGTTGGGCCAATGTGTTTATTGCTACTGGTTTTGGCGTGCAGCCACTCCCCAGATGAACGCAGTCCCTCGGGGCTGTAAATCCCTGCCCTCCTCCTGGCACAGTGGCACAGGCTCTGGTACCACAGGAGCAGCGATGCCAGATGGTCCTGAGGCTGAAGCAGGGTTTCGTAACAGCACTGGGGGTATCCCTGTGACAGGACTCGGGGTGTCCTCGTGATAGCACTGAGAGTGTTCCCATAGTAGCACGGAGGGTGTCCCTGTGACAGGACTAGGGGTGTCCTCGTGACAGCACTGAGGGTGTTCCCAGAACAGCACTGGGGTATCCCTGTGACAGGACTCGGGGTGTCCTCGTGACAGCACTGGGGGTATCCCTGTGACAGCACTCGGGGTCTCCCCCGCAAGGCTGCACAGACCTCGCTGGAAGCTGCAGCCGGGGCCGGTCTGTCCCTTGTCTCCGCACCCCGGCAGAGGCGGCGGCTGCCCGGGCTGCAGCGGGACCTTCCCGGCGCTCTGGTGCCCTCTGCAGCCGCTGGGAGCGGAGCCGGGAGCGGGAAGCAGGGAATGGGCGGCTGGGGATCGGAGCGGATTCCGGGTCCAGGGTTCGCCGCGGGAGCTGCAGAACGTCGCAGGAAATGAAAATCTGTAATCCTGCCGGACACAGCTGGTTTTGTTAGACTGAGTTCACGCGCTGGTGCTGCGGGGTCCGAGCCCGGCGCCTTCGAGAAGGGTGTTGTGCTGCCACGGAGAGTTTGGGGGTGTGTGGGTGCCTGTGTGTGCACACGGGGCTGAAGGTGAGAGGGGATGGACAGCGTTCTGCTCCGTATATTCTAGAGTTTCTCCCTCTCCCTCTCTGAATTCTATAAAACACAACCCAGAGATCCTTCTGTTCTTCAGCTGAGCCGCGTGCAGGACAGGTAAAGGAGCTGCTCTCTTTCGATGTACATAATTCAAGAGCAGTCCTGCTGCAGTCTCTGGAATAACAGCAGCATAAACATGCCGAGAGTGAGCCCCCTTCTGCTCCCTGTCCTCTTGCCTCTTATGTCCAAGGGCTGTTTCATACACAAGGAATACTTACAGTGAGGTCAAATTCAAGCTGGTCTCCTCATATCAAGCCCTGCTGACTCAAGCCTTTTGCATCTCTTGTGGATTTATCACTTATGAACCTAAAGATTCTTCTCTTCATTGTGACATGCATTTATTCATGGTTTTGACCTGGGAGCCTCTGCCTCCCCACTGTTTGAATCACTAGAGAAAATAGTTAGGGACAGATCTAGAATAAGAAAATTATTCTTGCCCTCAAACTTTTATGATCCATCCGTGTGTGTGTGTTTTAATGTAGCAGAGGTGCATATTTGTATATATCTATAAATCAGCAGTCTTAACAGACTCATTGAATAAATCTTTGTCAAATCTACTTTCTATCAGCACTGCTTGTGAGAGTGTGTGGGCTCTTGTTGTGGGCATGAGGAAATGAAATACATTCCAGGTGATTTAGATCAACCTGAAGTGAATGGTACCTACCTCTCCACCTACCGAGTCCATCCCTACTGAGAGCTGAGTTACACTGAGGGGTGACCTCAGACCATCTCAACTACACAGTAACTATCTCTCAGTTACTGACTCTCATGTCCTGATGAAATACTGTTTCAAGAGGTTGTTTTAGTGATTTGGATCTTAGCCCTGGAGTCCTGTGCTGTAACATTGTCTCTACTGGAAAACTTTGGCTTCAGGTATTTCCCTTCTTTGTTTCCTGTTGTTGAAGGTGTTATTTTTTTTTAGACACAGCTCTTCTAAAATTGTTGCTAACGTCCTGCATAGCAATATTCTACTTTCCTCAAAGGTTCAGTTGCCAGTAGAAGTTGACTTTGATGTACTTGGCACAGTTTTGCCTTGAGCTCCTGATGTGTAGTTTGAGCATCTCTATTCAGGAAAAGGAGCTTCTGCAGGTGGCTGTTGCTTAAGTCCAGGTGTCATGCGAGCTCAGAGGAAGAGGATGTTGGACCTCTTGGGCCCAGCTCAGAGTTTTGAAGTCACTTCAGGCTGGCTGCCAGCTGTAAGCACGCTCACAGCCCAGTGGGCTCATCAGGAATCTATTTGTAGCAGGCAGATGTGTATTTCATCAGGCACAATGGGCACTTGTCCTGTGGAGAAAACCCCCAGTCACCCTTTGTTCCTGTGGGGGTCAGGGACCTGTGCATCCCAAGGGATCCTGCAGTGTAACCCACTCTGTGTCAGTGGTGGGGAATCCTGATGGAAAGGGAGCTCTGAAATCTTTGCTTGATCAGTGCCTGTGCTGAGCCTCAGTCTGAGCAAAGTGTTCCTACTTCTTCTGTCAGATACACTGAGACCATTAAAATAGCTCCTTTTGCTAGTGATGATTTCATACCAGATAAAAATAAATGGGCAAAACCAAATAAGACACAGGAAAGGTGCAGGGGCTCCTTGCCCAGAGGTGTGTGTGATGACCGTGGAGTGAAACATGGAACTATTGGTACAGGGGTTCCAAGAGACCCTGCATTCCTACCTCACCTGCTTTACCACTGCCAGCATTTCCTATTGTTCCTTTCTTAGCAAAGCTGTAACTTTCCATCCCTGGAAAATGTTTGATACCAGAATCCAAGGGATAGTATCCCTTAAAAAGCAACAAACCCATTATTCCTATAGCAGATACTGAACAGTAACCTTGGTGATCCAGAGAGGGGTGGTGTCAGATGGGAGATACAGTCCTGACTACAGACCTTGCCTGGCCCCTTGAGTAACTCAGCCCCTCACTCATCTGCTTCTCTCAGCATCTTGCAGTCAGTGTTGCAGTGTTTTCACTTAAAAGTCCCATTTCCCGCAGTTACATGGTTTCATGTAATCCTCAGCTTTCACTTTTATATCAAAACCCAAACAAATTCTTCATGACTCTAGAAAAAGAAGAATAAAAGAAGCTTGCAGGTATGTAGCAGGCCATATATAAAGTAGTGGGGCAGTACTGGGAACTGAGGCACCATGAGGTTAAGGCTACATAAAACGGGAAGAGGGTTGCAGGGGTGGAAGGGGAATCAAGATACCTGCATCTTATATCCAGCTTTCCCACAGCTGCTGTGCTTTGGAGCACTGAGAGATGGTAAAAAATGGCAAAACACTGAGACATTGAAGTTGTAACTAAACCTCAACTTTTTAACAAAATGTCATCTTTGTGTGACAAAGCTGTTGGGAAGCTGGAAGCCTACAAAGTGGTGACTGATGGCTTCATTGTGTTTGGGACAATTTCAGACAGCAATTCCTCAATACTTGCTGGAAGAGCAGTTTTTCCACTCTTCCTTTAGCCAGGAGCCAAACTGATCTTTCCCAGAAGTGATGAAAATAAGCAGCTTTAGTTGGAACTCTCCTGACACTTCCCAGCCAAAGGACTCTTGAGCGCAGCCCCACCAAAGAGCCTGGGGATTGTTCACAGGCCCATGAAAACAGGGCTGCAGATGTCACGTGAGCAGCTCTAGAAGAGGAAACCGAGGGCTGATGGATGTCACTCCAGTCGGCTGCGTCACACTCTGGTGACTCACACACCAAGTGTAACAATGCAGGCCTAGAAAGCTGCTCTGATGTGTCATTTCCTTCCTCTTCCTCTCCCAGGGCAGCAGTTCACATGAGGGCCGAATGACCTTTAGTCTCTGAAGGGCTGAGAGCTGACAGAGGTGTGTTTTCAGGGAAAGAAAGCATCAAAGGCTTACGTTTATTTTGTTTTCTGTCACTGCTTTTGCTTCATGCATTGGTTCTTTCCAAACTGAAGGAGGGAAACCAAAAGAAGTCAGAGGTTTGTTTCCCCGCCTTTGGCAGAACTCTTTCACGCTGGATGCTGTTGTTGGCAGTGCACACAAGCAGCTCACAACTCACAAGAGCACAGGACACTAATGAGGCAGAAAATCCCACCCCATCCCATTTTGTGTCTCTAAAGCTGACAAATTCTACCTGCAGCACGAAGCAAGTGGCTGATACAAGGCAGAGTGGAGGTGCTGCAGGAATCTCACCTCCAAACCCAGGCCAAACTTCAAATCCCCCTGCAAACTCTTGTCTGGGGGTTATTACCTGCTGGAGAGCAGCTTGCTCAGCTCTGGCCTCTGAATCTGCTTTGTGCAGACCACGGGGAGTCATTGATGAACTACCTGGAGCTACGGAGGTGAGGGGCACGCTGGCTCTGCCACTGACTTCCCAGGCCCCTCCAGGACTCCAGTGCTGGGAGTTGGCAGCCCAGGGGACACAGCTGGAAGGCTGGAGGGATCAGATTCCAGGCAGGAGGTGGTTCCAGGTGCTGTAGGGTTCAGAAATGGGGTTCTCAAACATTTATCTAGCAATATAACAAAATTTTGCTCCTTTTGCTTTGAGATGAGATTCAGCTCAGATCACTTTGCTCTGGAAGTAGGGCGTGTAAGAGCATTGATACTTGGTATGGAATCACAAGACTAATGTTTGAAAGAGCAGAGAAAATCAAGGCAGCAGCAGGACTACATCTGTGATGAATGAAGAAAAGTCTCTGGAGCAGTCCCTGAACCGACTGTAAGGAGTTGTATTTGCATTTGATACTTGCTCAGAGCTGCACAATAGGCCTGTGCCAAAGGGGCTGTCTGACCACAGAAGGGAGGAAAACCACATTCTGAGGCTGGCCACAGTTTTCTTTAGAGTTTTCTTTAGAGTCCCTTTCTGTGCCTCATTTATTTGCCTCTGAGTGAGGGATTATATTTTCTGTTCACAGCTTTGTTTCTCATCTGTTTAACTTTGGAGTTTTTGGACTAGAGAGACTTCTTTATTAAGGGCTTGGATGCTACTGTGGTGCACAGGCCCTTATCACAAGAGGGTCACAGCAGAAACTGCAACACCTGTCTGGGCCAAATGACGTCCTGGCAGCTCTTGATCAAACACAAACCTGTAAGCAGGTCAGTCCACTTCCAGCTTCTCTAGTATCTCATGAGCCAGTGGACACAGTAAATACAGCTGGTGAAGCCAAGGGGTCTTTGTACCTTCCCCTGGGAGGTCAATGCCCACACAGTTACCACCATTCCAGAAACATGGTCATTGTGCCAGTTACAGCATGAGCACCGAGCTTTTCCCAGGCTCCAGAATAAACCTTGGCAGTCAGTTGGGCACCACCACATGTGAGTTACACACAGACACACATGGATGGAGGCACTCACCCCCATATTAACCCAAATACATACATAGATCTCAAATTTCCCTTACTATATTGCAAGTCTTCACTATGAGTATGCCTCAGATAACTGAGTTTTTGCTCAGATAACTGCCATGATGGGCTTTGTTTCATTAGATTTTTATTTGTAATGTTGTGTTGGAGTAGTCAGGAAAGGATTCTGTAGGCAGCTGACCAACCTCATCTGTGAGAGCCCTGAGATCAGAGAAAAGGCAAACTGCAGGCCAGATTTAGTGCTGATCACACAACTACCAAAAAAACATGCTACCCCCTTATTTCTTGTTTGTTCTCTTGAGTGTGCTAATTGCAGATGCTTTACTTGAATATTACAACTAAGAGAACCTTTGGTATCAGTGTTGTAAAGCCACTTGGCTCATAAGAAGCCTCCCTTTGAGGGCAGGTGCCCACAGCCCTTGGTGGGTGCCTTTTGGGTGGCAGAACTGTTGGGAGGTACGGGGGGGAGCTCCTCGGCTGCTGCTTTTCCTTACATGCCAACGACCTGACAAAAACCAGAACAGCTCCCTGGACTGGGACAGCTGCAAACACACATCCGAGTCTTGTGACATGCCACATCAGGACCAAAGTTCCTCCCAAACTCTTCTCACTGCTGTTATCTGCAGTGGACCTTGGAATCTTTTTCTTTTTTTCTTTCCCCTGACGCAATGAAGATGAAGCAATATTTCCCTTAAATCTTTCCTCTGGACTTGTTCCTTCTGCTGGGACCACAAGGTCAATAATTATAGCATCAAAACACCCTAATGGCTCCTGTGCAGGTGTCCAGGAAGGTGTGAATTTACACCGTTAATGACATACACCAATAGATTTTTTCCATGTAATTTCAATTTCATATTTCCATCCTGGTATTTATTCTGGCACAAGATTTTTATTGTAATTGATGTTATATCAGAAAGCAGATTAAGATCATCTTCCCAAAAAGGTGCTTGCCTTTTGAAGCAGATGGTGACAGAGAAGGAACCACCAGTAAAACCTCAGTGGTTTAATTACACTCCTCCCCTACACTCAGCTGTTGTTAAGAAGGAGTGGCTGTTCTGTGTTGGGTTCACAAACACCAAGGAAAGCAGATGCACAATACAGAGGGCTGCAGTGAGACACACTTGGTCTCCTTGAAGCATTTCTGCTTCCATTTTCTTCTTTCCATGTACAAGAGAACCACACAGGCAGGAACTGTCCTTGGTTTACACACGAGTGGAAAGTCGTCCTGAACGGCACAAAACACACAAATGTTGTGTGTCCCACTCCCAAAGAAGTGTGCAGTACTCTCCAATTAAATGAGAAAAGCTCCTCACCTGGTAGGCATGGGACAACTGGAGCTGTCTTTAATGTTTGTGTGGTTTGTGTAGCCTAAGTGAGCTCAGAGAAAGATGGGATCATGATTTCTGTCAGGTAACCCCAGTCAGGTAACTCTTACTAGAGCCCATAAATAAACATTTTTCTCCTTATTGCAACAAAGAACTGAGCCAGCTGGAATACCAGTGAGTATTCAGGAGCTTCTAATCTCATGTTAGAAATAAATCATATCTGCCCCAGAACTTCTGTCTGGAATTAGCTACTGACACAAGGCATAACCTTGCTGATAACTAACACTGTTATCATGACTTAACTGAAGTTTACTCTGGCTTTCTTTTGGTTCTAGTACATCAATAATTAGGGCTGTTCTGAACCAGCTCATTGCAGCAGGATTTGGGTGTGGAGTGGTGTTTATAAAACAAACTTGTCCTTGTGCAGAAGCCAGCACCCCACAGAAACCCTGTTTGCCTCACTCAGGGGGTTCTAATCTGAAATAATTACTTGAATAAACAGTTTCTGCCTGACACCTTTACCACATTTCCCATGGGATCTTACATAACCTCTGTCCTCTATAAGAATATTGTAATATCTAAGGGTCATGGGATTCATCCACCCTATTTCTAAACTACTCTAATGGAAAGTCCTCATTTAGTATTGAAACAATAAACCCCACTCAGTGTTTAGCAGTGTTACTCAGTTGTGATCCATATATGGATGTGGTAAATAAACAGCTTCCAGAGCATTCCAGAGAAGTAACTCTCTTCTGTTTGAAGCTCCAGTTTTTTCTAGAACTTGCTTCTCTCCAAGGCAGTTTCAGACAATCACTGCACTCAGTGCTTTAGGCAGAGGCCACTCTGTCCCCTGGCTCCCAGGGCAGGTGGTCACTGGGCACCAGTTCACATCCTTTGCCCTCCCCTCACCTGTGGGCCAGCCAGGATGGCCTCAGGATGAAGCTCTTGCTTAGCTCAGTGGAATTTACACCATGAGGTGAGAATCCAGCCTATTAATTTGAGTGCTGTGTGATAGAGGCTTTGGTATTTATAGCACAGACTTTTCCAGGGCAGCAGAATATGGGCTTTCCTTTGGAAGCAAGAGGAGCACACTGCCTGAAATGCTCCTTTCTGCTTCCTCTCAGTAGTTCCTCTTGGTGAGTGCTGCTTGTAGAGGGCTGGGCAGTGACAGATCTTGCTGTGCCCCCCCTGCATGGGCAGGGCTCAGCCCAACCAGAGAGCACCCAGCTCAGCACCAGTCCCTTCCCAGACTGTGGGACAGAGACTTTGTTGTGCCCTCAAGTTGCCTTTTGCTTGTTTTCTTTAATATTTTTTTCCTTTTCTCCCCCTTGACAGTTGTTACTTAAGACCAGATGGGAGGAAATGGGTATCAGCCTGAAATAGATTTAATTGCAGTCAAGCCCCAGTTCTCTCCTCCTGAGGAAGCTCCTTCCCTATGGCTTTAAACCTTTAACTCCTCCTTTCTAGCCTTCTTTGGAGAAAGGATTTCCTGGGGAATACTCAAATTTATGTCCTGCATGAGTGCTGCTTCTCTGCTGCCTCAGTGCTGGTCCCCAGTGCCTCCCTAGGCTGCCTGCCACAGCTCCTCTGCCTTTAAGCAATTTGGGAGTCTCTTGTTTCTAGAAATGTTACTCAGTTTTAACACCTTCAGTCCTCAAAGTCTGTGCTGCTCAGAGATCCAGGTATGACAGAATGTGCTGCTGTGAGCAAAAGGAAAGGAGGATAAATACTTACCAGAAAATGAGTCTTTTGCTGTTAGATTCCCAGAAGAGCACTAAGTCTCCCTCTGCAAAGTGTAACTGGCCCTTGAGTCTCGTGGTGCTATCAGGAACACAAGCACTGGGTTGGGAAGTTATTTCTGATCTCTGGGAGAAGCTGCATGCCTGGCCTTGCTGAGGGGCCCAGGCACAAACTGTGGTCAGAACTGGGAACTCCTGGGGGATGTGAACCTCCCCTTGTGGTGTCCCAGTGTGGTGGGAAGAGGCTTGTAAACATTCTACATTATTATAAATAGCCTCATTAATGAGGTAAGCTTGTGTACTTAGTCTAAAACTACCATTTGTCTCCTGGGAGAAAGGTTAGAACAAACAGAGTCACTGCTGCAGGCAGAGCTGGGAGAAGCAGGCTGAGACTCCGTGGAGGCCGTTTCCTGTTGGAGTAGCTGGGAAACAGCATTTGGAGTTGGTGAAAGCTGGAAGAAGGGATATTGTTTTCTTCCTCCACTTCCATAAATCAGAGCTTTTGGTTAACACAGCCTGAGGGGACCTTTCAAGAAGCCTCTCCTGCAAGACCCCACATCGAAGTCATCCTTGCTAAGCCAGGGTTGGAACTGTGATCTTGCAGAAATGGGCCCTTGGCGAGCCCAGCTTTTAGCTCAGCTCAAGGAGGTGCTCAAGCAAGCAGATTTGCAGCTCACACATAACACTGTTGTGCCTTTTGTGAGAGCTCTGTAAGCACCTGTCTGGTCTCACCAGCTCAGTCTCAAAGGCTGTGCTGACAGAGGTGGCAGAAAGCACTGACTGCTGTGGGCAGAGAGGTGGGTAAATACAGAATCAGCAGTAGTTCAGCCTCTACCAGTGCAACACTTGGCTTATACAGAAAACAGGATTACAGTATTTAAGTTATTTTCTTGTTTGTGCTGTAGCAGCCAGAACAAGTCCTGGCTATAGACCAAGGTTTAAGTCTGACAGGAGCACAGAGCAGAGAAGAAGTTAAGGGACATACAGCCTGAAAAGTGAAGTGTTCCAAAATGGAAAAAAAAATTCTCTAGAAGTTGGCAACATTTATGAAAGGAAATTTACTCTGGGTCATCTTGGACTCCTGATCACCTTAATTTCCCTGTAACTCTGCACAGCGCTCAGTATGACAGAGCCCATGCTGTGGAGGTGCCTTTGTGGTGTAAGCAGGGACACAGGAGCCAGATTTGTACTTGGGAATAGTTCGGGGTCTTTTCTTCATCTCAGGACACCCACTCTGCCAATGCAGGGCTTGGGGTGTGGGTGTGATAGAACACAGCCAGGTGTCATGGTGATACTGAGGCTTTATCGTGCTCAGGCACAGGGGAACGGAGCAGATCAGGAAATGCTCCAACAGTACCACATCCTGCCCTCATGGAAACACCTCATCTATAATGCTGATGGCATTAATGATCACTAACATTAGAGTCCAAAACCCTTCTTCCTAATACCAGTGCATGGCCGCAGAGTGAACGACCAAATTCCTCCCCAGTGAATTTGCAACTTCCATTCTTCATGCCTACTCTGTCTACCCCATCCATGGCTTTTGTGTGGTCAACGTGCTTTCATTTTTAAAGAGCTTCTGACCCACTGAATTTTCTATTATTTATTTGTATTTCTATCTCCCCTTGCTTTATATGCCTGCTCCTGTCAGGAAGTTTTGCAAGTTGTTGCTTCATCCCCTTTTCCTGCTAATTATCTCAGTGCCTGCCAGTGCTGGGTAACTGCAGCAAGTCAGGGTCATGCAGGACCTGCTCTGCTTCCAGCACCCTCCACTCAGTTCTTGTCAGCTTTGCTGGCTGGACTATGATTGCAAAAGGATTTACAGACATTAGTTACACTCACCATAGAAATACTCACCACGCAGAGTGTTTTTAGCTGGCTGTGAACAGATGTAAATCCAGTTCTGCTCAGCCCCAGCTAAACAGCACATCAACACAAACGTGCTCAGGTTCAGTTTTCTCTTTATGAGTTGTTTTTAACTAGGCCAGACTGGTCACACCATGGTGACAGCAACATGTACTTCAGTGTACTAATTACTCCCATCCACCTTCAGAGCATTCTGGGGGTGCAGTTTATTCCCTTCACTCCTGACTGTACACTCAATGGCCACAGCACTGTTTCTGTGTGTTGGTCCAGGGTTGTAGAACAGGCAGAGATGGTTTTTTCCCAAGTTTAAGTGAAGTCTTCCCTTTATAAAAATCACAGCTGTCTGCATCAATCTGCTTACTCTTTGTTGATGCAACAGTATTTGTAACACCTTGATTTTTAGTTTGGGGTCTGTGATGGGACAAATCCCCCAGCACACAGTGCAGGATGGAGCACATGGTGCTGCAGCTGATCCCAGGGACTCCATTAGAGGCAGCACCTGGTTAGGAATTAGGAAGCTTCCCTGCAGCTCTGTGGAGCTTTTGCCACTGGCCCACACCATAGGCAGTAAATTCATGAGTAACTGTTCTCACCAGTCCTCTCCTGGTCTCCCCTCTCCTGCATGGAGTTCCTGGTATGCCCAAGGGGCTGGTCAGTGTGTGCAGTTTTACACAGGTGTGTGCTGCAGGCAGAGCTCTGCCTCTCACACTCTGCAGCTGCAGGGGCAGGGAAACACTTCCATCACCTCCTGCTTCTGACCTCTGCCCATACAAAATGTCTGAAGATCTTGCCGTAGCTCCTCCCCACAGCAAGTGTCACCATGAGTGGACTGCGGTCCTGAGAACTTGAGTGCTGCAGGAGCAGACAGGACTGCTGCAGTGTTGATGAATCAGTCAACAGATGGGATAACAGAAAGCTTTTATACAAGTTTTTAATAAAAAAATTCAACAAAAATATATATCAGGCATTTTATGCAATGCATACATTCTTTATATCTGCAGGTACAGATAAATAACAGAAGGCAAAACCAAGTATTTTGCTTATCTTTGGCCATTAACCAATTATCACCCCAAAGATATCTAACAGGGCTAAAGGATAATAAACTTACTCTGTAAATGTCTCTCATTACAGACACAGTATCAGGCAATAATACAGTAGTCAGATTTTCAGAAATGTAAGGAAATAGTTCTTTAACACTGCCCAATACTGAAATTTCACCTGGTTTGCTGCTGCTCTGGAGCATAAGACCTTCAGCTGACACAGGCACGGTCCTGGGTTACATTAGATACTCTCCAGCCCTCACTAACCTCTCTCCCTTTGCCACACACTGCTCTGCAAAGTCAATCTGTACCTCCTCACAAAGAAACCAGCACGAAGTCTGACCTGGGGCTCAGTTTCCCGAACTCCAACCAACACACAGAAAGAAGCTTAACTGCTCTGTAAGTCAATAGTTTTCCTACCTCAGCATCCCAGAATAACAGTTTTCCTTCCACTTAACAGCACAGATGCATCATGGCTCTACCAAAGCAATATATACATGAGACACATGAAACATCAGAGAAGCAACGTTTAAAGATACAATGATAACATGTAGCAGCTTATGTCTATATATGTACATGTTTTCACAGTTATGTTTTAGAAAATTGAGAAAACCAGGAATACTTCTACTGTGTTTTCTATAAATAGTAAAAAAATTACCTGTCAGGCATTTTGATAAAATAGTATTTAGGTTATCACTTTAAATAGCTCTTGAAACCTGTAGAGTTTTAAGTTTAAAGGCTGTACAGTTTGAGGATTCTGTAAAGTGTTTGTAGCCAGTTTCAGCAGCTGGGCCACGTGCCAGCTGGAATTTTCAATTTTTTTTTCTTTTCAAAAAAATCAAAACTGGTAACAAAGGAATTCCACCACTTTGGATGGGATAGGCAAGTTCTTGACTTGGCTGGTGGGCATCACCCTTCGGATTGCCATGCGACACAGGTGCTGAAGGCTGGACACCTGTCTGGGGGTCGCCCAGAAGTACACGCTGCCATCCTGAGTCCTGCACAGAAAAACAACAGAAGTCCCACCAGGGTTATTCCACTTGAATCATCTCACCCTAGCACCAATTTTCACGTACCAATTCTCTCTTGCTGTTGCTCAGCTCCAGCCTCATTTACACCAAATGCCAGTTCTCATTTTAAGCTACAGCAGCACAACAAGCAACTTGTCTTTGCAACAGGCCTGAGCAGATCTCTCAGCAGCTACTGCTGTACCACCTGATCCAGAGCAGCTGCCCCAGGCTATCTCAGGGCTTCTTCCAATCCACATGTTTTGGGTCTCTCTCATATTTATTTTCAAAGATAAGAAACAAGTTTATCAGCTTATTGATTTTACTGCTATTCCAGGTATGTTTAAACAAACAGTACCAATGAGAAGCACCAAGTTGCAAGTCACAAATGAAAATTATTAGAACACTCAGCCACTGTTCTCAATCTTTTTTGTTACCTTAGTATTTTAGAAACAAAGTCTATACTTGCCCTGCAGCAAGAACACTGCCATCAGTAGAGAAAGTACAGCAGAGCCCATTGTTCAGAGGTGCAACTTGTACAGGGTATTCTTCATCAATTCTCCAGAACCTCACCATTCTGAGAGGGAAGGACAAGGTAGGAAGTTACTAGAGTAGGCATTTAATTCTGTTTGATAATTTCTCTGATGCTGCACAAGAAACTAGTCTGAAGCACAGCTCGGGGAATTTTTATGAACATTTTAATAGGCATACACAGTGCTTCAGGTCTGGCCTAAAATGGTCTGATTTCTTTCCTGATAAATACTTTGTTCTGTACTTCATCAATTAAAAAAAAGATTGTCTTCAACAACATAAAAAGCAATACCTGAACTATAGATTTAGTCAGTCTCTCAAGTGTCACATATACTAGGAATTCCCAACAATACTTATCTTAATAAAAAAAACCCCTCCTGTAGATAGTTGAATACCTTTGCTGCCATCTTGAGAAAGCAGTTCACATTCTTAAAATACAAATCTTTAAGATACCACTCGTGCTGTTCACAGAGTTGAATATAAATCACAGAATACTTTTCTCTTTGCTTTGGAATTTGCTTCTGTCCACAATATTTGTCCACATT
>JAOXXN010000246.1:10320348-10335747 GCA_026770055.1 Myrmophylax atrothorax | reverse complement strand
CGCTCCGCCCTGGGCTGGGCCGGGCCGGGGCTGCGGGGGGCGGCTCTGTCCGGGCTGGGGCTGCCCGGGGCTGCCCGGGCTGTGTCTGTCTGCCCCGGCTCTGTCCGGGCTGTGTCTGCCCGGGTCTGCCCGCCCCGGGGCTGCCCGGGCTGTGTCTGTCTGCCCCGGCTCTGCCCGGGGTGTGTCTGCCCCGGCTGTGTCTGCCCTGCCCGGCCCCGGGGCTGCCGCGGCTCCTTCGCAGTTCGGGCCCCGGGCCCGGCCGTGCCGTCCCGCCGCGGTTCCCGGTCTGACACCCCCGTGTCGCCCGGGCACCTTCCCCGCTCCCACAGCGCGGGGGCTGCCCCTGTCCCTCCGCCCTGCAGCACCCACAGTCGGTTCCCAGGCTGGGCAGGACGGGCCGCGAGGGCAGAGCAGCCCCAGGATGTGCCCCTGGCACCGGCCACAACAGCAGACGAGTCACATAGAAACGACACAAGGAAGGGCCTAAATCTGTAGTGACCTGGCTCCCCCAAAACGTGGAGGTTCACAGTACAGAAAAGAACCACAGTGACACGCCCCTGCACTCATACTGCAATCGACAGAGGTTTTCTCGCTGCGGTAGTGTGGATGTGCTGATGGAGTTGTGTTCAGAGGCTACAGAGTCCTCAATGGCATAAGAATTTTTCTTATATTGCCTAAATGCCCGACCACCACCAGTGAATGTTCCTGCCACGGTCAGTTAGAGACTGTCTCCACTATCTTTTAAGCCAGGTTGTGACATCCTTGATGTCTGTTAGACCATGGGACTGCAGGGCGACACGTAAACCAAAAAATATGTAAACGCTTATATGACTGCGTTGTGGAATGTGTGTAGGACAGAGACACGTGCACTTGATTTCATCTGCCCTAAGCAGGGGCTGGAACAGCCTCAGGAGTCAGGTTTATAGTTCAGCATCTACATTCAGTAAGATCTGGTTTATGATAAGATTTCGAATTTGCACTTAATGTTGTCCACAAACAACTTGGAGAAAGAGACTCTGAGGCCACCTCATCTTCCGTGTAATTTGTATTAACATCTCTATACTCCGCTTTCTCCTTCCTTTTTTCTCCTTTTGCACATCTAAGTTCTGCCCCTCTTCTAGACCAAGTGACTCTTCCTTACTCTGTCTGGTCTTCAGAGAAGCACCCAGCAGGATAATTAACTGCAGATAATAACTGTGATTTCATTCCAAAGCAGTGGCCTTGCTGGCAGACCCACTACAATAGCCGTCGGGATCATCTACTCAGCAACAGCCAGGAATTACCCCTGGCTGAGCAAGGCCAGCCAAGCTTTTTTTAACTTGTGTAGGGATACAATGTCAAAGAAAGGAGAAGGAAGACGTTTTGAATATTTATGATGATCCAAACACTAGCAGGGATTAACACTGGCTTGTATAAACTCTATCGTAGCTCTAATTTGACACATTGTAATGCTGTTCCTGCTTTATCCATCCTCCTCTGCTGCCCACAGCGGGAGGAGCCCTTGGCAGCTCTGAGCACCTAATCCCTCAGGAAGTCCTTGGAACAAGGCAAATTTGTAGCCAGTGAATATTGTGAAATGCTGCTTGGAGTTGCTCCTGGGCTGTGAGTGTTGAGCCAGGCCAGCCCCCGCCTGAGCTGACTCACGTAGGATTCCCCCAAGGGTCTGTGCCTCCCACAGAGACAGCACAAGGCTGGGTTCTGTTTGGTGACCTTGGGGCTGTTACAGCCAGGGAAGGAGAGCTCTGTGTTACCCAGCTTTGTAGGGGTGTCACCACCTCGCTGCCTTTCTCTCTATTATTTTTAAGGAAAAAGTATTTTGCAATTTATTATTTCTTTATGTCTCTATATTTCTGTAACTATTGCTCCAACAGTGTGTGTTTCTTCCTCAGTGTGCATTCTGCTCATTAATGTAATAGATTTGAGGCCAGAAGAGATGATTAAGTCATTTAGTCTGATCTTTCTACAACAGAGGAATAGAACTTAATCTCATTTCACACACTTTCAAGTAGTGAGGATTTCCAGCCTTTACAACACTGGGATGCAAATGCCAGTCCTTGAACTTTCTGTGTCACATTTTGTATGTTCTGGATACAAAGGCAAATTGGGATACGTAAAGTTGCAGGGTTTTATAAGCATATTAGAAATTGTTTGGTGTCACAGGCTGTCCTGGGGACGTTAGCACCTTCTCTTCTCAGGCTTGCTGGATGGCCATTGGCTTGTTTCTGAAGCCAGAGTAGGAGAGGTAGAAAACCAGGTTCTGTCTGCAAGCTGCCAAATCATCACTTCTGCTTGTTAAAATGTGCCTTCCCGAAATTCAGTCAAAACTTGGAGATAAAGAAGCCACCACTTTCCTTTCTTGGGACTTTTGCTGTGTTTATTTTCCTTGTAAGTGACCCACATGGGATGTTTTTTCAGCTGATTTTTCTGTTCTCCCTGGGTGAGATGTAGCTGTGGAATCCAGGATGGCCCAGAGCAGTCACACACTGCCTGAGCCTGCAGGGCTGCCTGGGTGACTCAGGCCGATTTGTGGGTTTTCCCTCAACCTCCTTTATGGATGCAGCTGCCAAGCCTGCAGAGAGCTGTTCAGCCGAGAAGCTCACAAACTTCGTGCCATCTTTCTCCATCAAGGCTCTACACACTGCAATAAGCTTTCACAAGTGAAAGGACTTCTGTTGTGGTTGTATGTTTCTTAATCAGCTCTGTTGAAATCTTTTTGACTCTGTCACTGGACTAGACAAGGAAAGCCACAGAAAATGAGTGCATATTCCAAAAAAAGGATTGTGCTGCTTTTATGGAAATGGTTTGGGTACTGTTTTCTCTTTGTATCCCGTTGTGATACTCTGGGGTTTGTAAGATGAGTCAAGGTGTTTGCCTCATGTTTCCAGCCTTCTTGCTACTTGAACACCCTTAGTAGTGTTCTTACTGTCTCCATTTCCACGGCTACAGCTTCCTGCTGGAAGGCTTCCACCACTGGAAGGCTCTTGGTTCTGGTTCATGGATCCTGGGACCACAGCAGCAGGGAATTTATACCATAGTTTCTGAACAATTTCTGCTTATGATGCTGTTCCCCATTCAGCTTGTGCAGGACACCCCAACAAGGTGGTTGCGTTCAGGAACCACTAAATCTGTTGGGTTCTGTTTGCTGTGCTGGTTGGGGTTGTACAGATAAACCCTCTGGTAGTCTGATCAGCACAATAAGTGTAAAATATGCAGAAAAGTACTAGAAAAGCCCATGGGGATTTTAAGGCCCACAAGTTATGTTCTTCCTCCTCACAGCTGTCATTCTATAAATCACTCTTGACAAATTAGGAACATTTAGGGCCAGTCACACTAAGTGCAAGGTAGGTGATCTGTGCAATAGTACCTGCATCTCAGAAGTCTGGCTGTAAATTAAAAATTAGGCTATTTTTAGTCTATACTGTTAATAATTCACAAGCTCCTGTTTGTTTTGGAAACCTTATTGGGATGGAGAAAGTTCAGCCTGAGTTTGTGGAGGCAAAAGAGAAGGTGAAAAGAAAAAGGAGAATGTAAGAAAGAAAGAGAAGGCAAAAAACGTTGAAGAGGAAAAGGGATTGCAGTGAGGAGAATGATGAGCAGCAGAGAAATTGGGACAGTGCTGTCAGGAGTTGGACTTCAATGATCCTTATGGGTCCCCTCCAACTTAGGATATTCTGTTATTCTGTGATCCTGAGGAGGGCCAAGTGACAGCCCCCTCTGACAAACAGAAAGGTTAGAAAACCTTGACATACAAATAAGGAACACCCCAGCCCTGCAAAGGAACTGTTAAAGTGAATGAGGCCTTGGGTACCAGTCTTTGCCATTTCACAGGCTGTAAATATGCTTTTAAGACTCCAGGCAGTCTTTGTCCCTCAGTGTCTCCTGCCCCCCTTGCTGCAGTTACTCCTTGCCATGAGATGCTGCTGGAACTGGAACTGGCACTGGCACTGGCACCATTTCAGCTGTTGCTTTGTCTCATGTACCTGTTGTTATTTGCCTCTGACTCTGAGCAGCACTGGCACCAGGCAGCCTCCAAGCACAGGGCATGTGGCCCTGGAGAGTCTGCAGTCTAAACAGACAAGACAAACAGCTCTTGGGAGGAGGAGCAGAGGGATGAGGTCACTTTCCCAGGGTCATGATGGAGCAGCCAGGAGCACAACTGTCTGATTTTCATACAGGCACCTCATGCACCAGATGAGGTTCCCTCCATTGCTGGAGTTCTGGGCTGTCATTTCTCTCCCCCCCTTTCCCTGTTGCTCTGTGACTTATTTACTGTTGCTTCTTGTGAAAATTTTTAGATGGTCATAAATTGATGTACATCTGGCACCTAAGGGTTAATCTGTGAAGGTCTGCTAAAAGAGTGTGCTGTGGAAAAGCTGCACAGATGGAATATCAGAGAGAGACTAAAGGAATTTTTTCTCTGCATTCTTTTTGTCTCATTGGGATTTTATCATTTTTGGAGCATGTTTTTGGATATAATAAATAGAGCAGATGGCTCAGTGTGTGGGGGGAATTCAGCGCTTCCATGATGAGTAGCTGCACTGGAACAAGGGAGACAGAGGTTTGGGGTTATTCCTGTTAGGTTCAAACCATTCTTTCTCTGTAAGACAGCCATGGATGCCTTGTAAGGGAACTGCTTCCAGAAACATCTGTGCTAAATTTACCACTGAGGGTACAAGAGGTCTCAGATGGCTGAAGGTCACACTGAGAGCTTTGAGCTGTCCTAAACAATGGCAGTAGAGAAGGTTCCCTGTGTTACAGAGGAAGCAGGTCAGTCTCCCCTGAGCTCACTGTACCCACACCCTAACATGTGCCACCATAACCTCCAGTATCCACACAGCTATTTTACTTCTTCTTTCAAAAATCTTGCATAAAACATACTGGGTTTGTGTGTTCCTCTCCAGCCTGTGTTTCCTCTGAGCTCACCTGCCAAGGAAGGTGTCCAGGCCCTGTGCCAGAGCAGCACCATGCCAGGCAGGCGCAGACATCGGCTGTGCTGTTCCCTGAGATGGGAAGTGACTTTCTTTTCCACTGTGCAGTGAAAAATGTTACTGAGCTGTTTTGTGTTTCTTTGGCTTCAGTTCCCTCCCTCTGCTCTGTAATTGTATCTGAATATTTACAATGGTGCAAAACCCCAAGTCTGTCATTATAACCAGAGTTCAAAATGTTTAATGGATTTTGCGAACATGGGGAGAATCAATGGCATGAAGGGTGTGCTTGTAAACGTCAATAAATCATCTATAAATTCAATTTATAGAAAAACAAGTGGAGTTTAATAGGAAAAATGAATGGGATAGACTCCCTATATTCTGTAGAGCAGATCAATAAAATGATCAGAAGTCAACATGTTGGGGAATTACAGGGCTGTGTGTGGCAGCTTCTGCCTGGAAACAGCCGAGCCTGCATTCCTGCTGCGGGGAGTTGGGAAAGAGCAGGTTGTTTATAGATAAAGAGTGTTTGCTCAGGGATCAGAGATGGGCCTGAGCTGGTGTGGAACTGAGCTTGAAAATATTTGGGTGGCTTGTATCCAGGCCTGCTGCTGCAGGGAACATGTGCAGAGAGCTACAGAGAAAGTGAAGAACCTGAGAAATGGAGGTTCTTTGAATGTGGAGGTTGGACAAGAAAATTTCTTAAGATCCATCCTAGCCTCATTTTTGTTGTGTTGGAAGAATGTTGGAAATAGGTATAAGAGTGAGGGCAGAACTCAGGAACTCACTTTCTGTGTTACACTGAGAATGTGCAGCTGTGTTTGCCCAGTGCATGCAGAGTAAAGCTGGTGTAAAGGAGCTTCAGCAGCACAGACCCTGCTGTGCTGTTTGACTGCCCCACATCACAGGCTTTACATCTGTTCCTAAACAGCCCTGGGTACACAGGCACCAGAGCTGGGCCTGCTGTAATTCACCTCCTGCCTCGCCTTTCTCTCCACCACAGCGTCATCTCTGGCTCTGATCAGCCGGCCGGGGTCACTCCAGTGAGTCTGAGAGCTCTTAAGGGAAGGCCCTGCCCTCTGCATTAACGTAATTGCAGGTTATTTGTGAGATTCTTTCCATGGCTTACTTCCTGAAGGTCTGGCACAGAAATCCGGTTTTGTAATTTGAGCCCTAACGAGTGGCTGGATGTAATTATGGGCTCCATTATCCCAGCAGCCTCTGTAGCATGGAAAGTAAAAGCTCAGTGTTGCCATCAGCCCTGAAAATACACCAGTTGGTACCCAATAACTCCCTTGCGCAAGCACCGTGTGGGCACTGTGTACACAGGTAGAACTTCAGGTTCACTAGAGCCTGCTCTGTACTGTTTATAAATGTTTCCCGAAAGAGACTGATGAGATTTCTAGTTATACCCTCATTACAGCCCTCCTGAAGGTGCAGATTGCACACAAAATGAGTAACAAATAAGCCTTGACAGTGGCAGTTCACAACTAAAACAAAGCTGGACTGACTTTTCTGCCAGATGTCATAAACGGGGAATGAGCTGGACATGCTCAGACCTACAAACATACGGGTCAGCTGCAGGTCGAAGGGAGTGGTGGCTGAACGTGGGGTCTCATGGCAGCTGCACACTGGGAATGGCTTTGGGAATGCTCTGGTCACCAGAGTCCAAATGGAAAAGGCTGCTGGGACATAAAGGCAAAGGACAGAGAATGCATTCCTGGAGCATAAGCCAGTATTCAGACATGAATAGGGAGTACATACCCTAATGCAGGACTACTCAGGATGTTAAAGGTGTGTACTGTGGAATTTGGGCTATAAACCTTGCTGTTCACTCAGCAGTTTGTGCCAGAGCTGCTGTGGCAGAGTCAGTGCTGGGTGTGACGCCCTGGCATCATCGGGGCTGTGCCTTGTCAGGCCCTGGCACAGCATCACCCACTATAAACACCCCATTGGCAGTGCCACTGGAAGGCTGACTGCAGGTTAGTGAGGGTGCACAAGGCAGTGCTGCCAAGAGATGTGGCAATATAGAGGTAGATATTAATGACAGTGTAACTTCTAGTAGTAGTAGTAGTAGTGAATAGAAAGCACTAAAATCTCTGTTTTAATGTCCAAATTAGAAGCTACTTCTTAGTGTTTATCCTCACTTATGCTGCAAGGCTACAGCCTGCTAGAAATAATTCAGCTGCTCTCGGAGGATCTGGGGAAGGGACAGTTTCCCAGCAGGACAGGCCCTGATCTGGGAAAGGGCACGGGCTGCGGCCATGTTAGTGCCTGGCTGTGCCCAAAACCAGGCACAGCACCAGTCCCTGCTGCCGCTCACTCTCTGCACTTCTGCCTGTTTCCTCTTTACGTTGCAGAGAAGGGGCTGCTTTTTCACCTGTGCATGTACAGCACTAATACAAAAGATCTGGGTTGCAGTGGGAGCCCTTACAAGTGCCTGCAATGCAAACAGCACACCGTGTAGTAAAGGCTGAGTTACACAACTCAGGTGGAAGGTGATAAAGCTGCCACGTGGAGGCCAGGCAGGCTTACTCACACTGAATCCACATCTGTGCAGCTTCTAATCTTTAAACTGCAATCAAATCCCTTCCATGCTCCTGGGTTAAAGCCTTTCCAGCTCCCACATGGCTCAAATAAGGCCCTTTTTTGGGTTGTCATTCCATGACAATGTCAAGAAAGGGCGTAATTATTTTTTATTTAAATTGAGATCTTGATATGGAAGGAAAAGATTAATTGACCACTTCAATCCTGCCAGTCTAACAGAAGAAAATATTTTAAGTGCAATTCCATTACAGGATTAAGCTGCTGGAAGTTCTTGTGCTTTACAGCTGTAACCTTTTCCTTCCTTACTGAGTCTAGAAGCGTTGCCCTCTTGCCTTCTTTCTGTTGGAGCTGGCTTTTCCTGTCATGCTGCATACTCTGAGGCAGCTTGGCATTTTTCCCTGCCCTCTGCACCTCTGGAATGCTTTTGCTGTTTCTCAGTCTCTGTTAGGACTGTGAGTAAGGCAGAGGTGGTGTCTTTGTTGGGCTGCTGCTTTTAAGTCACATGACATATTTAGGAAACCTGTGCACCTGCAGCACTGCACAATTACACCCACAATGAAAAAGAAGTCCAAAAATGCAAAGCAGGTGAATGAGTGCCCAGGTCCTTAAAGGGTCAGGTTCAAATTTAGGGCAAGGAGAGCTACTGGTGGCCAGCAGTTTCATTCTCCAACATTGTTATTGCCCATGTGGCCAGATGATTTAAAAAATAATTAAACAGGAAAGGCTGGATCTGTGTTTGGATGCTCATCAGGAAAATGCAAGTGTGAGCATGGTGAGAGAGGGTCACGACTCCAGGATCCTTCACAGTGCTGGGCTTGCTGCTGTTTGAGGGTTAAGAGTAATGAGAGCCCACTGTTCTCAGACACAGCAACCAGCCCTGACCGTGCCTAGCACACCCTGCCTGCTGCCCTGTGTGGCTTTGTACAAAAGGAGAGATGGTGAAGGTGATCCCATCGGCCCCAGTGATGCCTCCCAGAGTTTGTGTCAGACTTTGCTATGAGGTGGCAGGCAGGGAGTTAATTACTGCTCCAGACTGAGGTCCTGACACTGGTGCCAGTCGGGTCACAGTTCATTGTCCATAAAAGCACCGAGCAGTGCCAGGTACAACAATGCTGCACAGGCAGGCCCAGAAATAGAGCCCCTGGTTGGTGTCTGTCCAGTCAGCAAGTTTTGTCCATCTGTCTGTCTGTCTGTCTCTCACCCAGGCCAAGGATGTCACTCAAGTCTAATTAATTTCAATGGGGTTAAAATTTATCTTCCTCTGTTTCTCCTTGTGGAATTTCCAACAGTGTTGCTGTTCCCTTCCTGTCCTAGGTAAGCTTCATCCCCAGTTTCCAGTTCCATCTAACAGCAGCTCAAACACACTCCAGCTGAAGGCTCCGTGCTGCTCAGCATTATTTGGAGCCCAGCAGCCCAGCACGTGTTTTATCCACAGCACACAGCCAGGTGCCATCCATTCAAACAGCTGGATGTCTACTGCAAATGAGCTTTTTGAGAACTTTATTTTAGAAAAACTTGTGTGGGCTTAGGCAGCAGTTGCAGTTAAATTGGGCAGCATAAGCTAATGGCATGAGTCATGGGGAGGAAACAGAGCAGCAGTTGGGGAAAACTGTTCAGTAACAAAGAGTCTTTATATTCATAAATTCATACAGGCTGACACAAGGCTTAGAGAGGTTGTTTAAGAAGCAGAAAACTCAGTTCTGTTCTTGACATTCTCCCAGTTCTTATACTCACATTTCCATCTGACACTTCCTTTTCCCTCCTCAGTCCCTTTCCTACACCTGAGTTCTTAGGAAGACAGAGACACAAAAAGAGGCAATCTGTGGTGCCCAGGCTGCTCTGGAGGCATTTCTGCCCTCTGCACAGCAACTGTGCTCCAAGTAAGATAAGAGATCAGTCCAGATGTACCACCTGTGAATGTTGCAGGTCTTTGCTAATGATTGACCCAATACCTGTCACAGTAAATGCCATTTCTGCCCCAGCCTTTTGGTCAGTGCTGAACTAGCAGGGTACAGGATGAATGTTGTGCTGTCAGCAGGGCTTAGGCCTTGGACACTGCAACAAAAAACATACTTGATGGATGTGCTGATGGTACTGAACCCAAATCCGGGCTCTGAGACTATGTGGCTATAATCTAAAATCAGCTGATCTAAGGGAGAAATAATTCCACTGAAGCTGATGGGAATTGCACAGGGTTTTACACAGTGTCAGGGAAAAAAGTATCAGGCCCAGCCCTGTACTGAGCAAGTTGTGACTGGTTTTAATTCCACAGGTCACCTGAGTGATGGGCATTCACTGGGACTTGCTGGGTGGGTCTGTTTGGGGCGTGAGCAGCCTTTGGGAGCTGATCCTGAGGCACTGGAGACAAGCACTCAAACAAGAATAATGTGATTTTTACGGAGAATCCTGCATTGCTTGCAGTGGAAACACTGCAGGATGCAGGGGAGATGGGTGCTGAGAGAAAGCTCAAAGCTCCTCTCACTGACCCTTTGTGTGATAAATCAGCAAGGAAACAGAATGTCAGGGAGAGGAAGTGATAACCTCGAATCATCCTTTGGGGCAATGTTCTAATCTAGGCTGAGCTGATTAGTCATCCAGAACAATTAAAATACTGCTTCATAATATCTAAGTAACTTAACCTCTGCAATGAGTGTAGTATGTGGTGAAAGCATTGCTCACTGGGGAAGGGAAAAGGAGATCTACAAAATTATGTCATTCCTCTGAAGTCTGTGGAACATAAACTCAAACTCTGGGAGTGATCGTGATCAAACAAACTTCAACTGGGGCTTGACAAAGAGCTTGTTTGTAGCTCCAAGGCAAACGGGCAGGCTCTGATAGGGCTGTGTCCCTTCCAGTGCATGGCATTAGCCTGCAGTTCTGAAAACACTCTGTTCCATTAAGTGCAATTAGAATATCTGAGCCCTTATGAGGCCTTGATAATGGACTATTTCTTTTATCAGATCAAGTATCAGGGATTAAACTCCTGATGTTTTGCATTCAAATGAGATTTCTACTGGAACAGAACTATTTGCATTTAGAATTGATGGTGTGAAACAACACACTACAATTTGAATGATCCTCTGATGATTTGACTTTCTGGGATAGAAGTTCCGATGTGAGTATTTTGTATAGAATCTGTAATTTCTCTGAAGTGTAATCCACCATTTTGCGATTACCATTAATCTCAGCAGATCATTTGCTTCCTCTCTTCTGTTTAACAGCCTCTGTTGCAGCCAGGTAGGAACTGGGAAGCAGAGAACACAAAAGAGAATCTGTGGCTTACTATTTAAGAAGAAGTTTCTTCACATTTGAAACGTACCCAGCACGTGCCAGGTAAGTCAGTGGGACATGTCACAGAAAGAACAGAAAGCCACCACTCATTTATCGAACAAAAAGAAATATGGACTGTTTTCTCTAGTTGCTTCAAACATGAGGGATTTTAGCGGCCTCTAATGCCCTCTGATGGACAAACCCATGGAGCGATGTCCTCGGAGCCCGTGCAAAAGGGGGGAAACACTCAGATCTCTCAGTGCAGAAAGAGCTGCAGCACTGCCAGGAGGCCCCACAGCTTCCCTTGGGAACCTGCCCTCTCCCAGATTAAATTTAGGGGGTTTGTAGCTTAGAATTATTAAGTCATCTCTTACCAAAAACTTGGCAGATCCTTTCCTTCCTTCCTTCTTTCCTTCCTCATTTATTTAAGTTTGTTTGTTTAGCTTCTCTTAAGAACAGTAGGAAAATATTTTTGGCCTCAGTTCCTCCAGAGTGACACCCATCCATCAGGAACGGGGGTCAAACCTGTGCCTTACAGGGAAATGCCTCCAGGAGGGATGGGAGGTTTCTGGACCAAGGCTGATAAATAGAAACTTAAAAGTATCACTCCACATATTTGAGTCACTGCTGGAGTGTCTGACAAATGCTGGTGAAAATGAGAAAGTGGGATGAGAAGAATGGAGAGAAGAAATCAAGGAATGAGACAGAGGCTTTGGGAGTAGGAGAAAAATAAAAGATAGGTTAATAAGTAAATAACTTGAGTTGAAAACATGAAGTATAAAAAAGCAGAAGATAAAGATGTGGGAGGGGATAAATCCATATTCTCTGTCAAGAAGCCAAGGGAAGTGTCACCTTCGAGATCCTTCTGGATACATTGTAGGTGATGTCCAGAAATTACCTGAATCTGAAAGGGTAAAATGCATCAGAAAGGAAAGGAATCTACCTTTAAAGGGGACTTTATTGGAGGTGTCGTTAAGTGATGGAGTCTGTGACACAGGACCAGCACCTTCACTCTGGAGTGAAGGACAAAGTGTGAGCTGAGAATTCCTGTGGGTTTCCTGCGGACCTGGCCAGGTCCTTTCCTCTCTGTTCATCTGCTTCCTCATTGTACTACTCAGGCAAAAAGCAGAAGCACCAGAATTACCTCCAAGGAAGTGACTCAAGGGGCGTTTTTGTCTTGACTAGAAACATCAGTACTTGGAAATTTCACATGGGGGTCTCTTCCCACATAGGTAAATTTCCGGGTCACACTTCTATGGCTTGGCTATTCAGGCTCTAAACCTCTGCAGAGAGGGAGCAGGGACAAGGCTGGACTTCCCTCTGCCACGTACTCCTACCACTAGTGCCATTTTGACAGCCACGGTGGGCAATTTTTAGCAAGGAAAAGCCATTGGCATTTACACCAAAGCCTGAAAACACTGTGGAGGCCTCAGGCTGTGATTTCTTATTTTAGTTTATGTAGAAGCTTGAGGAAGTGCATTAAGAAGCTCTTGCTAAAGTGTCTTTAAAAAATCCACCAAAATATCCAAGAAGCATGAGATTATCAGGAGCTGCTAAAGAAATGGTGCCACAACTCAGAGTTATCTGGAGCCAGGGAACTTGGAATGGTTTATGTTCCACCTATACCTAACTGGCTGTTACTGTCCCATCTCTGCTGTGGGAGGGCAGAATCGGGAGGGTTTTGTGTACCCACAGGCAGGGTCTGGCACAAAAATTAATAGTAGAGATATCGTGGGGTTTTTAGGACAGCAAATTGGTCCTGGAACATTGGGGCTCTGGTCTAAATGCTGGCTGGAATTTTCCAAAGAGTGTGGGGAAACGCTATGAGAATTCCAACATCACCTCTCAACCCCTGAAGTTTCCCCCATCTAAAATCTTGGAATACTACACCAAGTCATGTTTGCTCCTCGGGAACAGATTTGCTTTGGGAAAAACCAGAAACAGGAAGAAGCACTGCTTGTTTTGTTTAGTAAATTTTAAAGGGAAGAAATAGCCTGTCCTTTTCTACCTCAGTCAGGAGTTCCCAGGATGCTTCTCTCTGATCTAATCTTATCCCTCTGATTTCTTTCTGGCATTTTGGGGCATGTTTTTTATAACTATATCAGTCAACTAAAGCCCTTTCCTGCCCCTGCGTGAATTATTATTGTTTAGATTTTGGCAGAACATAGAGAGCCCTGTGAAGGTTGTGGCTGGATTGCCTCCATGGAGTTTATTCCTGCTTGATTTCTGTTGGATACTGATGGGTCAAATATATAAACAGTTGAGAAAGGAGATGTGACAAATTCACAGTGGAAGGGCCCAGCGGGGGCAGTTCTGCCTCCAGCAGGGAGACCCAGCCCTCGGGTTTAATAATAATCCACAATCCTGGGTAAGATCCTGAACCTGTTGGGTGTTTCGTGTTTGTGTCTGTGTGTTTCGTGTTTGTGTTTTGTCTACCCTCCTGTGACAGATCCTTTGCCCTGACTCTTGGATCCCAAGGACAGATGTGGCCCTGGCCCTGCCCCAGGTGCCCTCACAGGAAAACCCACCGGAGCTGCAGGTCTTGGGGAACAGAGCCCTGGGCTCATCCTGTGTTCCAGAGTCTGAGGGAACCATTTACCTGCTATGGGGAATGTTGGGGAGTGTAACAAATGCTCATGATCCGTGTGGTGATGCCAGTGCTTGGCAGAGCCTTTCCCTGTGCCAGACACAGACACGGGCAGGAAACATTCCCAGGAGCAGCTTCACCCACAGCCACCCCAGGGGAGACTCTGACAAGGAACCAAATACCTATGTGGGTAATCACAGTGAGGTCGTGGCAGCCAAAAAGGAGAGGGCACAGGTCGCAGGTGTCACACACAAAGGGTTTTATTAAATCACTCCATGAAGAAAGAAAAAGGAAAGCTAGAAAAAAGACAAGCAAGCAAGAAAGATACACTCTAACTACAAGTTGCACAATATAGATTGTACAATCTCCCTTATAGCTAAGTTCTATAGGTTGTATAGCAATGTCTTTAAAATTTATTACAGCTTCTAATTGGATGTTACTTTTTGCTCATTTGTTCTTTGTTGTGTGAAAAATGTATCTCTTCAACATTCTTTTTCTCATGCCTGCTTCTCTAAAGATCTTCTTATCTCATTTTGGTTTTGCTAGCCTGCTGGTTTTTCTCACAGGACTAATTAAGTTTGAGTGTTCTCCTCTCTGTACCAAAAGGTATGAGCTAAAGGCCTAGCCTGCAGCTTCAGAAACCTTCCTAACTCAAAACCGCTTAGTAATCCTCACATACCTGCACAGACCATGCAGGTCTGGTCTGGATACGAGTCTGTATAACCAACACAGAGAAGTCTTTGCTAGAACACGAGGCAACATTTGCCTTTAAAACCCTTTTTGAAGCATTTTGGTGCTGGCCATTACAGTGCACTTGAAGGCAGAGGGATCAATAGCTGTGCACCACAGCCTGGGGACTGCCCACAGCAAATGGATGGTGCAGACCAGAGCACTCAACAGCCAGTGCTGGCCCCACTTCTGTGTCCATCAGGATGCTCTGCATTTCCTGACAGACACAACCACAGGTTGTGCAGGCACAGACTGCTATTTATTCATCAACTGGTTAATTGTTTGAGTTTTTTCTCTTAAATAAAATATTTGCAATTGATTTTCATCTTTTTATAAAACATCTGCACTTGGAACACTTGCTGTGACCCAAGTTCCTGGATGTTCATCCTGTAAATCCGAACTACAGGAATGTCATTGCTTGTCATTTACAGGGGAAATTAACTCAGATATGTTTGATATGGCTATTGCTGGTAATAATTTATATGTGCCACAGTATCAGCACGAGTCTCCCAGTCCCATCGAGGCAGCAGCTGAGTGGAGGAACAGAAAGTCCATTTTATCCTCCAGTTCTTCACTGTGCATTTGGCAATTTTAAATCCAGAGCCCTCACCTTGAGCTGCATCTCTATTTATACCTTCGGAATGACTGTAGCAGGAAACATTATTTTGTGCTTCTGCCTACCCAGAAGGAAAACAAATTAACATTCCCAAGAAAGAAACTGGAAGTGGATGTTTATTTGTGTGTTATCCGTGTCTCCTACTTTTCTGAGTCACCGAGCAAAGCGTTGGCTGGGGATGGCGTGACCAGGCTGGGACAAGGCCTGTGCCACCCTCGGTCTGGAGTCACTGCCCCAGCCCCGTGGGGGAGCCTCGGGAAGGCACAGGAGCTGCTACACTGAAATAGGCTCATTTACAGAAATAGCCTTTTTTATACGCTAAAAGGGTAAACCACAGCTGTACATTGCAGTCTGTGGCACAGAAGCTGTGGATAGTCTGCCAGGCAGAGGTTCGAGGCGGCCACTGCAGGGGGAAAAAGGCCATGCCAAGGGTCGCGAGAGTCGAAGCGCTGGCCGAGGTGGGTGTGGAAAGGTGGAACACTCGTGGGCCTGGGACAGAGGACGGAAAGTGGGTGTGCAGCGGTTTGTTGAGTAACGGGGCGTTTGGAACACCCTTCCCAAGGCACGGGGGGAGCGGCCGCTGCAGCCCCGGGGGGGTCCGGCCTTCCCCTGTCGGCCCCTCACAGACCCCGCCCACAGACCCCGCCCCCACAGACCACGCCCCCACAGACCACGCCCACCGCAGACACCGCCAATCACAAATCCCGCCCTCCGCAAACCACGCC
>JAOXXN010000246.1:10283964-10304977 GCA_026770055.1 Myrmophylax atrothorax | reverse complement strand
CATTGACTTAAGAGTTGGACTCGATGATCCTTGTGGGTCCCTTCCAACTCAGAATAGTCTGTGATTCTGTGATATGTAACTCCCTCAACCTTTCAACATTTTCCATGAGTTTCAGGTTACAAAATGAACAAAATTTCATGCCTGTCCTGGGTTACTGCTGGCGTGTTTCCTGTGAGCTGCTGCATGTAGTGCTTTTTTAATCTGCTTTTGAAAGTACAAGTGAAAATAATGAATGAAAATAATTCAGCTAAATAGTTGAATAAGTTCTTCTGGGTGCAAGGTGTCTTGGAAAAGAAAAGGATGCTGAAGCTAATGGATTGTATCCGTTTACTTAGAAATTTAGAATGAAAATTGGTGATTGTCCACAGCTCTGCTGGAGCCCCAAGGCTGTTTTCCTTCCTAATTTTTCCTGCTAGGAGGCTTTTGTGGTAAATCTGTCTTATGCCTGAAGGGGACAAACAGCTGTGTTGTTTGTTAGTTGTTGAAAAAGACCCATTTGTCTTCTGACTGACTTGAGTTTCACAGCACATTTACTGTAAAAATGACTGTTATTTCTGCTTTTCTAAGTGAGAAGGGAGACAGGCATAAATTTACAATCTATTCTTCTCTCTTTTTGCCCTGTTCCAGATCCTTCTGATGCATTTGTCAGTCCACTAGAGGAGTGTTAAGCGTTTTATTACTGAAATACTTTGATGTTTCTTGAAAGGTGCTCGAAGTAGCTTAGCTCTTGTCACATGGTATAACAGCTGACATCATCCTTTATTAGAGCCCGGGGAGCCTTACATGGTCACATAGCAGTGAGTGAGCCATTCTAACTGAAAGGGAGATTTATATTTTTCTTATATATTTGTCTATTCCTTTGGAAAATATTTGCATTTTAGATATCAGTCTAAAATGATTGAGTAATTTTATTTTATAAGTATTTTCAAGGTTTGTGCAGAGCCTTTAATAACTTTTATTTCAAGAACATAGACTTGGCAACTAGCATGGAGGATGTGGTTTTACTCAGTAAGTTGATTGTGTTTTGTTGCTTATGGAAATGGAAACAATTTCTTTTGCTCCTTTTACAGGAAGCGTTTTTCAGTTAAAATTTTTCAAGCCTTTGAATCTAGTCCATGTATTTGTATTTGTTTGTTCCCAAGCTCCAAAGTCCTCCTTACCCATCTCTTTGAGCCAGAACTGAGTGCTTTTTCCCGAACCTGTTTTTCCCTTCAGGTGGTTTGTGCAGCAATAGTTAAACGTTTGACCAGTTGCTCTGCTCTCCACAGGGGTCAGCTGAGCCACTCAGCACTGCTCAGCTCTGACCTGGGTTTCCTGTTTAGGCTTATTTCTAGCCCTTGCACAGCAGCTGGGGGATTTTTGGCATGAAAAGCACAGCAGTGGGGACCTTCCCATTCCCAGTGAGGGCTGTTAAGTTTCCCTGGCGTTGAAGAAATGAAGAACTGCTTTTGTGTCTAGTACTAGAAATGACATTCCATGTCTGAAACGCATCTGTAGCTTTGGAACGAGCTGTGGCTGTCCTGAGTTTGTGGGAGCATATGCTTTAGTTGTTCGTGGCCTGGTGTCTGTGAGATACTGAGTAAATTATCTGATACATAAGTGTGAAAAGATGCCATTGTGTTTAAACTGTGTCATTAAACTTCATCCTGTTTGCTTGGGCCAGAGAACTGTGGAGCAAGAATGGTCATAGCTCAGTCCAGTTGATACCAAGTGCAGTCAGTCACTGCTTTACTCTGAGAACTTACCTGGGGTAGGACTTGCTGTTAAGGAGCTAAAGGTGTCATGATTCCATGAATTTAATGTTTATTTGAAAAGATGACAAGGTTACTGCCATAGTAGGGTGAATAACAGAAGGATTTAGGCAGATCTTGGGCACAAACCACCACTAGAAGGTATTGGCATCTTGTAAGACTCATCACTGGTATTTCTAGCTCTATTTTCAGTATGAGGATGTAATAAGACTGTAATATTAACTCTTAGTCATGCAAGATCCATCTTTTACTTCTAAACCAAGGAAAGTTTATCTAAGGAAATAGTAATTCATGAGATCATAGAATACTCCCCTGCTGTTGAAATGTATGAAATCATAAGTGTGTTCATACCTGACTAACATGGTCTAATGGAGATGTTACTTTGCTTATTTTTAGGTTGCAGGAACTGACTGTTTGTTCAGAAGATAATGCTGATGTTCATGATATTGAACTTCTGCAGTACATCAGTGTGGATTGTTCCAAACTCAAGCGACTCTTGCAAGGTCTGATTTGAGCCTTTGTTTTGAAATATTTCTGTTTGAATCTGCTTAGCCAGAGATGGTGCAGTGCAACTGGTATATCTTTTATTGCCATGTTTTACTCCAAAAAGTCATCTATTTACCAAAATATTTTAGAATTGTTAATTAGCACAAAAAATTGGTTTTAAAATTGCTTTGTACTTCAACTGTCTTTTATAAACTGTGTTGCTTTTTAGAACCAAGTTTCTTTTCTAAATGTAGGAATGTTTTATCTTTACAGAGACCGTATTCAAGTTTAAAGCCCTTAAGAAAGTAGCTCAGTTAGCTGTTATCAACAGTCTGGAAAAGGTAAGGGTTTCAATGCTTCTGTTTCATTGCTTATTTATAGACTTCCTCTAGTTTAGGAATAGTTGAAATTCAGTAATTTACCATAAAATAGAAGTTGGTGCCTCCCTTCAATGCAAGGATGTTTTGCAAGAAATTTTGCTTGACTAGAATTAAGAGTAAAATCTTGCTTCATTTAAATAAATAATTCAGAAAAACTGTTCTGAAGCTCTGGAATGTAAAGATGTTTTGCATTATCTGCAGGCGTTTTGGAACTGGGTGGAAAACTATCCTGATGAATTCACAAAGCTGTACCAAACACCCCAGACTGACATGGCTGGTAAGGCATAACACATGACAGTGTTCAAAGGCAGGTTTCTCAGACATCCCCAAAATACATTCCCTTGCATTTTGTGCCCTTTTTGCTCCTTGTGCAGCCTGCAAATAAACAAATTCCTGTCAGCCTTTGTCAGGGCAGGAAAGGTTATGTTGCCATCTCTCTGCTTTGCTGACTCCCCTGTTAGAGATTAATCCTGTGCTTCACAACACAAAGAAAGAAACCTCAAAAGATGAAGACTCTTTGAATGTATATTTTTCATCTTGATACAGGATAAAAACTTAGAGAACATCACCTATATTTTGTCTCTAGTGACAAAGAGAGGAAAATTTATATTTTCAGATAAACCATGTCTTTAACTGGGTTGAGACCATGTTATCCCCAGTAGCAAGCCAGTAACATGCAAAACAAAGCCTTTCTTCTATGTAAGTGGAACTTTCCCTCTGCTCTTCTATACCTGTTCTTTACCTCTTTGCAATTAAAACTGGTACTGAAGTTGGGCTTATGTTTTATGCAGATTGTGCCGAGAAGTTGTTTGACTTGGTGGATGGCTTTGCTGAAAGCACAAAACGTAAAGCAGCAGTGTGGCCACTGCAGATCATCCTCCTGGTCCTGTGTCCAGAGATAATCCAAGATATAGCAAAGGATGTGGTAGAGGAGACTAAAATGAACAAGGTAAGACAAGTATCTGGATTCTGGCTCTGGTTGCTACAGGATGCTTGGGTTTGCTGATTCTTACTTCAGGTATACTTAATTTTGTCTTTCCTGCCTAAAAAGCCTGTTGCAATTCCATATGTAAATTTATGCACACCTTTTGAGTTCTCACGTCTGTTCTTCTACTGTCAGTAATTCACACAGATAGTATGTCCCAAACAGTGTTAGTTCAGAGCTTTTCCATGTCCCTGGAGATCTGAATCTCCGTGCTGTCATTTCCTCTGTCTCCACCAGCAGCAAACTGGGCATTGCTTCGTGTTGGCTGTACTGAGAATTTCTGGGCTCTGCAGAGTGTGCTTTGTGCTCCGTCACTACAGCACCTGTAGCAGGTGTTGAGTTTGGTGTGGCTGCAAACATGGCTAAGAGTGAACAACCACCTCTCTTTGTGCCAGTCTGATTGCCCCAGTTCCATCCAAGGGAATGAATTTAATAAATAGAGAATTTCTCCAGAGGGCCACATCAAGTTGTTTCTTGCCATCCCAGTATCTGGTTATAACTGTTCCTGGTTTGACTTCTGCAGAAGCTGTTTCTGGACAATCTCAGGAAGGCCCTTGCAGGCCACAGTGGGAGCAGGCAGCTGACTGAAAGTGCTGCTATTGCTTGTGTTAAACTGTGCAAAGCATCTACCTACATCAACTGGGAAGATAATTCCGTCATTTTCCTGCTAGTGCAGTCCATGGTACTAGATCTTAAGGTAAAAATGTCTGTTTTCCTAATTGCAATGGAGAAATCTGAGTTTTGAAATACTGAAATAAACTTTGAATTTCTCCTTAATTGAATACCAGTGTTGAAAGTAGACAAGAGTAACCTTGGTATCTGATTTAAATATTTGTGTTTTTCTGAAATAACACAGAACCTGCTGTTTAACCCAAGCAAACCTTTTTCAAGAGGCAATCAGAATGCAGATGTGGACCTGATGATTGACTGTTTGGTTTCCTGCTTCCGCATCAATCCTCACAATAACCAACACTTTAAGGTGAGAACACCACTTACTGGGAAGTCATTCTCTACATGCAATTGACGGCCTGTCAGTTACAAAAGCTGTGCTCACAGCAGCTGGAAGCTCATAAAGGAGTTCAGCTGTATAAATATCCCTTAGTAATAAATCCCTGCATGTTATTATAAAACTTTTCTCAGCTGATTAGGCTTCCCTTGTTCAGATTTGACAGCTTTGTCAATTTAATGAAAAGGCTTCAAGATGTTATTTAGTGTGCTAAGAAAGATGGCAAAGACAAAGATGTTCCTAAGTGGCTTTTATGTGTTTTTATTGTAGATCTGCTTGGCACAGAATTCCCCATCAACATTTCATTATGTCCTGGTAAATTCACTCCACCGAATTATCACAAATGTAAGTTCTGGCAGTATTTCATCAGCCCAGTGATCTGGGGCTTCTCTTCAGATCAATATCTGCTTAGTAAATGCAGTTTGGATAGTAGACCAAATCTTGTTGCTCATATCCATGCAGCAGGAGTTGCTTGCTAATAAGGAAGGACATGCAACTCTATCTGTGCTTCCTACCAGTGGATTCACAGTGTAAGAGCTCAGATTCCAGTGTAACATCTTCAACATTTCAGTACAGAGATGTACTGTGTGTCCCTCTGATGTAGGATGACAAAAGAAACTCATGGTGTCTGGCTCTATGATAAATACTGATACCTGAAAACCACTCTCAGGGCATGCACAGTTGTACCACCTTCTGCTGTTTGCAGCCTATTGACCTGGGGCAGAGCTGGCCTCATGGTTTAAATTCATGGATTTAAGCAGTAAAATGGGAGTAAGTGCTGAGACATGAAAATACTTTGAAAGTTTGTGCAGTTGTTCATTTTCAACTTGTTACTGTACTTTTTCAGTAAAATATTTTAATTTTTGCACTGTTGAGAAATATTTTCGTGATGAGTATGAAAATACAATTAGTGAGTGTTGAACAACCATCTTAATGTGCATTTTTCTATTTAATTTATCCCAACATTTTAATGAAAACACTATATTTAAGAAAATAAAAAGTATTATGATTGCAAATGCTGCTGTAGATGTGATAGTGTGTGTGGTGGGGTAATACAGGTTTTCAGAAACTATCAAGCACTTAAAATACCAATTTTCCCATTTTGTTTAGTGTATCCTGCTGAACAGAGTGCACATTGTTTTGAAGTGTTATTTCTAGCATCCAGTATCCTCAAATCTACCATGCCCTTCTGCACTCAGGGTTTCAGTTTGTTCAGATAGAAGAGTGATGTGGAGAGCAGCCAAGCTGGAGTTAGTGCCTCTGTTGCAACTCGTTTAAATATGAGTTCTATCATGAGAACGTGAAATGAACATACAGATAATGCTGTGTCAAATGCTCAGATGTAAAGGCTTGGTTGTACTGCAGCTTTTGGTTGTGAGTTGCTGAGGTCTGAGGTGGGTGTGGGTGTGGGTGCAGCAGCAGCCGCAGTGTAACCTGTGAGCGTGGCTGTCCTTGCAGTCGGCGCTGGACTGGTGGCCGCGGATCGACGCCGTGTATTGCCACTCGGTGGAGCTGCGCAGCATGTTCAGCGAGACCCTGCACAAAGCCATCCAGGGCTGCGGGGCACACCCCGCCATCCGCATGACCCCGGTAAGGCTGCAGGGGCTGCCACAGCACACCCCTCCTCCTTGTCCTGTCTCCATCCCATTCCAGCTTTTGTATTCATTGACTTTAGACTGGAAACTAGAGGGGGGAAGAACACTGTGATGCACAAAGCAGTGAAGCCGCAGGTGCTCTGTGACCCTGCAGGTGTTGGGGGATTGACTGTTTCTGGTTCAATGTTTCTCCAGTTCCCTGCTGCTTTTAAACTGGCAATGTAGAAGTATTTTTTCTGTCCTCTGTGGCTAACTGTCCATTTTAAGCTTTCTGGCCATGTAAATAGCTGGGTAACATGTCCATCTTTGCTTAATCTGGAAAACAAAAGCATTCTGTATGTAAATCTTGCACACTGAGATTAGCTCAGTTGGTTAAAACTTGGTTGTAATAATGCCAAGGTCATGGGTTCAGTCCCCTTTGTGGGCCATTGACTTAAGAGTTGGACTCGATGATCCTTGTGGGTCCCTTCCCAACTCAGAATAGTCTGTGATTCTGTAAAGATAACTGCTGAAAACTGCAATGCTTTTACCATGATTGGCCTCAGTAGGTCTTCATTTGTCTTGCTTTCTGTTGAGCAAGTTGACTGTTTGGTCTTGGTGACAGCAGCAAGGTAAAAGATTTTTCAAGCATTATGAAATAAAGTCAATATTCTTGGCTGTCATAGAAAAAGTCTCGAGTAAAATGAGATTTGTAGTTCATCCAAATTGTTTTAGTAAGTCCACGTGCAGCTGTGTTGCTGCATTCTTCCTCTGAACATCCCGCGAGGACCCTTCTGCTGTGGCAAGTGGTCTTGGTTGGTTGGTTGGTTTAGAAGGCCTAAAATGAGACATGAAATTACTCCTATCGGGCTTCTCATATGAGAGCAAATGACCAAAATGCTTTTGGGTTGAAAGCTACACCATGTTTAACGTGCTTTTCACCTGTATGTATTCATCTGTTGGAGAATAGTTGCCCTGACAATACCCCTGCTCTGACTGGTGGTGCTTTGTCTTCTGCTTCTCACTTTCCCTTCTGACTGGCCGCTGTCGCGCCGTGCTCAGACGCCCGCCAGTCCCTGCTTTGCATGGCACTGGGCCTCTGCTGCCGTAAGTATGACCCGTAACTACCGCAGAAAAGCCCTTCCTTGCGCTGACTTTTCTGTGCATAGTTACCCGCAGAGCCAGCGCGAGGGGCCGGAGGGGACCCCCTGCCCGGCCAGCGGAGCCCCTGCCCAGGAGGAAAGCCATGCTCTCGGTTCTGTGCATTTCCCATCACGATGCTCTTCGGAATCTCCCTGCTGTTAGGACAGTTTTCTAATTTCCAGCCTAAACTTATTTATGTTGAACTCCTCTGCACTTGTCCTTGTTCTGGTGCTGTGTGTCGGTGTCCAGGCACTGTTTGTACCCCCCAGAGGCACTTGTGGCCCTGCCTTTGGTTACTGGCAATCTTTAGTTTGGACTGTGTGAAGGCAGTAAGTTGCTACACAGAAATGACTTGGCTTTTGGCACATGCCTCTTCTCAGAAATCCCTGACTGTAGCAAATGGGGGTTTAGCACAGAATTAGTCACATCTACCACTGTGCTATCGATTTCTTGATCGGATGCTTTATGGGGTAGATTTTATTCCATGTATTTGCACAATAACGAATTAGTGAAATAGCACAAGTTTCTAATTTTTTGTGGAATTTAATTATGTGATGTTGTACCTCATCGGTTACCCTGAATATGATTTCAAGCTAGGCATTTTCTTCAAAACTTGTAAGATTAGCAAAAATTAAAACCAGGTTCATGTTATTTTTTGAGATCTTTGCAAATAAACTAAACAAGACAGTTTGAAAAGCAGAGTTTCTGTCTTGTGTTGAATATCCATAATTCCAGGGGGTTTTGTCCTAGTGACTGTATTGTAATGCTGTGGTAGCTGTAAGTAAAAATACTAATTTAATCTCTGCTGATTCAAGATTAAAATTATTGAAAGTATAAATTACAAAAACTTACTGAATGATGGAAATTTTTTGTCTTTGAACATACTGGGGACCAATTATTGCAAGTTCACCTTTGTTTTGTTACCTGTATTTCTGTATGTCTGTGTATTATGAAATATTATGTATTTCATAAGATGCTTGATTATAACTGTTATGTTTTACTACCTTCCTGACAAGGACTGTGATTTTTTTTTCCCATCAGAGTCTTACATTTAAGGAGAAAATGACAAGCCTTAAATTTAAAGAAAAACCTACTGATTTGGAAACCAGAAGCTACAAGTTCTTGCTGTTGTCCTTGGTAAAACTGATCCATGCAGATCCAAAGCTTTTGCTGTGTGTAAGTATATCCCTCTACCACACTGTTCATTTGTAGTGGAGTTTACTTTTGAAGCTGCCATGTGAATAAGGCTTAAAAACATACACCTGGCACCTGGGACACTTCCTACTCATCCTTGTCTCTGGTTATGATGCTCCTGTGCTTTTAAAGGAAAAAGAACAATAAAGAAACTATAATAGATTTTACAGGTTCAGAGCAACACAGTGAGAAGGAGCATGAAGTTCTGTGACACTGAAGGGGAAGATGGGTGAAGAAGAGGGGAATAGAAGAAAATTGTAATAAGAGGGTTGGAAATTGGTCATCGTTTCAATGAGTAGAAAGATACAGTCTTAGATCTTCCATTTTCTCGGGTCTGTCACTGTTTAATTTAAAAATGTTTCAGTTCTATTAAAGACATGACATGCAAGGGTGTCTTGGGTATTCATGGATTAAAACTAAAATGACAGATACTCTTAAAGATCCCCGACTACAGGAATGCTGCTGTAGTGGTCAGTAATGTGGTCAGGCATTAAAAGGTTTTCCAGCTTACCCTTGGTTCTCTTGTTGCTGCTCAGAATCCCAGGAAGCAGGGCCCGGAGACCCAGGGGAGCACGGCAGAGCTGATCACAGGCCTTGTGCAGCTGGTGCCACAGTCCAGCATGCCAGACATAGCCCAGGAGGCCATGGAGGTGAGCACTGGGCTCTGTGCTTGGAGGTTCACAGCTGGACATTAATGTTAATGTTAAAGCCAAAACCTGTCTTTTAAAAATGGGTCTGTGTCTCGGATGGCTTTGTATGGAAATACAGGGGTTACCTCCAAGTTTGGAGCATGAATGTAGAACAAAGACTAAAATGAAATACTTCTGATGTGCACTAACTCTTGTTCTACACAATTTATCTATAGTTCTTTTTGTATCTTTTGTTATTTTTAAAACAATGTAATGAATATGTGACTGCTCCTGTTTCTCTGTCTGTGCTTGTGCTTTCTTTAAATTGTCTTTAAGCAAGACTATCTTTGGTTTGACTTTAGGCCTTGCTGGTTCTGCACCAGTTGGACAGCATTGACTTGTGGAATCCTGATGCCCCTATAGAAACATTCTGGGAAATCAGGTATGTAAATTAACTTTCATAAATGAGAGAAATAGCTGTTTTGATTTGTCTTCTCCTTCTAAATAGCTGTGGGTATTTGGGGAAAGCTTTGCAACAGCAGCAGGAGTCTGCAGTCAGAATTGTTATATGCATTCATGGAGAAGTTTTATCTTCCTTAATTCATGGAGAAGTTTTATCTTCCTTACACTGTACAAATTTAACAGAAATGTAACAAGCATTTTGCTGGCTCCCTTAATGACACTCTTCATCAGATGTTAAGGTGTAGAAATGATTATTAATTTGAAAAGTTAGAGATTTCCCCCCTCCTTCAAATGTTTGCTACTTTTTAAATTCTGTTTCATCCTTTTGGGACTAGGAGGTGGGTAGTGCTGAGCAGTTCCTGAAGTGTGGATTTGCTAATCTTGACTCTGAAGCCCTCACCCAAAGAAGGGGATAGCTTGCCCTGACCTGCGATTTCCATTGGTCTTTCCTGCATATTTATGAAGAAATTTAATTCATTAGAATTGTCTTGCCTTCATAAGTTCACAGCAGCTGTTGTGGTTGATATCTTGGAGAATATTAAGGGAAATGAAGTTCCAAAACAGTCAAAATTACACAAAATGCTGAACCAAAAGATAGGAATCTGTAAACTCAGAATTCTAAGAATTGCATGAGCTAAATAATAAAAACAATAGTCTTTGATGCTTTACTGTGAGTTGGTGCTGATGTTTGGTGTAGGAGAAGGGCACAGCAGTGGAGGAGGAAGCCTGTTTCCAGCACCAGCAGGTTGGGCTCATGACTGCTGAGTGTGGCTTGGGCTTGCTTGGGGTCGCTTTGGGCTGAGCCCCCCTCGATGGGCAGGAACTGACACCCAGGGCTGTAATTTGTAGGAGTAGCAATGAGTCTGTGCTCTGCTTGGGCTGGGGGAAAAACCCATTACAGTTGACACTAATTTGGACCCTTTGGCAGTTTTAACAGAGAGTGTGAGGCCTGAATGGATATGAAGAAGGAACATCCCTAGATGTGTTCCTTCCAGAGCAGAGTTGAGACGTTGTCAGAGCAGTGTAGGTAACCTCGTACTGCTGCTGTCTGTGCTGTATCTGTTTGGGGAGAGCTGCAGACTCTGACCCCACAGCCCCAGGTCTGGGCTGTGACAGGACCCGAATCGCTTCACTGCCTCCAGGGAGCTGAACAGGCCAGCTGGGGGTGGGAAGGGTCCCAGGGGAGCTTGGCATTTCAAGTGCACACTATGATCTCTCTGTTGTACATTCTAAAAGCCAATGTTAGTGTTGCATAGGGTGTTCATGCTAATTGCCTATTTCTGTGTAAAGCGTAGTATAGTATCTTCAAAAACAACGTTATTAGATGGTAAGGCTAATGTTGAATTTCATTTTACTGCAGTTCACAAATGCTTTTTTATATCTGCAAGAAGCTCACTAGTCATCCGATGCTGAGCAGCACAGAAATCCTCAAGTGGCTGCGAGAGATTCTCATCTGTAGGAATAAATTTCTTCTAAAAAACAAAGTAAGTGAACGTTACCATCTCTGTTAGGATCATCAACATGCATTGTTCTGTGCTTTGTCACTTCCTTTATTTACCACATTATTTTTATGATTGGAAGAAATTTAATAGCTACACCTACACTTCTGTTCTCTAATTTCCTCCCTCGGTTAGAATTGGTAACCAAAGTTAGGTCTGGGATTTTTATTTTCTCTTTTACTTTAGCTGCACAGGTTGTTTTACTTGCCTGGAAAATGTATGTTCCACAGAAACCTGTGCCTTATGCCTATTTGCCTAATACAAAGGGAAGTAGTCCCCAAGGTGAGAAAAGGGGAAAGTAGTTATGGTAAAATATAGATACATGTTTTGTTTTGGATGTCACGTTCATCTGAGGCTCGGAATCCTCACTTGCTTCTTTCTGACACTCTTAAAATATCAAATAGTGTATTTCTTTAGGGGAAATACCACTCTAAGATACCATTAATGTGGGTAACTTGATAAAGCCCTGAGAGCAGCAGTGGGAAAAGTACTATAGAAGAGCTTTTTACCTTCCCCAAATCTCTTATTTTTGCACTTTAAAAAAATACATTGATATGTTATTTTTCTTCCTTCTCTTCATAGCAATCAGATAGGAGTTCCTGCCACTTCCTCTTCCTTTATGATGTCTCTGGAAGTGGAACTAGTCAAATTTCTCTTGACCACGAAGAAATGATACGCTGTGCACCAGGAGCTACCCTCAGGAAAGGGAAAGGGAATTCTTCCATGGTAAGTAATACTTAATAACAATTAATTTTAACACTTGGGGAAAAGCAACCCTGTGTGTAAGTTACTTATTTCTGAGAAGACATCCATATGCTAAATAATGTATGTATTTAATAAGCTGGTTAATAATGATATTTCAGATTTTACAAAGTCACACCTTTTCAGTTAAAATGTTGGTGAATATTTTCTTCTTAGGAATGCACACAGCATCCCTTGTGGCAGCATACAGGAGCTCTGATCCTGGTTAGGATTGCTTATTCTTACTGGAATAAAAGCAGTTTTAAACACAGTTTGGCTAAGGCTGAATTATAATAACATTGCCATATCAGCAGTATTCCCAAATGGGGAATTCTCTGTTTCCCAAGGAAAGCACAGCAGGATGCAGCGGAACGTCGATCTGTCGCCAAGCGCAAACCAAACTGGAAGTGGCCTTATACATGTTTCTGTGGAGCCCAGACATCGAGGCAGTGCTGGTGGCAATGTCCTGCTTCCGCCACCTCTGCGAGGAGGCCGATATCAGGTGTGGGGTAGATGAAGTTTCAGTGCATAATTTTCTGCCAAACTACAACACTTTCATGGAGTTTGCATCTGTTAGCAACATGATGTCAACAGGTAAGGATCATGAATCTGTTAAAACCGTTCTACTTGGATAATAAGACTCTTCTCTGTGTTTGGGTTCTTCAAACAGGTGGAGATTCTTGATTTGGTGCTGTTCTGGCTGAAACATCTTAATTACTAGAATTGCTAGAAAGTGTAAGGAATTTGGGTGACTGAGTTCATGAGGCTTTTACAGTGTAACAAGAAGCTGCCTTTTCTAAACACTTTGAGGGGATATGCTACTCTTAATTCAATAATTACTTTCAGAGACCACAAATGTGATGTAGGTGGGGGTTCAGAAAACTTGATTCAATATTCTGTGCCCTTTGTAGGGAGAGCAGCTCTTCAGAAGAGAGTGATGGCATTGCTGAGACGCATTGAACACCCAACTGCAGGCAACACAGAGGTAAACTTCCCTCTCTGCTGATATACTCTTTGCATGCATATTGCCACAACTAGTTTTGAAATTAAATCTTGATATATCTCCTTTCAGGCCTGGGAGGATACACATGCAAAGTGGGAACAAGCTACAAAACTTATCCTTAACTATCCAAAGACCAAAATGGAAGATGGGCAGGTGACTATGAATTTTTCCATAGGTTCCATCTTTAGAAATTCATTGTGACTCTTTAAGCTTATTTATTTTAAGGAATTTAAATTTTAATCTAGAAAAATAGTTTTGTAGGCAGACTTAAACTCTATGAAAGTATTTCAGAATGGTAATCAGTTGTGTGCTTTGTTTGCTAAGAGACCAAGAAGTAATTTGACTTTAATTGTGTAGGGGAGGATGAAGCTGAGCTTAAAATTTAAAAATAAATTGAAAAAAAGTTTAGGAAAAACTGTGCAATACTTCTGGAGAAACTCTGAAATCCCTTCCACTGGAAGTTTTTAAACAAGCCACTGGCTACCATGATTTAAGTGTGCTTCATCCTGATGCAGAGCAAAGGATTGACTGGCAACCCCCTTCTCTCCAGCCTTGCTTCTCAACCTTGGAAACTGCCTTTGTATAGATTTCTGTTCATACTGTCACAAAAAAGTGAACCCTGTAAAAGGTGAATTTTTGAGGCTGGAATTGTGAATGGCAGGATATGTTACAGGACTCTTCTGATCTCTCTCCATGAGTTGTGTGTAATTGCAGAGTCTTGACCATCAGCCCCTCTTTTCCAGGTCACTGAGAGTCTCCACAAGACGATTGTGAAGAGGCGAATGTCGCAC
This sequence comes from Myrmophylax atrothorax, assembly GCA_026770055.1. NCBI lineage: Eukaryota > Metazoa > Chordata > Aves > Passeriformes > Thamnophilidae > Myrmophylax > Myrmophylax atrothorax. Next base: position 10,291,333 of record JAOXXN010000246.1, on the reverse strand, counting down.
GTCAGCGGGGGTGGCTCCATCGACCTGTCGGACACGGACTCGCTGCAGGAGTGGATCAACATGACGGGGTTCCTGTGTGCCCTGGGCGGGGTGTGCCTGCAGCACCGCAGCAACGCCGGGCTGGCCACCTACAGCCCCCCCATGGGCCCCGTCAGCGAGCGCAAGGGCTCCATGATCTCCATGGTGTCCACTGAGGGCAATGTGGAGACCCCCGTCAGCAAGTTCATCGATCGCCTGCTGACCCTCATGGTCTGCAACCACGAGAAGGTGGGACTGCAGATCCGGACTAACATCAAAGATCTGGTGGGCTTGGAGCTGAGCCCAGCACTGTATCCAATGCTCTTTAACAAACTGAAGAATACCATCAGCAAGTTCTTTGATTCTCAAGGACAGGTATAGTGGTGATACATTATTCATGTTTCTTTCAGTTGTGTCTTTCACCTCAGGAGTTGAAATGGGTCCCTGTTTGTGTTCTGTGCCAACCCCCTGTAAAGCAGTGTGATTGTCACACAACACATTAGTGTGAGTCCAGGCTGTATTTAACATCAAATAATTGAAAACATTATTGAATTCTGAGTGGACTGTTGCGTACAGAGTCTGTGAGAATGTTGGTGGCATCCTCATGGCTGCCATATTGATATGTTGAATCTGGACGTGTATTGGAATTCTTTTGGCTTGGTGATAACTTGGGAAGTGCTTGTCCATGAGATTTTTGAAATGCTCTGGTGTATTATACCCCCTTTTTGGTTTTGTGTGTAAAGAATTAAGACTGGGAATTTTCTTCCCTGTAGGTTTTGTTAACTGACACCAACACACAATTTGTCGAGCAAACCATTGCTATAATGAAGAATTTGCTTGACAATCACACAGAAGGGAGCTCAGAGCATCTCGGACAAGCGAGCATTGAGACAATGATGCTAAATCTGGTTAGGTAAGGAATCCTCTTGACTTTCCTGTAACAGTAATTATGTTTAAGAAGTGAGTTACAGCCTTCTGGTTTATATCTCTGCTCATTGCGTGCATGGAGAAGCAGCAGCTGATTTTTCTGATCCTCCTTGTGGTTCTGGCAACTTCAGTAATCATGGAGATCATTTGTGCAGCATAAAGAGTGACTTTTGCTTTTAAAGAACTGACCATTCCATAGCTGGGCCCTATTCCCATAAGCATTCCTGGTTTCTTTCCTGTACGTTGATGTTAATGGTTAAAAACCAGCTGAAGGGCAGATTCCTGTTCAGTTTTATACTGATAGAAAACTTATTTGGCCAGAGGAAATTTACTCCTGGTCCTCAGCTGATGCAGGAGCAGGGTTGAAATATGAAGTAGCATAAAGTATTTAATTAATCTTTCTGCTTTTTTCTTCAGGTATGTGCGTGTGCTTGGAAATTTGGTACATGCCATTCAAATAAAAACAAAGCTCTGTCAGTTAGTAGAAGTAATGATGGAAAGGAGAGATGACCTTTCATTTTGTCAAGAAATGAAATTTAGGTAAGGATGGCATTATGTAACATCTGGGGTGGGGTACTGTGGGCAAGTGTAATTTTGTTTGGTTATATGGTTTAAGAAGGAACAAAAAGCTCTATCACATCAGCATTCCTGGTGTAGGGATAGTTCCCTCATCCTTGTCTTCAGAATAATTCAGAGTCTGGTGCTGCATTAAAATTTTATTTTGATTGTGGTGATACTAAAGACATGTAACAGTTCAGTGTGTGATACAGATCGGGGTGTTGCTTTGTCTAACAAAAAAATTAGTTCAGTTCATCTTCAGTGTGTGGTGCTTCAAATAGTTCTTACACTGTGTTTTTAGTAATTAAAAATGATGCCAGCAGTAGTGTGTTTAGAAAGAAAACACCCCAAAACTAAACAAAACCACAATTAAAAAAGCCACTAAACCTAAAGCAATGTTTTTGTATGTAACAGGAACAAAATGGTGGAATATTTGACAGACTGGGTTATGGGAACATCTAATCAAGCAACAGATGAGGATGTGAAATGCTTGACAAGGTAAGAAAACACTCTTCACCTGTTTGGGAAGCTGCTAACAGTGTTTCAGGTGGCATTTGATATCCATGGATGAGCTGACTGGTTGGGCTTCCTTTAGCAGGAGTAATGTTGACCAAAAGATAAAAGTTGAAACTGAAGTTTTGTTGAACAATAGAAGAATTCTATTTAATGCTTAGTCTTAACTGTCGTGGCTCCTTTTAATGCTTTTTCTGATTCAGCATTAGGATTGACCATGTTATTATCTAGAGGTTTATCTTTGTGGTGCATTCTGAAGAGTAAAATTTGGACTTTAATGCTTATTAATGACAAATTGCATTGTAGCTGTCCTTAGGAGATACAGTGCTTGAATCTGTAGCACAAAATGTAAGAGCTGTTTTCATGATGGACAGAACTTTACTAAAATATCTTTTTTCTGTTAAAATGTCTCTTTTCCACCTGCAGTTAGATCTATAAGGAAAAGGGACTTTTCACTATATTTTATTTTATTATGTTTTCTTTTTCAGAGATTTGGACCAGGCGAGTATGGAAGCAGTGGTCTCTCTTCTTGCTGGGCTTCCACTCCAGCCTGAAGAAGGAGATGGTGTTGAGTTGATGGAAGCAAAATCTCAATTATTTCTTAAGTAAATAGTGACTTTTAACTACTTTTCGATACAGTGACTCTAAATAGAAGCTGTAAATGACTTCTACTACAAACTGTATTTTTCTTCTATTGGAAAGGATTTTATTATCCTATCAGTAATTATCACTTCTATGTCCCATTTTGCATATCTCTGCATTTGAGGTTTATGGAAACATTTTCAGTGAGAAAATAATTAGAAAATGTGGCTTTGTTTCTGCTTAATGCAGATGTGTGCTTCACTCTTGGCAGGGATCAGCTTGCTTTGATGCTGTATTGCTTTCAATGAAACCTGATCTCTTTCGAGACATCAGCTGGTAAAGGCACACCTGTGAAATTCTCTTGCTTGCAGAAAATGTGCACACCAAGTTTAGGACAGTGCTGGTTGTTGCAGCACATTTGAGGTCTGGACTGTGCTACGAGGGAGGTTGATTGGGGTGGGGATGAGAGTTTTCTGGGGAGACTCGTTGTCTGTTTGCTGCTGTGAGCAGCTCCTTGCACACAGGTGGCTCTGCAGGCTGTGCTTGACCACCCAGGCCTCTCCCCACAGGTATTTCACGCTGTTCATGAACCTGCTCAATGACTGCAGCGAGGTGGAGGACGACGGGGCGCAGCCGGGCGGGAGGAAGCGCGGGATGTCGCGCAGACTCGCCTCACTCCGGCACTGCACCGTCCTGGCCATGTCCAACCTGCTCAACGCCAACGTGGACAGCGGCCTCATGCACTCCATAGGTAAAGGAGGCAGGGATAACTGGGCATAAATGAATGCCTGATTAAGACATTGGTATTTAATTTCTTTTTACATCTTCCTTAGTAGTTCTGGGTTCTTTTAATCAGGCTTGGGCTATCATAAAGACCTCCAAACAAGAGCTACGTTTATGGAAGTCCTCACCAAAATTCTGCAGCAGGGGACAGAATTTGATACGTTAGCAGAAACAGTGCTAGCAGATCGGTTTGAGAGATTGGTGGAGTTGGTTACAATGATGGGTGATCAGGGGGAGCTTCCTATTGCTATGGCTTTAGCCAATGTGGTGCCTTGTTCTCAGTGGGTAAGTTGATTCATGCATTTTATTTCCTACATTTTTTAAAATAGTAAGACTTGAAATAAAAACTAAGCAAACATTAAGGGTTTAAGAACAGTCTGGTACAGAGAGAGTAGAACTGCTACTGCTGATAGCCAGCCTTTCTTAGAGTGTTCTCAAAAATTGTACTGAGACTAAATTCAGATCTTGATAATAAACTTCATTTTTATTGTATATTTCTAGTTAATGTCTAGGAATGATTTTTTATACAGTTATTATAATAAATGGTTAGTGCTGTAATGCAGACACACAGAATTCTCTTTGCTTGTTTAGGTTTTAGCAAGATGAATTGGGCTTTGTTATGCAGAGAGTAACTGCTTATCTGTCTGGATAACTGTTATGAATTGTATGACTCCATATCATGAGGCAGATTTTTAGACAAGCAGTAGCACAGGGAACATACAGAGACATTGTGCATGTGTAATTTGGTGTTTACCTGCCAGACCCCACGAGAAATATAAAGCATTAATGCAAACTGCTTGATGGTTTTTTCATAGTACTTTTTTTTTATACTTGCCTTGGTTCACTGTGAGTCAAATTAACACTTCCTTTTTCTTTTAAGGACGAGCTGGCTCGTGTCCTGGTCACACTCTTTGATTCCCGGCATTTGCTCTACCAGCTCCTCTGGAATATGTTCTCAAAGGAAGTTGAACTGGCAGATTCCATGCAGACACTCTTCCGAGGAAACAGCTTAGCCAGTAAAATAATGACTTTTTGTTTTAAGGTACATTATCTCATCTTTCTATCTCCTACAGATCACTTTGGTAACAGGCTATGGGGTTAAGCACTTGGGTAACTGCATGAGGTGAAAATGGTAAAGAGTTGCCTTTGGGTCTCTGTTAATTTCAGCTCTCACATCTGTTGCCTTGAGGGAGCTTTGCTTTTTGTGTTTTAACATTTTGTGAACTGAATCTTGTAGCTAAAATATGCTTAGTCCCAACTTAAAAAACAGACCTCCTCCTGGAACTAACCTTTTGCCTTTCTGACTAATTCAGTTATATGAGGGATTCTGGGCCAGTACAGCTGGAAGACTGTTCCTGGTGGTGGTTTTGTAACAGGCAGTTTAGAAATGGGAGACAAAGTCTGAGGTCTTGTTTGTGCTCCCATTTTCGTTTAAAAAGCTGTGTACAAACAGAGAGGAAGTGTGGAGTTCATAGTCTAAGAAAGAATCCCTGGTGGTTATTGTGGTTGTTGGGGATCTATCATTTTCTCAAAACTGGAAGTGAATTAAAATAGAAATTTGTAGAAATTAATCTTGGTTGTGTTCCAGAGGTGAAACAGTAATATGCAAACCCCAGTTTTTCAGGAATCTGGCTTGTGCCAAAACAAGTCAGTTGTTTCCATGCTCTTGTAACACTTGGAGAACTTTGCAGTATTCCTGTGGATCCCTGTGTTGATCTGGCCTTCTATTCTTGTTTTTCGTGGACACAGGTTTATGGTGCTACATACCTACAGAAGCTTTTGGAACCTTTATTGAGGACTGTGATCACATCCCCTGAATGGCAGCACATTAGCTTTGAGGTGGATCCAACAAGGTTTGAGATTCAAGGGGAGGACCAAATGTCTTTGTCTATAAACATGATTCCCTGGTGTTGTAGATATAATAGGATTCCTTTTTCCTTGTTGCAAATGGGTTTCTCATACTTTTGTACTGTCCCACTCCTCACTTCTCCAGACACCTTGTTTGTCTCTGCAGCCCTCTTACCCAGGGTGGGTTGTGCAGAGGCTTTGCTGTATGTCCTCTGAGCCCTGAGAAAGCAAGGAGGAGAGAGAGCCTTTGCAGGACTTCTCCTACTTGCTGTTTCGTGCTTTTATGGAGGCCACTAATATGGAGGTTTCCAGTAGAACCAGAAAGCACCTGCAGGTCACTGACTGCAGAAGCAAGACAGAATGTGTGCATGGTGTGTGTACTCTTTGCTTTAATTTCTCTTATCACTTCAAGACCTGGATTTAGTAGCTGTTGCTCTACTGCTTTGAGTTACCACTAACTCTTAGAAAGATTATAAGTATTCATCTCTTAAGTAGCTTATTAATAGTTTAACTCTAAAATACCTGTGTCTACCTCCAAAGTTCCTTTCAGATAAACCATCATGAAACTGATAATGCATTTATCAGTTGGAATTGTGTGTGCATGTCATTGTATTGAATGCTCTGAGAGAAACCCTACAGCTGTCTGTTCATTACTGAGTTTTACAAGACTTTGTAACATATGTGGTTTAAAATAGTAATGAAAACATTTGTGTAAAAGTTCACAAGTATTTCCATAAGCAAAATGGGGACATGAGATTACTACCAAGCACTGTTTGATTGCTGGTCATACATGTGCGGGTCTGTTTCAGGCTGGAGCCCACAGAAAGCCTTGAAGAGAACCAGCGGAGTCTCTTGCAAATGACAGACAAGTTTTTTCAGGCAATCATTAATTCCTCCTCGGAGTTCCCGCCCCAGCTGCGCAGTGTGTGCCATTGTTTATACCAGGTATGCCTGCAGTGGGTGCCTGCCCCTCGGCTTTGGGGTTGGTTTGTGAAATTCCAGCAGTTTGGAGCTTGGTGCAGTACACAGTGGGTAGCTCTTAAAAAGAGTCTTCTCAGACATTTGATAAATAACACAAATCTAAATGTAGGGGCTGAATGGTGTTTTAAGGCTTGGGTTGTCAATGAGGAGGTGACTAAACATTGTTTTTAAGTAGCCCATTCCCTCACCTCCATCCCCAACTCCCCTGCTCTGTCCTGTGTCTCTGCTTCCTGCAGAGCTCAGCAGGCAGCCGAGCCCAGTGTCCTGCTGGGTCTTTCTTGCTCTTTGTGTGCTTCTGATGGATTTAGCTGCTCCAAATAACTGAGTAGGGATCCCCTCAGGGCTCACTAGCAATAGTTTCCAGTCCTGTTGGAGGACTGTCATAGAAATCCTGTGCCTGGTGGTATATTGGAGCTCAATGAAGTGCTCTGGAAGAGCTACTTTTGGCCTTTAGGCCATAGAGTGTATCTCAGGTCTAGAGCAAAGCAAATAGATTTTCTGACCAGTGTGAATTAACAATGAACTAATTCTGGGTTAATCAGGGCAACTGCTGCAGTTCCCAGAGCTTGGGAGTGAAGAAGAGTGAGTTTATGTTGTGACTGTTGTGGTCTGGGGTGTTCCTGTGAGCTCCTGGAATGAATCAGGCCTGCAAAGACTGTGCTTGTGTCTGCCCTAACAGCTCTGGGAATGGCTTCTAAAGCCACCACGTTCTCCTCCTTACAGTGGTTGTGTTTGGGTTGGTGGGGAAGTGACTTTGGGGTTTTCTGGTGTGCTTCATTACCAAAATCAGGAAATGGGGTGGGCGGGTTGGTCCCTTCATGGCCACAGTCTCACAGATGGCGCTGGGGGAAACAGTTGAGTGTTACTGAAAGAGCCACATAACAGCCTTGGGTGTTCCTCCTTTTACTGGTTGTTACATTTTCCCACATCTGCTCCCAGAATTAGGTTTATATGGTGGAGGTATCAGATTATTGCCATTTCAGTAGCACATTGCTAGAAATGATTTCTATGCAGACCATTTGTGAAATGGAACTTCTAAAAAATGCTCCCCAGTGGGCATTCCCAGAGATTTGGAAGCCTTTCCAAGTGTGTTGGCTCTATTCTTGCCTTTTCTGTGTTTGGTAATAAGGGTAGTTTGTTCCTGAAAGAGCTGATTTAC
>JAOXXN010000246.1:10227746-10279398 GCA_026770055.1 Myrmophylax atrothorax | reverse complement strand
TTATGTTAGATATTGGGGCATTAATGTTAGAGCTCACAGCAAGGTGAGGACGGGCAGTCTGTATGGGCAAAACTACCTTGCCAAAGTGATGGAGAAAAGAGTGGAATTCCAGCCCTTCACTTGAACTTCTCACTTAAAAACAAACATGACCTGTGTTGCTGTGAGCACAGTGAGGGGATCAACCAGCACTAATTAAGTGCTAAAGATGGGATTTTCACTGTCTTTAGTCTCATTTGGTCATATTTCTTGTGAAAATGGAAAAAAGCTTTAATGATGGCACACAGATTCTGTGGCCTGTGCGTATTACCCATTTTAAATGTTGAGGAATTATATTTTCCTTAAAATAAGTACGTGCTGTTGCTTTTACTTGGCTTTGGAATTTCCAGGAAAAAGAGTTAACATTTAATAAGTGATGGTTTGAAAGATGATTTCCTGATTTAATGAATGAAATTCATAAATAACTGAAGGGGTTTTCTAGTATTTAAAAGTACAAGAAACAAAAGACTTTGGAATTGAATGTGTTTTAAATTAGTTGTCTTATTGGCCTTTTTGTTGTCTTGAGGTTTTATGACAAGGTAAAATAAATATTTCTTCCTATGAAGTTAAACTGGCAGAAACAGTTTAACTGGTAATTACTGTAACAGTTAATACATTAAACTTCTGTGTCTTTACCATATTTTTATTCTTTAGATACTTCAGAGTATTGCCAACCATGTCCTGTTTACAAAAGAAGAGCATATGCGGCCCTTTAATGATTTTGTGAAAAGTAATTTTGATGCTGCACGAAGGTAAGGCCTGGGGACACTCAGAGTCTGTGGGGAGTGAAGAGGGAGATGAGTGCCCTCATAGCCCTTTAATTTACCTGGAGTCTCCTTGGGAGATTTCCCTCCCACACTGGTGGCTGTTCCTGGATTTGAATTCCAGATTTTTCCTTGACATCGCGTCCGATTGCCCAGCAAGTGACACCGTCAACCACAGCCTGTCCTTCATCAGCGACGGCAACGTCCTGGCTCTGCACCGGCTGCTGTGGAACAACCAGGAGAAAATCGGCCAGTACCTTTCCAGCAACAGGTGGGGCTTCAGAGGTGGGAAGAAGGGACTTGCTGATGGGAAGTGTATATGGACTCAAGGAATGGTTTGGGTTGGAAAGGACCTTAAAGCCCCACCCATTACCACCCCCTGCCATGGGCAGGGACACCTTCCCCTATCCCAGATTGCTCCAAGCCCTGTCCAGCCTGGCCTTGGACACTTCCAGGGATGGGGCAGCCACAGCTTCTCTGGGCCATCTGTTCCAGGGCCTCACCACCCTCACAGGGAAGAAATTATTCCTAATATCCAATCTAAATTTACCTTCCCTCAGCTTAAAGCTGTTAATATTTGGAAATACTCTCCTATGCTTCTGTTATTACTGCTGAGAGGTATATCCAGTCTGCTGGTGGTGGTTGGTGGGCAAAAAAGGTAGGATTACTGAGTGAAGGACTTTTCTTACAAGGAATATGCTGTTTGTAGGGACCACAAGGCTGTTGGACGACGACCTTTCGACAAGATGGCGACTCTTCTTGCCTACCTGGGGCCTCCTGAGCACAAACCTGTGGCTGATACACACTGGTCCAGTTTAAATCTCACTAGTTCCAAATTTGAAGAGTTTATGACAAGGTAATGAGATTGTTGTGGTGGGGACACACAGTGTGGGTTTCTGGAATTCACCTTGTGTGGAACTGTAAGCAGTTACTGAGGCTCCTGCTGTTGTTTTGAAGGGGAGTTTAAAATGCTGAGTAGATCTTAATTAGAAAAACTAAATTGGGAATCGGAGCTGGTGGTAACCTTTGGGATTTAACAAAGGCTTAAGATAGTGTGAACTTAGTATTTTTGTTTAAAGATGCAAATAAAGAGGGTTTGGGATTTTTTATTTTAATTTTATTTTTTGAAAGGTAGTTATGAAGGTTGATGTCAATGTCTTGCTTTTTAGGCATCAGGTACATGAAAAAGAGGAGTTCAAAGCACTGAAAACGTTAAATATTTTCTACCAAGCTGGGACATCCAAAGTTGGCAATCCTGTTTTCTACTACATCGCTCGGCGGTAAGAAACGTTTCACCTTCCCAATCTGAAATAAACCTGTAAATGAAAAGTGCCGATTGTATATGAGAGATGCCCACTTTGGAACAAACCAGAATCTGAAAACAGCTTATTTCTTAAAATCTGCTGGCAGTATTTTTGAGTTGTTTCCTAAACCGAAACTGTCATAGTTTTTCATCCCAGGAGTATGTGAATGCCTGTGGAAAAACACCTGATATTTTAAATGCACTTTATTCATCTTCACTGTCTCAAGTAAACTACATCTACACCACATTGCTGTTAACCCTTTATCAATGACTTCATAATTTTCATTTTCTAAAGTATTAAATGAGTAACAAGCTAAAACATGGGATAAAGTTTCTCAAAGTGGTCCCTCTCTCCCATTTTAAGGAGTAAGGTCAGTATTTACAAGTTTCACACACAGGCATGGCTGTGATATTGCTTCAGTTCTATCCTCATGGTCTCAGTGATAATAAATACCAAGTTTTGGAAATGATTGGGATCTGTGGAAACAGCACAAAAGTAATAAGAGAAGCAGGTGTTGATGTGTGATCTTTGCAAAAGAGCATGTTTTCCCCATAATATTGAGAGTTTTAAAGTCTTCCCTGCTTTGGAAGATAGTGATTTATGGCAGTAAGTAAGTAGCATGTCCTGCAGTATTGGAGAATTTGGGAGGACTGTCCTAAGGTCAGTATTAGGCAGGTTATGATCAACTGAGTCGTGATTCTCTCTCTTAAAAAAAAGCCCTAAATAAACTAGTTTTATTTGAATTAATACTTGCAGTGGTAAAGCTGCAACTAAGAGTAAGACTGTAACTGAAACTTGGTATTTCAGTGTAGTTACTGAGTACCTGCACTATCAAATCCCCGGAGAACAGCTGTGGACAGCAGCTTCCATAGCAATTACACCGTGATTGGGAGTCTTTCTTAGTGTTTTTAAGACAGGGGAGATCCTTGTGCTCACACCCAGGTGTGGTCAGAGGCAGCTCTGTGGACGAGCTGCTGTCCCTGCTGTCTGTGCTGCCTTTGGTGTGGGTGATGCTGCTGGCGGGGTGTGTGCTGGCACCACTGGGTGGCTGGGTTTGGTGCAGTGTGGTTGAGGGAGTTCTCAGCAGTCCTGGTGTCACTGTGGCACTTTGGGGTGCTGGCAGAGCCCATGTGGGTGTTCTGGTCCGGTTGTTGCCGATGCATTTTGTGCCAGTGGGGCTCATCATTTGCTTCTGCTCTTGTCGCTGTGGTCGCTGCTGGTGGCAGCTGAGTTCATGCTGGTGGAGCTGCCCGTGGCACCAGAGATGGGAGAGTTCCTGTGGTTGCTTTTGCTCTTCTTGGTACTGCCATTGAGTTCTTGTGGTTGCTTTGGCTCTGCCTGGTGCCCCATTGCTGGTTGTGATGCCAGCAGGGTGCTGGCTGTGATGCTTAGCTGTGCCATGACAGGAGTGACTGTGGTCCATGGGGACTCTTGTCTGAGCTGCCGGTTGGGGTGAGGCTGGAAGGGCTTTGGATGGTGGTGCCAATGTTGCTCCATAGGGTGCTCCTGCTGGCCGTGGCACTGCTGCTCGTGGTGCCACTTCCAGTATTGTCAGGAGGGGATGTCATCAGTGCTGAACCTTCTGCAGAGCCTTCGAGTTCCTGTGAAAACATGGAAAGAACTAGAGGAAGCCACTTCCTTAGCAGCACCTTCTGTTTGTATCCAGCAGTTTAAATAAATAGTCAACACACACTTGAGAGCAAGTTAATCTTCAAATTGCACGTTTCTAATGAAAATAATGTTCGACAGGCATGTAAGATTTTTTTCAATTAGTTAAAATTGTAGATCCTTTATTAAATTTTTCACTGTTTTCAGTAGTGCTTTTTAGTCTGTAGGTTGAGTTACAAATCTCCTTTGACTGGGGAAATTGCCTTCGTTTAACTGTTCTGCATTTTCAACACCCTTGACTCTTTGGATGGAGTGAAAGAACACAGGGATGAGAGCATCACTTATCCTCTGTCCTTATTTCTGTCTTTAAAAGCCACACAACAGTCCATGAACCTGCAGACAGTCTGTGGGCTGACAGAAGGGCCTCCCCCAAGAGAAGCCTGAATGCATTTCCCCCCATTATTTTTTTTCTTTTGTTGGCAAGATCCCTAATGTTTAAGCTCTTTCCACACACAGAAGTGAAGGCAGTCTTTTGAATTCTCTTTTAAAAGTTCTGTGTTTGCTTGCCACGTTGTTCTTCTCCATTTTGTTCCATTAGACACTGTCTTATTTCATGTCAAGTAAAACAGAATGCCTACATTGTTATCCTGTCCTGTTCAGACAAGAAATTAGGCGTATAAGTGTGGAGAATAGTGATAACCCATCTTAAAAAGTGACTGTGACTGGCATTGATCCAAGGCATCCTTATGTATTCTGTGCAGACCTGACATAGGCAGAGTTTTGACTTCATTTGCAGAGCAAGAAATGGTTATTTCATCTGCAAAGAAAGAATTTCTGGAAGTAAGTCAATACAAAAGTTTGCAGCACGTGTTTGCTAGGCCCAGCTCACTTACCTGCCTCTTCTGTAAAAGCAGAAAAACGAAATTATCCACAGCTGGCTCTTGGGCAAAACCCCCGTGCTCCTGGTGCAGTGAGCCCTGTGCTCCTGCCTTCAGAGAGGGGCAAAGGGGCAGGTTTCGGGAGGTTTTACCCAGGTACAGGATACTTAGTGAAAATATGGTTGTACTTGAACACAAGCCTTGCTCCTGGGTGGAATATTGCCTTTCTCTTGAGCAGCTGCACCTTGTTGTCCTGGCAAGGCTGCATCCCAGCCCAGCAGGACAGGTTTTGCCCTGAGATGATGCTCTGGGATGATGGTCTGGCATCTTCTCTTCTCACAGGGATGTGGCTAAGTGGGGCTTATTTGGGGTGTTTGTCTTCTGGTTCTGAGCCAAATGTTGTGTTTTTAAGGTGTGAAATGTGGAAAAACTGTTTAGGTGGGAGCTGCCAGTATGATTGAGGGCTTGCAGCAGGCTGGGGTTTTTTGGCGTTGTTTTTTTCCTTTTTTAGGGGGTTTGTGATCTGGTTGCTAGGGCATTGTTGAGTCATTTTACCGATATATCTGGATCAGATTATGTTGTTCTTGTGCTGTGAAATTTAATTCCTTCTGTCATCCATCTTCACATTTTGTTTCCTGGGCAACAACCCGGCTTCTGGAGCCAGTGCTCTTCTGTTTTTAAGCCCTAGCCTTTTACTAAAACGATCCATAAATCAATAAATATTGATCCTGAACTACTGCCATCAGGTTTTAAAGCTGCTCCCAAACTAATTAATAGGAATACAAACCTCTGAGTTATTGCTGCAGACTGAGCAATCCCACAGCAATTTTACCCTTTCGAGAGCAGGCAGAGAACTATTAAAGGTGTGCCAGAGCTTTTTTGGGTATTTTGAGTATTGCCCTGAAATGCTATATGGTTGTTTTGGAAGACAATTTTGCCTGAGAACAGGTTATTTGATATTTCTGGTGCTCTGGGTGAGCAGCATGTTTACAAGTGCAGGCCCTGGGGTTTAGCTCAGTGTGACTGTGCAGTTGCCCAGCAACAAGTGCTGGGCTGCCGCTCCTGCCTCCTCCTGCTTCCTTATCGACTCATTCGTATTCCAGAAAAATACAGGCCAGCCTAAATTCCAGCCTGCTTTATTGAAAGCAGGCTGAGTAAGAAGCCCTGGTGCTTGCCCCAGGCAGGGTTTGGGCAGCGAGCACAGCCCTGGAGCGTGGCGGGGCTGGCACACTCCGTACCCAGCCCCAGGATTTGTATCCCAACTTCCCCATCCTGTGCATGGATTTGGAAAACTGTCCAACCCAACTTCCACTTCTGTGTTTTTATTAGCATGCTGGAGACTCTGAGGTTTGAGTAGCAAGCCCTTCAGGGTGAGGGCTTGCAATTTGCCCCAAATGACTTCTGGAAAACGATGTTTTCCTGCTGCTCTTCACTGAATGGTCTCATTGTGGGTGAAGCATTAAAGTCAATTCCGTGTATGTTTTTTTAATGCAGTAGAATTTGGCATCCTGTGTTGATTCTGCAGCAAAGACACGTGTAGTATTTCATGTAATTTCCTGAAATCAGGCAGTTCAGTCACAGCACCTCGTTTTGTGATCAGTCCTGCCTGGCAAGCCGAGCTGCTCCCACTGTGTGGGATGGAGCCATATGAATGAGATAGTTCTGGGAATACTGAGTTCTGAGCAAGATAAGTAGGTTGGTGCTGTGTTACAGTCAGTCAGCAGTTTGTAGGCACATGGACTGCCCAAAGAGAGGGGCAGGCATGGAGGGTGGGAAGGAGGAGGGTAGTCCCCATGTTACCATCTCATCAGCTTATTACTAAACAATATTAGGGATACATCAGTATCAAAATAATGTATTTTAATTTAACTATAATTTCCCCTGTAAGACATGAAGATGGAGCCAAATGTCTGCTTGAAACAGGTTTAAAATATTAACTATTGAGTGGTATTCCTCTGCTTATTTGAAAAGAAGCACTGACGTCGTTCAGTTCAGTACAAACATAACTTTATTTTTTTTAAATGCCAATGAAATAACTGTACAAATCCATTGTGTAACATTTACTGTTAGAAATTAAAACACGTTTCCGGTTATAGAAATACTGTTCACAATTGGAAAGTTGTGATTTCTCTGATACCAGTGGTTGTAAATGGTTTACAGCCCCCATTGACACCTTAGGAGAAACAGGTAGAGGACTCCAGTTTCAGTTGTGAGGTTTTCTGGGTTTTGCAGCACCTTCATGCTACAATAACTGGAAATTAAATGGCCTGGAATGAATGGAAAACATTGTATAAGATCTGTAATATTTAGTGAGTAATACTTTTTCAATTAACTTGTTCTTCAGTTTTCATTTCATGCTGTTTGCAAAACTTCATCTGTAGTATATCAAGTACCTTTGCCATAATTTAAATAATTTTCCTAGAGTGGACAGAACGTGCAACTATTTCTATGCGCTGATGGTGCAGATGTCAAGGGGAATCCATGCTCGCCCTTAGAAAGCTGGGATTGGGCATGTTCAATGCCATGGACTGATTAATTCTCTTCGAAGCCACAAGATTCAGGATTGTTTCAATGACAGCTTGCCAACTAATTGCTTAATTGATTTGTTTCATGACTTGTGTTAGAAATTGGCTGATATTTCATTTTACTGTTAGTAGTTTGCTACATTCTGGCTGATCTGAGATACTCTTTTAAGCAGAATACATTAACATTTCAGGATGTGACTTGACATAAAGTTAAGGAGTTCCATGTCATTAATTTGGGTAGATAACTCCCTGGTGTTGGAGAGTGTCATGGCATTGAACATCTGGCGTTTTCCTCTACTTTTATATTTGCTTTTTTCCCCTTTTTTTTTGTTTTTAAACTATGGAGAGAGCAATAACTTGCCTGCAGTCTCTAAGTGGAGACAGAACAGAAGGATACTGGCCCCTACCACTTTCCCATGCTGAAGCAGGACCATGTTGCCTCCTCAGTTTACACCCTCTTAGCAGAGATCATGGCATTGTCATATTTAATTCCTAAATTCAAGGCTGTTGTTCTTCATATTTAAAATATCCTAATACATATGAAGCAAACATAGATACACATGCTAGCAATTTTGCTCAGGAATAACTTCTTATTAGTGAAACAGCTCAGTTTAGTTCCTTTATTTTTTTTCCCTTCCTTTTGCATGTTGTCATAACTTACAGAGCATCTGTGCTGCTATATTACAGGAATTGCTCACTGGCAAGTCAAGCAAGACAATGCAGATATGATACAGGCCTTCTGGGTTTTTTTTCTCCAGTTGTTCAATGACAAAATCATACGTAAAATCAGTACTTAAAATTCTGATATGTTTATTCTGTGCAAGTAAAATGAAAAATTTAAATACAAAATAAGCACATTTTTAAAAACAAAACAATAGATTAGTTGTACTCAATTAAGACATATGAAAATAAGTAGCAGCTTAGTATCAAGACATTAGTGTGCACGTCTTTAAGAACTGTTATTTTCTTTAGACCAGAGTCAGAACTCTGAATTTCTTGCATTTTGATTCATTTTTTTCAACTGGATGTTTTAACTCCAGCAATGTATCACAGGAATACACTCAGTAATTTCCCCAAGGTACAAGCCCTTAGTCAACAAACACGGCCACTGCGTGGAGCACAACAACACAAACCAGAGACACCTCCCAGGTACTTGCTCGGGAGGGCACACGAGTGTTGGGAATGTGGGTCGTGGGCTCCTCTTTCCTTAAGGTAGTGGTTGTGCTTTGAGGCATCTTGGAGTAGTTTGTTGGCATTCCACTGGTGATGCTTAAAGTCATGGGAGTGGTGGATGATCCCGTGGAGCGGGTCAGGCTGGAGTTGCCCTCCGTTGGATCCCTGATGTGGATCACGTGCGTGGCTGCTGCTTCCTGGTGGCCGCCGTTCCTCGAGGTCAGGCCGTCGGGGTGGCGGAGCAGGGGCCGGTCTGTGCCGGGGATCAGACCTGGGTGGCTTTGGGTCGCCAAGGGAGTGACTTCCTTGGCTTTAAATTGTTTATGCGTTTTGGTCATTTCGGTGGGTTCAGCTGCCTCGGCAGACGTTGCTCTGTCTGCTGCCTTCATTCCTTTGATCATGGGGCTGGAGTCCACGGCCGTGGGCACGGCTGAGGCTGGCGCGGCGCTCGCCCCAAGCCCGGCCTGGTGGGCACAGGGAGCCCCAAGGACACGGGCAGCTGTGCCCTGCACCCACTGCAGCAAGTAAGGGATGTTCTGTTCATCGCTGCAGGACCAGGGGTTGTTATACAGAGTTACTACCTGCAGCTGAAGGAGCTGGTCAAAGGCTTTGTCAGGAATGTACGAGAACTTGTTGTTGTGCAGGTAGAGGCTTGTGAGGTGTTGGAGTCTCACCAGTGTTCCTGGGAGTATCTGGGACAAGAAGTTATTGGATAGATCCACCGTCTCTATATTGTAGGGCATATTGGTTGGAACTGTCCAAAGTTTGTTGCTGCTGAGATTGAGAAACTTGAGGCTGCTCAGTGTGTTGTTGATCAGGACAGCTCTTTCCACCATATTCCTGGAAACATCGAGCACTCGAAGATTCCACTGGTAAGCTGTATCAAGTTTCTGAAGAACTTTAATGTTGTTGTTTGTGGCATATAATTCCCATAAGGACTTGGGCAGATGAGCAGGAACATTCTTGAGCCAATTATTTGAAATATCAAGGGTCCTCAGATTGGTGAACCTCGTTAGCTGATGATCAAGATCTACAAACTGGTTAAAGGACAGATTTAAATATGTAAGGTTGTCTTGAAGTCCCTGGGGCAGTACAGTTAAGTTTCTGCCTGAACAGTCCACATTCCTGTCGTTTCCTGAGCATGTACAGCTAGAAGGACAGATACCCAAACTAGTGGGTATGAAAACCAGAAGGACCAGCAGACAGGTAGATGTATTCAATATCTGGTATTCCATTGTTGCCTGGAAATAAATATACCAAAATGACACCCTTTAAATCCATATAATACATTTTAACTCTGTATAAGGGTTGTCTGGGCAATGGCCACTTGCAGGAGAAATTAAGTAAAAATATCAATAACCCCCTTTGTGGCACGGTCCTTTTTAGAATTGTTCAAGAGAGACTTCACAAAGCATCCCTTCAGCCTGTCATGTTGTCTGGCAGAATGAGACTTGTTTTTTCATCTCCCTTTCCCCCTCCAGCTCAAATGAGGGCTTTCTTCGGAAAATGCAAGTCTCTTCCAAACGTTGTACAATGTCTGCTTCTTGTTTTTAGTGATTTCAAGCCTATATTATGTTTGGAATAATGTGTTCTTTTATAGAGGATGAAAAAAATGGCTGTCAACTGGATCTGCTTCACAAATCTCTGCAGTAATGTAGCAGTCCCCCCCATCCAGGGATGCTGTTTGCTTAAGTAAATTGGTTAAAATACATCTTGGGGATTTAGTTTGAAACGCAAATTCCATGTTCATGCTAAACATGCACATTAGTATTTTCCCCTCCTTGCAGCATTAATTACATTCTCAAAGCTGGTAACACATGTTTGGAGCCCGAATTACTGTTAGTAAGAAATCCCCGACACTGCAGCAAATTTCTGGTGCAAGCATCTGTCAGCAACTCCTAATTCCGCTCCTATTTCCGTCTCTGATTCCGTGGTAGGTTTTTGTGATTAAGAACAAAAAACCACAAACTTACCGTGGTCTCCTGCAGTATCAGCACATCGTTTCTGTGATGGATTGAAGCTTAGAGGTCGCCTTGTTCTGGAGAGCAGCTCCAGAGGCTGCCGGGGGCTGTGCTTGTCTCCTCAGCTGCATCGTGTTCCTGCGCGGGGCTCCGCAACCACCTGATCTGATCCGCGGCACTGCAGAGCGTGGGGCTGGTGCACAGCACAGCACAGCCAGGAACCTCCCTGGGCTTGGGGATCAGGCAGGGAGCTGCTCCACAGCTACACTGAGTGCTGTGTTAATGCTCCCAACAGAACGAGCCACAGTGCCTGCAGAAACGGCACCGAGGGAAATGTGTGGAGGAGCTGGAGCTGTGATTCCTTTTAGTGTTTCTGTTTGAAGTCACGTTAAGTTGTGTTCTTTTTTCCTTCCATTAACCTCTCCTCCTGTAATAGAGGTTAATGTTAATTTAGTCTTCCTATCTTAAGCTTTTTTAAGCTACTCTGCCAGAATATAGTTTCATAATTTTGAAATAATTTTCCACTCCTCAGATCAGGCTGTCACTGTCTTGTCAGGCATAATGTAGCTCAGCTCATAGAGATTTCCTGTAGAAACCTGTAAAATCCTATCTGAATTTCTCAAAGCAATATGGTAAGAGTGTTTGTAGTTTGTAATGCTGTAAATTCTAACAGGTTATAATGCAATGAGCCTTAAAAGAATCTTTGTATGATTCTAATGCTGTTCTTTAGGCATAGCCAGTCATACAACTTAGGTAAACTGTAGGAAAAACTTATAAATATATTTCTGTATGGCCATTATATGTACAGCAGGCTCAAATTGCACATGAATAACTTACTGCTCTTTCTGTTAGTATTAAAGATTTTGAAGTTTATTGTGTGTAAACCTGTGCCCTGTGCTACGTCCACAAATCTATTCCTTATGCAAGCAGAGTCAAAACTCCAAACTCTGTGCCATTTTGCAGAGCTGTCATGCAGAGGTAAGTTCAGCATCTAGCAGCTTCTTGCTATAAATATTCAACACTTGTAAAAAGAAAAGTAAAAATTAATGTACTTCTGAGACCACCTTGCTGCTTCCTGCTGAAAACTTAGCTTAGGAAGGGCTGGTGTTAGGGAGGTGAGCTTTGCTGGTACTCAGGGCCCAGAGGGGAGCGTATAAAAGACTCAGACACCTTGAGTTCAAAGGCATCTGGTATTCATGAACATTAAATGAATTTTTAAAATCTGTATTAGGAGTCGAGAGTGTTCAGAGAAAGAAATCAGTGAATGTGCACAAGTAGTTCTGCTAATCATCTGCCTGAGTGTGCTGCAAACTTTACAGTTCATGCCCAGCAATCCAAGTCTCCCGGCACAAGAAAGCCTTTTTGTAATTGTTCTTCAGGTGTTTGGGGCCCTTTGAGCTTTTTAGTGACCATGATATGAACTATTCACTCACACTATTCTCTGTTTTCCCAGACTGTAGTTTGAAGGGACTGGAGATTTTACACCAGTCAACTCTTTGGTCATATTTGACCTAAAGGAAATCTCATTCCTAGTAGTAAAGAACAACCTCTGGCTGTTGGGAGGATTTGGTTGGTACCTGTAATCCACTGGTACCACAGGTTGTTACACTGTTACAGGCAGAAAATCGTAGAATCCCAGAATGGTTGGAAAGGACCTTAGAGCTCATCTTGTTCCACCCCCTGCCATGGACAGGTACATCTTCCACTTGTCCAGGTTGCTCTAAACCCCATCCAACCTGGCCTTGAACACTTCCAGGGATGACAGATGGTTTAGACTTGGTTTTGAATTCAAAGTTTTGTATTTAAACAAATACTCAGTTGGGCTTTAGGTGATCAAAACATCTTTGAATTAGAAAGCTTTATTAAAATTAGCTGGAATTCATTGCATTCACTTACACAGCCCAGTGGAGCAGACACTGCTTAGAAACCCTGAGTCCCTCTGAAGCTGGGCTGTCTCTGAGAGCTGCATCTTCGTGTGTGTGTTACGTGTCTCTGTCTGTGCTGGCACACAGCAGGGTGTACTCTGGCTTCTGTAGTCCTCTGCCTTTGGAACCTCTAGTTACACATGACTTGCAATTTGTGTTGTATTTGTAAATTATTTGCTTCAGGCAGAAGCAGGTAGTTCCCTCTTGTAGAAGCTGAAGTTGAGAAACACCAGGGAAATGCCTGTGCTGTGGCCTCACTGTTCTTGCCTGTGTCAGCTTCTCCTTTTCTCACTTATTTGAAAAATACTCGTTTTAAGAAGAATGTGGAGTATCCTGTAAATTAATTTTGGCACTCTCAAGAGGGTGTTCTGGCTGGGGCAGTGGTTCATGAAGCTCCTGAAGGAGCTCGGGTGGTGGGGGCAGTGGTTCCTCTGCTTCCAAGTGAAATGCCGAGTGCTTGCTGGGATCCAAGCCGGAATCCTCAGGGGATTCCCTGAGCCAGTCAGGTGGAGGTGGCAGGTCCTGGGACTCAGGTGAAGTGTCTGGATGAGGACAGGAGTCACCTGCCCCATTCACTGGTTCTGAGGAGGGAGCTGGAGGCAGGTCTGTGCTGGGAGCTGCTGTTGCGGCTCCGGAGCCGCCTCCATCTGGGGGAGGCAGCTGCCCATTCTCATTACTGGTAGTGTGGTGGGATGGGTTCTCTGATCCACTGGGATGCTGCTGTAAGTTTCGGCCTTGTTTCAGTTTCCAAGGCAACATGAATAAAACTGATGACCGTTTGTTGTCCTGGTCAGAGTCCATGAAGAGATCTGGTGTGTCCCCATCAGCGAAGGGAGACCGACCTGCCCAGTGGGAACTGGCCAGAGCAGGCCCAGACCTCATGCAGCATTTCCACAGGAGAATTACAACAATTGCCAGTATCATACCAACCAAAATGTTGCCAATTATCAGTGCTGCTACCCAGCTGCCATCGTCAGCTTCTTGCTCTCCTGTGGGCACCTGAGGTGTTGTAACAGCCAGTGCTGGGCCAGGTTGGTATAAACTGAGTCCAGCTGTTTGCAGCTGATAGAGAGTTTTGTCTGCCATTGGACTCCTGACACCGGTGTATGAATTGCTTTCTGTCACAGAAATGTGTTGAGGTGCTGCTGTAGAAGGGGATTGCCAGATTTCTCCCCAGAAGAGAACCAGTATGACCTGGTTGCTGGCTGTTTCCTTTCAGCCTCTTTAAATGTGTCCTCTCCTACGGCAGGGAAGAAATAGAACATGGTAACTTGAAAACTGCATTTGTTGTGTGGTTACACTTTACTGCCTCCAGACAGTTTTACATTAATACCATTGTAGTGAAATAACACTTGACCCAATGTTTCAGGTGTCACACCTGTTCCCATCTGCATGATCAGCAGGTTTGTCACTGACTTTACAAGTAACAGCAGATTTTCAACATTAGTGATCATTCTTATTTAGTGACTTCTGAAAAGAGAATGTCTTGATTATTATTATCTTTTTTCACCTTATCAGAAAAAAGCATCAACAGGGCTGTCCTAACATGATTTCAAAATAACCTGAATCATGTCATGGATCTGGAACACGCTCTGGAGCTCTGGCAGCAGGATTGACACACAGGGTTGTCAGGAGTGAAGAATTTGCTGTGTTGGATGTAAGCTGAGACCAAAGTAAAAGGCTCTTCAAAGTTCTCAAACTTTTTATTTCCTGTTCTCACCTCTCTTCAGCATAGCACAATATTTAAGTTTTCCATGTACTGATGGTGTAATGGAATGACATTGTAATGGCAAACTGTTTTATAAATAAATTCCTGCACAGAGCAATGGAGGAGATTGTGCAAATGTTGAGTTGTTGGCATGAAACAGATTTTTTTCCCTGTACTGATTAGAGTTCAGGTCTCTGAATGTCTCCTTATGAAGCAAATGCTCTAAAATCTGTCCCATACACAGAATTTCTCCTTCTGAAGTTACTTTCATGCAATTTGAGCTAATGCATTAGTTGCTACAGTGCTAGTCCTGCGAATCTATTCCTGGGAAATTAATATTCATAAGTCTTCATGGGTTTACAAATAAGCAGAATTAAATTTTAGATGCAACAATTGAAACACACATGAGTAGTCAATTAATGCATCTTGAGAACATCAGGATCTGAACTCTGTCAGGTTATAACAGGTTAAAATGATTCAATTGAATTTTTATTCTGCTCACCTCTTTTTAAAATAGTCATATAATACTTAGATGTAGAGTTCATAATAATTCATAATAACATCCCCAAACAACATATTTGTTCCATTTCAACCCAAATAATACAAATGCTGAGCTTTTCCATGTTGAAGTTGATCCCTACCTGTACATTTATCTTCTCTCAAGCAAGCACCGTCTTACTTTGTTGTTTGAAGCCTCAGGAAGACAGACTGTGTGCTCAGAGTTGAGCAGCTTAAAATGGCTCTTTTCATGCTAAAGATTGTGCAGCTTAAGAGGAAGTTGACCAACATCTGCTGCAGGAAGTGTTGAGAGTGGGGAGCTCACAGCCTTATCGCAGAGATCGCATGAGCAACAAACTGCTCTGCTCTGCTCTGCCCTCAGGATTGGACTTTTGTAAAATGTGTTGGTGGCTTTTGCCATGAGAGACACATACATGGAAATTCATAAATAACTTGTTTGCCTGTCTTTGTAGAAAATAGTTACAATTTCTTCTGTATGAGTCAAAAACTATGCAAATTTGGGCTGGATTGGAATCGCTGATGTAATTTCAGTGGTGGGTTCGGGGCTCTCAGGATTGTTAGTGGAAAGCCAGCCTTGGGCAGTGAGTCATGGAAAGCTGGCTGATCACGGCGTGACTCTTACGCATCTGCAGTTGGGTAGTGGCATTAAGAGGCAGATAAACTCCGGGTTTCACCCTCGGCCTGTTCCCCACTGTTACTTCTCTGTCTGGACCACATTGGTACCTGATGCCATCACTGATGGGAGCTGTGCTCTGAGCAGCTGCTTCCCACTGTCTGTGGTTCATACTGTGTGGTGTAACTCAAACTACTTTCTTTTGTCTCCTTGACCATTTTTGCCTGGAAAGGCTGGCTGGCAAAAAGAAACCCACACCAAATACATCCTCATGGCATTTTGCAAGTGTGTTCTTCCAGTGGCTGCTGACAGATTGCTCCACAGCTGCTTCATCTCCTCCTGCCTTTCCTGTTGTGCCTTCTTCTGATTGCACTGCTTCTCTTTTTGATACCCTCCCTGCTTCTGCAGCAATCACACATCCTGATCCCTTACTTGCACTGTAACTCAGTATTTCTTGTCTGGTTACTTTGTCTTATCCCGATTCTCTTCAATCCCCCCTCTCCCCCTCTGTCCTTTGGCACAGTTCCCACCTCACTGGCAGTTCTTCCTTCCTTCCACCAATATGATCATGGTTCTTTCCCTTTTTTCCTGCTTTTTTCAGACAGTGCTGGTTTATTCCTTTGCTCCCTGCCCACTGACACTGCTGTTCCTGTGTGCAGTCTGGCTGCCTCGTACCAATCTGCTCTCCTGGGTCAGTTTGGTTCCTTCCTGGCTGAGAGCAGTTTTACTCCAGGGTAGATTCTCACATTGTCTGTCTCAGAGTCTTTTTTTATCCCTTGCACAGCCTCTGCTGTAGCCGCCTGTCATTTTGGGGAAGGAGAAAGTGACTGCAGAGCAGCATCCCCAGCCCTACCCTTTAGCTCTTTGTCACCCCTGTGAGATGTTCTCTTTGTCTTATCTGGGTCCTGGGTTGTCACCACTGATCTGTGGCAGTGTGCCCTTTTCTTCTCTTGGCCTTTCTCCTCATGTTTTGGAGGTGCCTGACATAATCCTGTACACTCCCTTTGCACTTGTGTTCTGGACTCCTCTCTTGGAGCTCTTGGGTCTGAGTTTGTGGTTTATGGGAGATTCATGGGAATTTGCCCTATGGGTGTTTTTTCCTTCCATATCCAATAAACTCATTTTCTAATGACTCCCAGTTCTAGGATAAGCATGTGAACTCCTTCCTGCTTTATTTTCCTTAATACACAACCCACTTTTGAGCCAGGCAGTTGCATCGTCCAAGCTCTGTCTCTCCTGGCTGCCACAGTGCTGTGGTCCTGCCCCTCTGCTGCTCCTGTACCTGCCCTTTCAGCCTGGGTACTGGGTGATCTAATGGAGTGGAGTTGGGGATTCAGTCATGTCCTGATTCTTTCAAATTCATACAACCATCTTGTGCATCAAAGCTGTGTGTTACAGCTGCCCAGGATGTTTGGAGCTTTGACACTCTGCAGTCTCAGCACTTGTAACTTGGTGCAACAGATCTTCTTCGATCCAAGAAGTATCTTGTGAAAGGCTTCTCATGTTTCCTTAAAACAGCAAAGCTCTGCTGCAGGGAGGCCAGACAGAGGCATTTCCCTGGAATTATGGGGGAATCAGATCTCTCTGAGAATAAAGAAACTAAAAGTTGTCATGGTTTTAAGAAATATTTGGCATGTTTTAATTGGTGTTAGGAGAAAGTCGAGTGTGTGTCTGTGATGCAAGAAATCACAGCGAGTCATCAGAGACCTTTACTGAGCTCAGCTAATGTAATAGGAATATAACATTCCAAAATGCCTGGTGTCCTATCTTTTCTAGTATTTTGACTTGGAGAAGTAGTGTCACATAAGTTACTTAGAAATGGATGTTGCAAGTTTATTGGTGATCACAAATTGAAACAGTTCTCATATTCTAACAAGTAACACAAACTTCATCAATTCATACACAACATCAAAAGACAATAAAAATAGTTCAAATCTCAGTCTGGTTCCAAAGAAATCAAGCTGGTTTAAGAAGTTCTTGATGGAAAAAACTGAAAGGGCATTTTGAGAGGGACTAGGTCCTGCTTCAGTGATTGAAGTCGTGATTGATGTATGTTTTTCTTAAAAAAGCAGCTTGGTTATACCTGTGCAACACCTTGTGCTTTGGTGCATTTGTCAGACTAACAGTCTGTTCCCGTGTTCCCTCTCATGGTCTTTGAGCATGGGCAGATTCTATCCCTTTGTTCTATCCTGTTCAGCTCCTGTCACAGTGATTTCTGGTCAAAGGAGTAAAAGCAGTCTTGACACTCCTTACAGAAAGCTATTTAACACAATCTTACTCCCTTCCAAACCCACACATGACTGTAGCGTTCCCACTGGCATAAATGGCCAATCTCTAAAATCTGAATTTAGCTTTCCTAGGGGAAAATTCATGTTGTTACATAAAAGCTGAGTTATTGCCTTACATTGATGACGTAATAAGGGGAAAAGATGAATTTTTACCTGAGTGTGAATTAAATCTCAACTACAAAATTGGCTAAAGTGGGTTTGTGTGACTGGGATGGTTCTTTGTTTTCCTCTTCATTATCTGTTGCTTTAGTGAGTTTCTCAGTAGTTTCATCTGTTTTCCTTTGGTTCTGAGCATCCCTCCCTGATATCAAGTCCTGCATTATCAACTCTGTTCCAGCTGCCTCCTTGGGCATCCTCTGCCACGTTCCTGCTGCCATTGGCCATAAGCTGTTGGTGGCCACAATGTCACCGTTGCTCCTGGGCCTGCGTTTTCCCTGCTGAGTTTTTTTGAGATAGGACAATTTGTTTGCCATTACAACTGTCGACAGAAATAGGAAGGTGCAGATAAGCACAAGTACTGCAATGATAATGAAGCAAATCAGTAAGAGAGACCTATTGTCTTCACATGTTTCCTTGGTTGTTGAACTCTTGGGTTTGCTGGTATTCCCAGGTCTTCCAGTGACAGAAACTGCACTTGTGGCAGGGGAAGATGTTGGGTTTGGGGCCATTGTGGAGGAGAGGGATTGCCTGGTACTTTGCATTTCAAAAGTAGTCATTTTGCGGCTGAAGTCAATGCTGAGGGGAGAATTTGTACTGGCTTCTGTTCTGTTCTGGCTCCCACTGAGGTTTTGCCTGATGGGATTCCAGGTTTCATCTCCCACCTGAGGGTAACTGGTGTGGTTTGCACTTGTTTGCAAACACAGGGAAAAGATGATCATGGCAGGGAAGGCCAAGAATGTCTTGCCACATCTCTTTGTCTTCATGTTCCTAGTTAGGCCCCTGTAAAAATACAAATGGTGGTGTTAGTTTAGCAAATGCTGGTTCTTAGAGGTTTGGACTGGACTTCTCAGGGAACAGCAGGCAGCAGCCTTTTTGATGGTGAATGTATGCAAGTTGGCCTCGTTTTTGGGTGGAGGAGGACAAGTTCAAGCACTCGCTACTGTGAAACAATAAGTTGTCTGGAACTTTTGACAGTTCAAGGTTTATAGGAAATATGTGACTGTTAAAAAAGAACGTGGGGGAAAGAGTGAGAGGAAAGTGGTGCCAACTGCCTGCCCGGTGGTGTCGGGGCAGACTCTGGTAATTCCTTCTCCAATGCTGACCATGTTACTCTCTCAGATCCTCACTGCTGCTCCTGCACAGGTGGCAGAACTCATGTCAAGCTCACAGGTCACTGCTTCTCCCCTCCCCAAATTCCCCTGAGTGTGGGCAAGGGGAAATCTTTCACCCAAAATGTTCCTGTGACAGCTGTAACTTCTGTGAATTGTTTGTTTCCTAGCACAGCTGTTAGGAGTACTTGAAAATGGCCAGGAAAATGTTGGCTCTCCAATTTTTCTGCCTTTTTGTACAAAAAGATATCTACCACAAATGCACTTCTTGTATTTCTTCCAAACATGCTACAGATTGAGACATTTTCTTTAAAACGCCTCAGATAATTATGCAAATGAGGTTAACGATTAGTATGTTCTATTTCACATTTGTGTGGGATTCAAATGTGTACCTGTTGAATTTGTCTGCAGGGCAGGAAACAGATATTTCTGATACTGATAGGTCTGATAGCGAGATAAAAACCTCAAAATAGCAGTGAGGAATCAGCCAAGCTGTGACCCACCCCCTGGGGCAGCTGCACCTGTGAGTCCTGCAGAGGTTAAGGCTGATGTCCCATCCTGTCCCTCTTTCACCCATCTCTAGTAACAGATCAAAGTGTTTCCTTTGTATGTTATAGACTCTGTTTGGTTCAGACAAAAGTACTACAGAGAATGACCAAAAGGAACAGTGTTAATTTTATTATAAGTGTATTTGTTCTTGAACAAATGTGTTTATTGCCTGTGTATCTCGCTGTGTGTAAAATTAGGTAATTCTAAAATACTCCAGGCAGTGTTTGCTTTTCTCATAGTGAAAAGCTTGTGTGCCTACCAAAGAATGGGATCTGTTCTCTCCCAGAAACCAGAGGGGTGAATTTGCCTGTCTTGCAAAATCCAGATGGCAGCTCTTGGAATGGCTGAGGGACTCTGGGAGGATGAGAGGAGTGATGTGCCTGGTGTGTGACCAGGTGAAGGGAAAGCAGTGACACTCCTGTGTGAGGGGGTCCCTCCTTACAGGACAAAGGAGCAGCAAAAGATCTGTGTCTTTAACTTTGCAGTTCACCCATAACATAAAATCATTGTCCATGCTGAGCTGAATCCTGATCGTTAAGTTTGAAATAGAAACCATGTTAGTAATCAACCTCAGCTCAGTAGGAATTTTATCTGGTAGAAGTCACCTGGAGGATGCCTTGTAGGACACTTTAAAAAGGGGAGGACAAAGCCAAGGCTGTTTTTGAGCGCAGAGTGAGCTCAGGCTCAGCTGCCCCGCGGGCCGGGGCACACACAGCACACTCAGCAGTCCCGGCAGAGCCCCGGGAGCTGCTCCCTCCGGCTGCCCCAGCACACTGAGGCCACTGTGCATTGGGGTGTGCCAGACCAGATGGGCTCTTCTTAAAAATCAGCAGACTGATGGCGTGAAGGGCTTCGCTTAAAATCAGAGAGCAAAGGAACTGATCTTTAAAGAGCTGTTTTTCTTTTTAGTTCAACCCTTTGTGTCTGGGTGTTGACAGAGTCTCAGTGCGCAGTGAGATGTGCAGTGCAGGAACAACAGAGCTAAGTGGTGACTGTCACTGCTAATTCCTTGGTGTCTGATTGTGAATAACCTTTAACATGACTAAAAATAAAGTTTATCAGCTTCCTTGACTCAGTTTGAGATAATATTTCTATTACTATTTTTGAGTTACTTGAACTTCTTTAAAAATACTTTTGCATGTAATTTTCTACAAAACGTAAGGAACTTTGAAGTACAACTTAAAATAGGAGAAGGAAAATGGGTACTTACCTTGCCAAGATGTAATCAACAGAAAATGGGTGTTTCAGATATTTAGTCCTTTAACAATACAATTTCTTTGTGCATGTATTTGCCCTTAGGATGCAAACGACCATCAGTGTACAGCGAGGAGGTTTGGGCAATGCTGGTATTTTTTAGGCAAATCTGTAACTGAAATTACATTTCTAAGTGGGCAACTAAAACGACGGTGATGACACACTTCCTTTTGGTAACAGCCGTACCATGACACGTTAGAGGGGGAAAAACACCAACTTGCCCAACTTAGCTCTCAGAGCAACAGGAAGCAACAACAGGGGAAGAAAAGCTTCTTGGGCAGACAAATGTTTTGTGTTCATGAAATCTGTCTCCTCGAGTGTCCTGCACTCAGGTGTTACCATGAGAGGTGCCCCAATACCCTCAAAGCTACATCTGTGCCTACTGCATTTATTATTGGCTCTTCCCATAGCCTGTTGTTTGCCTTGAAAGAGTTGAGTTAATGACAGCTTGCAACAGTGGCAGGTACTTAAAAGTACCTTTAATTTTCATGAGCTACCGAGGAATTTATTTTTAATTAATTCTTCCCAGTAGAATTCAGTCTGCTGTGTGAACTCTGCAGATGTGGTTTAGGCAGATGGGTTGCCCAGTTTCAAAATTCTCTTTAAATGAGAAAAATTATACTTAATTATGTGAATGTTTTTCTGGAAAGAGTTTTTTTTGCAGACAAGTCCTCTGTAGTCCTCAGAGGACTGACCATTCTTAGAAACACTTCCCCAAGTACCAGGGTGCTGCAGGATATAGCAAATGGAATGGGTCTGATTCAAAAAAGTTGGTGTGTGAATTCTTATTTATTCTTAATTAAAACTCCTGAGACAATTATATTTTTCCCACATACAAAAATGGATATAATTTGAATCTCCAACATGGTAACAAACTTAGAGGCACTTACACTTTTATTTTTAAAGAAATTCTCAAGCTCTTTCCGTGCAATCCAGTTTTGATCCTATTGATGCACTGCTGCTCCTGCATGGATTTGATTTTTCTTTTTGTTGAACAAACCTCCTGGAGGTCACTTGGCTGTGGGAGGTTGTGGGGCACTTCAAGATGAAGTTAAATCCCAAGTCAAGCTCCAGCACACTGGGCACTGAATGGCTCCAGGGTGTCTCTCACAGGGCTGTGTGGGGGGTCAGCCTGGCCCATGTCCATGGTGTGTGTGCTGCTCCTGTGCCTGGAAACCCAGGTGTTTGTGCTGTGGCTCCCAAATGTAACCCCAGCAATGTCTGTTCTGTCTTGCAGATTCAAGACTGGTCAGATCAACGGTGATCTGCTGATCTACCACGTGCTGCTGACCCTGAAGCCATACTATGCAAAGCCATACGAAATCGTGGTGGACCTCACACACGCTGGCCCCAGTAATCGCTTTAAAACAGACTTTCTTTCTAAATGGTTTGTAGTTTTTCCAGGCTTTGCTTATGAAAATGTCGCAGCAGTTTTTATTTATAACTGTAACTCTTGGGTCAGAGAATACACCAAATACCATGAAAGGCTCTTGACAGGTTTGAAAGGAAGCAAAAGGCTTGTTTTCATAGACTCTCCAGGGAAGCTGGCAGAGCACATCGAGCACGACCAGCAGAAGCTCCCAGCAGCTACCTTGGCTTTGGAGGAGGACTTGAAAGTGTTTCACAATGCTCTCAAACTGGCTCATAAAGACACCAAAGTTTCTATTAAAGTAAGTGCATTTAATGTATTCCCAGAGATTTTTTTATATTTTTATAAGGCTTGAACTATGATTTTTCTGTCTCTCAGTTCTTTCTCCCTTCCGTGTTCTGAGGAGAAATCACAACTTTCTAGTATGCTTCTTCAGGAAGTATAAAATTTCATACATTTATCTCTTATGAAATTAGAAGTGTAGACTTTTCTCCTTGTATGTTTAACAAGAGGTGCTGAACCAATTTTCCATTCTCTTTGTAAGGTTGGGTCGACAGCTGTGCAGGTGACTTCGGCAGAACGAACACGAGTGCTGGGCCAGACAGTGTTTTTAAATGACATATACTACGCCTCAGAAATTGAGGAAATATGTCTTGTTGATGAGAACCAGTTTACCCTGACCATTGCCAACCAAGGCACTCCCCTCACCTTCATGCACCAGGAGTGTGAAGCCATCGTGAGGTCCATCATTCACATCCGGACCCGGTGGGAGCTGTCCCAGCCGGACTCCATCCCTCAGCACACCAAAATCCGTCCCAAGGATGTCCCTGGAACGCTGCTGAACATAGCACTGCTCAACCTGGGGAGCTCAGACCCCAGTCTGAGGTACAGAGCTTTGAAATCAATACCAGCTTTGGTTAAATATGTGAATTCTTTCCCAGGTTTCCTTTGTGTTAGAAAATCTGTCTTGAACAAAACTGGTTTTCTGCCACCACAGCTCCATAAAAAATTATTTTTAGGGAAGTAAGATTGGGTTTCTATAGGCAAAGAAAGGCATACAGTGAGAGGAACTGAAGTCATGTAGGAAGCTTTATTTCTCTTTATAAGGAGAAATACTTCTGCTTTGCACTGTATGTTTATTAGATACATTTGATTTCCATAGTGTTGAACTTGTTGTTTAATATTGTGGGAGCTGTACCCCTCAGAGAGGGCTCATGATTCATATCAGAACGGGCTCCTCCAGGCCAGGGGCACCTCTGGACCCTGAGCAGGCTCTCTCCAGCAGCTCAGGTGCACCTGGAATGATTTAGGATTTCCTGGAACTACAAGCCATTCTGAGAAGTCCAGTACAAAGCTCTTCAAACACACTCTGTAACCTCAGCACAAATTGTTCAGAGCAAGTGCAAGAATAATTTCTTCTACGTCTCCAGGGCGAGTGTGTTTGTCTCTGAATTGTGAGTGGTGCAGAGAAAAAGTTCAGGATCTAGATGCAGTTTCTGTAGCAGCATGGATTTGGTTTTTCAAATGTCAATGCTGCTACTGTGATGAATAATGTGTGTATTTTCAATTGTACAGGGAAACTCCTACAAATCACATTGTTTGCTTTTTGTTACAGGTCTGCTGCCTATAATCTCCTATGTGCCTTAACCTGTACCTTTAATTTAAAGATTGAGGGCCAGTTACTGGAAACTTCAGGTCTGTGTATTCCTGCCAACAACACACTATTTATTGTATCTATCAGTAAGACTCTTGCAGCAAACGAGCCACACCTCACCTTGGAATTCCTGGAGGAGTGTATTTCGGGATTTAGCAAATCGAGTGAGTAACTCTGGTGTTTCTTAATGCTCACCATGAATTTGAAAAGATTTAGGTTGGTGGCTGTCTAGCTTTGTCAGTTAAGTTTACTGAGTCACAGCAAGTTTAAATTGCAAATTCCTCTTGGAGCTGGTTTTCAGATGATCCATCTCTATCTGTCTGTAGCTGAGCCCTGTAACACCCTTCAGGGCAGGCAGTTTCCCAAACTGGATGGCAGCTCTTGGAACAAAACTTTTCACATTTGAATGTGCCCTTTCCTTTCTCCTGAAGCAGATTAAAAGGCAGCTGCCTTTTTTTTTTTTAAACTTTGAAATTAATTGTAAAGCAAGTTTTACTGGACATTTAGAGCGTTCAGCTCATTCAGAGAGACCATGATACAAATTATTCCCTTCATATCCCTGTGATAGTTTGTACAGTGATTACTTTGCATAGATTTCTGTCAGGTTGTTATTAATCCACCAGAAGTAGAGAATATTCCAGAACAAAAACCTAAATATGAGGTCCATGATATACATGGAATATGCATCCACAGAGTTACAGTGTTCTTTAGTCGTATCAGAACTAACCTTCTCAGAGGATCCTCTCTCTCAGTTGTACCTCTGGCTCTGTTGCTGTCCTTTTGCCATCTCTTTTTTCCAGGCATAACACAGCTCTGACTTTACTCTTGGGAGCTGTTCATAATGTTTTCTAGAATGTTTTCTAAAGACTAAAATAACACTAACTTTAGTAGTCCTCCCTAACACTGAATTTGCACATTTTTGTGTCACATCTCATAACATTAAAATGTCACCATCTCCTTGCCAGATGCCTACAGATGTTTCGTGGATATCATTATTTGAGTGTGTTTCTTTTTGAAGCTTCTCTGTTCACCCAGTATTCTTTGCTATACCAATATTTTAGATTTTTGTAATTATTTTAGACTGTAAAACTGAATGGAAAAGTGCTGACAAAAAATGATTTGTAAATAGAGGCCAGTGCTGGTTCCGTGTTACAAGGTGCATTTTTCTTTCAGGTATTGAACTGAAACACCTGTGTCTGGAGTACATGACTCCCTGGCTGTCCAACCTGGTCAGGTTCTGCAAGCACAACGACGATGCCAAGCGCCAGCGAGTCACTGCTATTCTGGATAAGCTCATAACAATGACAATAAATGAAAAACAGATGTATCCTTCCATTCAGGCCAAGATATGGGGGAGTCTTGGACAGGTACAAATTGTGCATCGTTTGTAAACAGATTTATAGAGTTTTTAAGCACTTAAGTGTTAATGGAGAAGAATAAAATGGCTGTTAGCATAGCCCAGGTATGTGAGCATGTGGAGAGTGGTGTGCAAGTTCTTCTGAAGTTTCCACTCTGTAAAGTACTTGATAAAATCATTACTGAGCTCTGGCTTCTGAGGGTGTGTTCCTGGCCCTTACTGGTAATTGAAAATTACAAGTTGTTGGTATTGTAGTAATTATTAGATCAGAACCCTGTGATGGAGGGCACTGGATGGAAAGAGCAAAGCACTGACACCGAGGGGTATGAGGCACATGGCATTGTAAAAACACATTTTTTTTCTGTTTGCACTTTGGAAACAGAAGCATTTCAATTCCAGTCCTGTTCATGACGAGCTTAACACTGAGCCAAGTTCTGTCCTCACCCTCCCTGCAAAGTAAAGGCCATGAAAAAAGCAAAGCTGACATCATATGTGCCATTCAAGGAGGAGCTGTTGGGGGAAATGAGAGAGCTTTGCTTCCTATGGTCAGGCTCACTCATGAGCTTTGCATCAGCTTCCCCCTGTCACACTATTTTTAGTGGGTTTTTTTTTTAACTGTCATCCAGACTGCTGCAGCCCAGCATCAAAGAGCTGCTCCTGTGGAATGTGGGAGAC
This sequence comes from Myrmophylax atrothorax, assembly GCA_026770055.1. Taxonomy (NCBI): domain Eukaryota; kingdom Metazoa; phylum Chordata; class Aves; order Passeriformes; family Thamnophilidae; genus Myrmophylax; species Myrmophylax atrothorax. The sequence continues at coordinate 10,253,970 of JAOXXN010000246.1, read as the reverse complement.
CTGAGAAATGGGTGCATGAGTGTTTTCTTGCTTGTTCAGTTGGCCAAAAAAACCCAACAAAACCCCTCAAAACAAAACAAAAAACCCCCAGCTTATTTTGAAAGCTTCAGTCACACTGATAGCAGTATGACTGTTATGTCCAGTATCAGAGTCAGTTAGCAGGTAAATATGGAGAACATAAAAGATGAAATGTTTCACAGCAGTCAGTGAAAGTTTTGTCATTGACTGAGTTCACCTGGCCAGAATTGCAACCAATTTTCATAAAGCAGTGAGAGCTGAGTTTGACCCAGTACTGAAATAGCATCAGTCCTGGCCTGGCATGTTCCCTCTGCAGTCTGAGGGCTCTCTGTGCTCTTGGGCAGATTACATTCTTACCTGCATATATATTAAATGTATTTTTTAACATGAGAAGAAAGTTGTTTTACTGGCAACCATATTCACACCTGACTGTGCTCTAAGCAAGATCTTTGGCAGATGAGATCTCGCTTATTTTCTTGGAAGTGCCTTTTTTTCCACTTCAAATCCAGTTCCTCCTTACTATGTTCTGCATTTTATAAATAGTTATGCTTTTAAAGTGGAAAATAAAATAAAAATAGTGCAAGATAAGTTATAGTTTCTCCACAGTACTGAGCATTTTGAGTAAAACCTGATGGAATTCACCTTTATGGTTCTAAAATTTACATGAGGCTTTTTGCCAAAAGAATAACAAGTCACTGAAACTGATGCTTCAGTTTGTGATAGTTGTGCATCTTCAGCTAAAGAAATGCACAGTTGCTGATTTCAGTGGTGCTTGGCTGTGGAAAACTAAAAATCTGACTGGTAAGAGAGGATTTTTTTTTTTCTCTCTCAGATAACAGATCTCCTGGATGTAGTGCTGGACAGTTTCATCAAAACCAGTGCCACGGGGGGCTTGGGCTCCATCAAGGCAGAGGTGATGGCAGACACGGCTGTGGCCTTGGCTTCCGGCAACGTCAAACTCGTGTCCAGCAAAGTGAGTTCCCTCTGTGCCCCAATCTCCTTTTATATAATAATTTCAACTTATCTGCTAATGTGACATGGAGATTCTTTCTGATCTCAGTACAGCCAACAATGCAAAAATCATGATAAAAGAGGTTCCAAGCAACAGAACAATTCCAGTGTTGAATTATGATGTTTTTTACTGAAATTCTGAGCTGTGCTCATCGTTTGAGTTCAACAGAATGGCTGCTCTCTTTCCAGGTGATTGGGAGGATGTGTAAAATCATTGACAAGACTTGTCTGTCTCCCACTCCCACGCTGGAGCAGCACCTGATGTGGGATGACATTGCTATCCTGGCACGCTACATGCTCATGCTCTCCTTCAACAACTCCCTGGATGTGGCTGCACATCTCCCCTACCTCTTCCACGTGGTTACTCTGCTGGTGGCCACGGGCCCCCTTTCCCTCAGAGCTTCCACCCATGGTCTCGTCATCAACATCATTCACTCTCTTTGCACTTGTTCACAGCTTCACTTCAGTGGTGAGTTTGTTTGGATTTTCAGTGAAGCTGATTATGCCTTAATTTGTTTATTAAATATTTGAGTTGTCCTCTCTGCAAACTGTTCTGAGAGTTTGAAAATAGTGGCTTGTAGTTCAGCCTGAATACAAATCAGAACGAAGATATGATCAAAAAGCAATGAGTATGGAAGTAAAAAAATATCTCATTTAGAGCAGGTGCATAATGTAAATTGTTTGTATAATAGGCTTTAGAAAAGGAAGAAAGTACCAGTGGTTTTCTGGCAAGGCAAAGGAGAAAATACAATCAGTGCTAAAACTGTCTGATGTGCATCTTGTGTAGGGTTGCATAATGTGGTGACAAAAATACCACTTACATAAGGAATTGGGAAGCTATAGTGTTACAACAGGTATTTTATCTACTGTTGTATTTCAGCAGTCCTAAAATAACAGGTATTAGCAATCAGCCATTTCTTACCCCAGAAGCACTGTAAAACCATGCTGGATTTTGTGCAGAAAATAATTCCAAGTTTCTGTAATTTTTTTTAAGTATCTGAAAGCTCATTTTATGTGTGTGTATATCAACAGGGTGAGTGGGTGCACACACACACACACACACAGAGGCTGTGCTTTGGCACAGGGGGTTTGAACTACACTGAAATAAACTGCAGGTGCAGAACTGTAAAAATACTCAGTGGTAGTAGCAGGGCCATCGTTTGCCTCTGCTTTAGGTGGCTTTCTTCATGTTAGTGCCAGGGCCAAAAGCAGAGTTTGCTGCTTGAACCTCCAGTCCTGTTGGTATTTCAGGAACACTCCTGGTTTCCATTTCCTGAGTCAGTGTGAGGAGAAGTCACAGAACCACATCTTTAAAAAAGTTGCTTTGCACCTGTTTTTAGAATCCCTCTTGCTTGTGCCTGGTTTCAACAATCAGTGCAAGAGAGCACAGCTGTTGTGGCAGTTAGCAAAGGGAACAGTGTTGGAATGTGCAGTGACCTGTAGGCTGTTTATTTGTGCTCCTGGGAGGGTGAACACCTCGGAGTGTTAAAATGTGGATTGGAATTTCCATGGTGTAAATCTAATCTGTAAAACTTTATTCAACAGAGGAGACCAAGCAAGTTTTAAGGCTGAGCTTGACTGAGTTCTCTCTGCCCAAATTTTATTTGCTGTTTGGAATCAGCAAAGTGAAATCGGCTGCTGTCATCGCCTTCCGCTCCAGCTACCGCGACAGGTCCTTCTCGCCCGGCTCCTACGAGAGGGAGACCTTTGCACTGACCTCGCTGGAAACTGTCACTGAGGCTCTCCTGGAGATCATGGAGGTAAGTGGGGCCAAAGGGAAGCATCCCTAAGGGGTTCTGCCCAGTTCTGCAGGCTGGCACTGCAGGGAGATGTGTCTCCTGGGGTGGTTATGAACAGTTAAGAGCTGACTTCTGAGAGTAAACTACTGCATGTTCTCTGAATTTTAAAAATACTTCTCAATGTTACGTTTATTCAAACAGTCTAATTCTTTTCAGGCTTGTATGAGGGATATTCCAACGTGCAAGTGGCTGGACCAGTGGACTGAACTAGCACAAAAGTATGTTGTAGATTGCACACCCTGACCCCTCCCTGCCTGTTGTTGTACACCCAGAATTCTCAGCTTTTTGTTAATAATATGTGTTGTTTAATACAATGTTCTCTGTTTCTTCACAGGTTTGCATTCCAGTATAACCCCTCCCTGCAGCCAAGAGCATTAGTTGTCTTTGGCTGTATAAGTAAACGAGTGTCTCATGGACAAATAAAACAAATAATCCGAATTCTCAGCAAGGTATATGGGTCTGTCTGTTTTCCTTTGTGACTCATAAAGTAGCTGTTTTTAGCTCTGCCTTCCCATCAAATACAGAACTCTGCGTAATTTGAGGATAAGTAATGTTTTTTAAGCATGTTTTTGTATAGAACTGTTTGGAAATAGACTTTCTGTAGGCCAAGCCTTTTATTTGGAATTGATTTGGTGGCAGTAAGTTCCATCACTGCTGTGACTTGTAGAGTAACAATTGGTCTAAATATTGAGTTTAAAATTTGAGACAGAGTCAGTATTGAAATAAATGAGAAATTTTCTGTAAAGGCATTTTCCTGCATACACATGATTCACACCTTGTAAAGAAAGTGCATAACCTCATATGTTGTAAGCAAATATAGTAAAGAGCAGGACATTTATCAGAAAAAATTGAAACTGCCTGGATTGACAGTGATGTTCCATTTTTCTGAAGAAGGTTGTGTTCCATAACAAGGGAACAGAGTGTCCTTTAAGCATTTTATTAGAGTTTTATGGACATAAACTTTAATTGAATGGCATCTAAATGATAAAAGAGTTTTGTCCAGCTCTTACACCCTGCCCTGCACCCTGACTGTTGTGGTGCACATTGTGCAGCTGCTTCAGCAGTACACATATCACTGCTGTGTAAATCTCCATTTGGAAAAGTTCTTGAGGATTAGTTTAAAATGAGCTCAGGCTTTGTAAATAATTGAGAGCTACAATTGCTGTGTAGAGCTTTGATCTTTTTTAACAAAACAAAATGTAATTATGGTTGTATTTTTATTTACTCTCTTTTTTCTTACATAAAGGGACTTGAGAGCTGTTTGAAAGGCCCTGATAATTACAATAGCCAAGTTCTAATAGAAGCCACAGTTATAGCCCTTACCAAGCTGCAGCCTCTTCTTAACAAGGTAAATAACTGGTTTCTTAGAGTAAACAGAGAATGTTTTTTATAAATTAAGATTATAATTGTGGGTATAATCCCAGAAGTATAAGTAAGTGTTGGGGTCTCTGCAGTTCACAACTAACTGCTGTGACTCATGTTTGGAAGTACCACATATGGGACATGAGGCAGATTGTCTGTGGGACCTGTGCAAGGGCTTTGGAAATGCTGTAGAATGTTCTGTTCTGCTTCCCCAAACTGGGCCGTGGCCATGTGGGCAAAGGCTGTTCCCAGACATCCTTTCCATGAGATTTCCAGTCCTGGATTTCAGATGTCTGGTTGCTGATATGTCCCTTCCACGTCAGGGCTGTAAGAAATGGCAAGGCCTGTCTGGTTTGCTGTGATTTCTCCCAGCTGATGTTACTGTCAAGTTCCCTGTTTGAGCAGCAAACCAACAGGTATGACTGGAATGAAGAGCCTCCTGGATCTACTGTTAGTGAATAAAACTTGTTCTAGGACAATCTCAACTTTAGAGACCCAGTGCCTGCTGTGTGCTGTTTGGATGTTCAGAAGCAGCTGCCTGGGCAGGGCAGGGCAGGGCAGAGCTGCACCCATGGCCAACATGTGCTGGTGACAACAGACCCCTTTCTGGTCAGTCTGGCACAGGGCAGTGTGTGTCTGACATTTTGTGTGCAAGAGGAGGAATGGCTTGGGGGGCAGAAATGAGGCTTGAAATTCATTGACTTTATACTATTCACCTGTGAAGTGTTTCAGCAGGTCCACAGGAGCATCTCTGTCCTTGCAGTGGATGTGGCTGAGGACAAAACCTGCTACAAGAAGGACAAACCCACCCATCAGTCCTGTGTGTCTTTGATCTACAGGAACTGACTTGAAGGTGCAGTTGTGTCTCTTTCTCTCCCTCCAGGACTCTCCTATGCACAAGGCTCTGTTCTGGGTGGCCATGGCAGTGCTGCAGCTGGATGAGGTGAACTTGTACTCGGCGGGAACGGCACTGCTGGAGCAGAACCTGCACACCCTGGACAGCCTGCGCGTGTTCAACGACAAGGTGAGTGGGCAGCACTCGGCTCTGGTGACCCTGCAGTGTTGTCAGCAGTTAGAGCTGTCAAAGAAGGGAAAAAACCCCAACTTTGTCCTTATGGACACTCCTTAAGCAACTAAACCTGAAATTTGCATTAGAAATTGTTTCACTTGAGTGATATCAACAGCAAAACTAAGATGTGGAGATGAAGCCCTTATTACTTTGTTTGAAACCGGAACAATAATGTCCAGATGTGATCTGTGAGAAAGTGTTTGGTGTTCTCCTGTGACCTCTTGAAAGAACTGTTTTGTCACTTAATTAAACAACAAATTTGAGATGTGATGAGTAACTTTGAGCAAGGTACTCTTTTATTTCTTGTGGGTCAGAGCCCAGAAGAGGTGTTCATGGAGATCAGAAGACCACTCGAATGGCACTGCAAGCAGATGGATCATTTTGTTGGGCTAAATTTCAACTCCAACTTTAACTTTGCACTAGTGGGACATCTCCTGAAAGGTAAGGAAGAGTGTATAGTGCTGTTTGTTTGAGATGAACACTCTTAATTCAGAAATAAAAACAAGTCCGAACACAAAGTGCACAAACTGGGTGGTGGATTTTAAGAAACTTGGATTACAGAGTAGATGCAGAATTGACTGTTCTTTGACTGAAGGACTTTGCCAGGTTTCTTTTATACATGCCCTACAGAGGTCTTTAATGCTGTGAATTCTGAACTGTCATGGGATGTGGGGCTTCATTTGCTGCACTTCTTTACTTCTTCCCCCAATGTCTCTCTCTGTGTTCGCCTGTGCTCAGGCTCATTGTTCCTTTTAGAAGACTGATTTGTGGGGTAATAGATATAATGTATGCACAGACATTTGAAATTATGTGGTTTTGGGGAGTGGGACAGAATGAACTAGTCTTGAATGTGCAATTTCTGTCATCACCGTGGTTCCTTTCCCTTGAGATGGAGCATCCCAAGACCGTACTGGAAAATATTAATAAATATTTTCAAAATATTAACTCTTCAGAAATACAGGTTCAAAAATGAAATATTTTATTTCTTAGGGTACAGGCATCCTTCTCCTACCACTGTAGCAAGGACAGTGAGGATTTTGCACACACTCCTCGCTCTGGTTAACAAACACAGGAACTGTGACAAGTTCGAGGTGAACACCCAGAGCGTGGCTTACCTGGCAGGTACAATGAGCCAAACTTCCTTTTAAATCTGTGCTGATGTAAAAGGTGTGAATTCCTTCGGGTCTGGGTTGTTAAAATTGTACCAGCATAAAGGAAACTTGTAAGTGGAGGTGGGCAGGAGTGTGGGCAGGGTGGGTGCATCAGGGAAAACTTCTGGGGGACTGAGGGCTTTGCCAGCACAGCACCTGCTCTGCAGCTTTGGAAATGCTCCAGGGAGGCTGAAGGTTTCTTGGTGTAAATACTGAAGTGTGTGTCTTAGAGCATTCCAATTTCCAGTGGTCTAGAAATAGAAATTGTGACATATGAGGACAATTGTGTAAATCTTGTCATTGTAACTGGATGGGGAATATAATTCTTTTTAAATTACTTGCATTTAATTTGTATGTTTCATAAGATGTAATTGCAGCTCATTGGTCTTCTCAGTAAAAANNNNAGCCGCTGCAGCCTCAAGCACAGGAAGTCTCTGTTGTTGACAGACGTTTCAATGGAAAATGTTCCTATGGATACATATCCCATCCATCACAGTGACACTAGCTACAGGTTGGTTGTCTGACTTTTAAATAAGTTATCCAAATGGCAGTATCTCTTTCCGTTAGGAAGTGACCTAAAGATAACCTGTGGTTTATTGAGGACTGAACCCCCACTGGCAGCACTGAGTTCCTGGGCTGTGACTGGTTCCTGACCCTTTTGCTGCTTCCACTGTGATCAGGAGTCAAAGAGAAATTTGGGCCTGGAATTCATATAGATTTAATTTTCAGATCCATAAAACTATTTCAGAGCCTAACTGCTCTGGAGGCTGTTAAACTTTTTTGCTAACATCTTTCTACCAGACCTGATTTCATCTTGTTCATATTTTAGAAGAAAATTTTCGTTGTCCTTTTAAGAACTCCAAGGCATGTACTTGTCTGTGCCACTGGAAAACCCTGACACCTGATTACAACCTGTCTTGTGCAGCCAGAGACATCAGCCAAGGAATAACCTGAAGTGCCATGGAGAGCCTGTGTCTCTCAACAGGGAGCACTTTGCTCAGGATCTCTCTTTTTAGCATTGAATGTGGAGTAGCTGATTATTCAGTGTTTCATCCTGCCCCATAGGCTGATTTGCTTGTGTTCTTTTCATTACTTTATTTTTTATCTCCTCAGCATCACATTCACATCAGTTTGTTTGTTTTCACTAGCTCAGACATTTTTGCAAGCAAAGTAATTACTGTCTCTTAATACGTGTTTTGGGGAGATTAATCTGGTAGGAAAGATGGGTTTAATAGTTTGTCTGCTTGAAAAACTTACACCTAAATGTGCACAGTGTTAAACATTTTTCTAATTTAATTTCTTTGCACTTGCAGGACACTAAAGGAAAACCAGCCCTGGTCATCCCCCAAGGGGTCAGACAGACACCTGGCTGCCAGTTACCCGACAGTGGGACAGATCAGCCCTCGCACACGGAAATCCATGAGCTTGGATATGGGGCAGCCTTCACAAGCTAACACTAAAAAGCTTCTAGGTTATTTAAGATAACTAATTTAATGATTTTTCTACAGAAATACCCTGGGAAGCATTACTGGAGAAAAATTATTCTTGTGTTGGTTCTGACTTTAAGGGCTTAGTCCTGATTCAGAGGAATATGTGCAGTTTCTGCAAATGCAAATTGCAGGACACTGAACAGTTAAAGGACTCAGTTCTTTTGGTCATGAGGTGGGGAAGTGAGAGTGCCACTCAAAATGTGCATGTGGAGTGGAAAAGAGAGAAAAGGAAGAAAAAAATACATTCCAGACACTAAAGATTCCTAATGCAAATTTTCTGCTCCCAGCCCTATCCAGCAAACCCAAGAAGTGAATACTTAGCTCAGCTACTCTGCTGAATACTCTGGTTTGTGCTAGAGATGGTCCCAGAACATTGGAGGTGTTTTATAAGCAATCTGATTTGTGTTCATGGCTTCTCAGGTCATCATATTTACAAAGTCTTTTATCAGAGGAATAAGCTGAGTTGCTTTGCAGAACTTGTGCAAGCCCTTTGGCCTTACACAGGTGGAAGGAGAGGGGCCTTTCGTTCCTTCCAGTCCTGTTACTGCTTCCTTTTCAGTAACCATGTTCTGGCATGTGTGTTCAGTGTGATGTGGTGCCCGGGGGTCCATGGCATGCCCACGTGACTAACTGCATGTTTTCCTCATGTGTGTTGTGAAGCACTTTGGAAACTGTGATGGAGAGCGGCATGGTGTGACCGTCCTGTCTGTCCCATCCCTGAGAATGGGGAAACGTCCCCAGATTCCTGTCAGTACATGGTAGAGAGGGGAGTGGCTTGGCCAGAAAATCAGAAGTTAGAAAATGGATTTAGGTTTAATGTTTTTAATTGCCTGATAAATTGTTTTTAGGTACAAGGAAAAGTTTTGACCATTTGATATCGGACACAAAGGCTCCTAAAAGGCAAGACATGGAATCTGGAATCACAACGCCTCCCAAAATGAGGAGAGTAGCCGAAAATGATTATGAAATGGGTGAGAAACAGGACTAACATTTTAAGAATAATACTAATTATAAACGCTATTCAGAGGATTATTTCTAAATTCAGTGTTCATTTACCAAGGTTACTTCAAGGTAAGGGAGAAGCACCTTTCTTGGCAATGCTTCTGCAGGGTGCAGCCTTCATAGCACTGGAGCTGAGGGTGCAGTTGGAGCTGCTCAGTTTACAGGTGCAGGATCAGGGGCAGCTCTAAAGTCCTGCATACAGGAGTGCAAGGAAATAACATTTGGCTTGTTATAAGTTAATAAGCCCCAGCTGCAAATTCCTGCAGGAGATGGAACGTGACCTGATGCCTGGAATGCCTCTCTTCATCTTCTCCCCCATCTGCTTCCTGTGCCCCCACCCCCAATTGCAATGCAAGACCAGGGTTCTTTTCTTGTATCTGCCTGACCCTGAATTTGGTACTTACACCCCTGGGCCTGTATTTCACTGAAGAGGAAATTGGGGTTTTTGTTTGCCATTTGATACCACATCCCATGTACTGGTCCAGTGCTGCTGTACTCCAGCACAGCTGGTGAACTCTGAGGTTTGCACATGACTGAATCTGCTGTGCAGGAGCTGATCCTGTCTGGCTTTGGGTTTATTTTGCTCTGGATGAGTTGCTCTTTTTTACCTGGCAGAAACCCAGCGAATATCACCACAGCAACACCCACATCTCCGGAAAGTTTCCGTGTCCGAGTCAAACGTGCTCCTGGATGAAGAAGTTCTGACTGACCCAAAAATTCAAGCACTGCTGCTTACAGTTCTTGTAAGCTTTCTTCTGTGTGTTGTCTGCTGTTTTCTGATCTCCTTTAAACTCCATTGAAGCAAACGTGGTCCTTGGAGTGTTTCCTGGCTGAGTTTTATTACAGACTAATTTTATGTAATAAAAAGTTATTTATGTATTATTGTTAAACAGAAGTGAAAATTGTTGGAATCCCAGCATAATTCAGTTTAAAGTCATTAACTAGTAATAGGGGTGCAGTCTGATAGTACTTTTTTCAGCTGTACCAATGCAGTTCCCACACCAGGTACAATTCAGAAAGACTTGGTTGGACACCTGTCAAAAACCGACTAGATGAATTTATTGCCAAAACAGGAGCTGTTACCAAATGTTTTTGTTGTTTCCCAAGACAAACATAAATTAATCTTTTGTAGTGCTGCTTTCTGCTAGCCAGAAATGCCAAACCCTTTAACTACTGCAGCAATCAAGGCTGTAACTACCCAAAGGAACTGATGGAATCCTTTCCCTGTCCAGGCCACGCTGGTGAAATACACTACGGACGAGTTCGACCAGCGCATTCTCTACGAGTATTTGGCAGAAGCCAGTGTTGTCTTCCCAAAGGTCTTTCCTGTTGTGTAAGTACCTAAAATTCTAGGCAGAATAACTCTGTACCTGGCTCTTCCTTTAAAGGTCTCTGGCCCAGGACAAGCACCTGCAAGGCACTTGCTCGTGTGTAGGTTACAGTGCACTCTGTCCATGGCTGGTTGTTTTTAATTTGTCCCCCAGGTGTGTTTCAAAACTGATTCAGAGCCTTTTGCAGGTACTCTGAGTGTATTTATTTTAAATGGATTCACCATCCCTGGAGGTTTTTAAACTGAGATTGGACGTGGCACTGAGTGCCCTGATCTGGTAAAGGGACTGGAGTTGGACCAAAGGTTGGACTTGATGATCTCGGAGGTCTTTTCCAACCCAATCGATTCTATGATTCTGTGATTCTGTATCTGTTGTAGTTTTGCTGGAGCCAATATGTGTAAAGGAAGCCCAGGTGTCAGACATGAAGATGAGCAGATGTTTAAAATTTGAGCACAATTTAAAGGATTGCTGCCTTGTTCTGGCTTTATAAAGTCATGATCAAAGCACACACAAGTTCTGTTGAGTTGCTGCAACCACGACTGTCAGTAACTGGCATTTGTATTAAAACCCTCAATGTGCCCAAGGGCTGCAGGGGAGCTCAGTGGGTCAGGGCTGCACAGCTTTAAAAAGCTGCTTTGAAACTGCGGCTCTGACAGGAACACAAATCCAGTGAAGAATTTTTGCTTCAAAATAATTAAAATACTTGCAATTTAAAGTGCTGGAGAAAGGCTTTAATGGGTTATATTGTTATGTTGAAAGTGCTGCCCATTGTTAGAGTCTTCACGGAACATGGATGGGAATTGTGATCTGAAATCCCTGAGGGTGTGACAATCCCACCTGAACTGCTGGTTGCTAAAGTCAGTTGGGAAATGCAGATTTATTTTACTTCATGACCAAAAAATAAGCCACTTCTCTTTTCCTCAGGCATAATTTATTGGATTCCAAGATCAATACCCTTTTATCGCTGTGCCAGGATCCAAACTTGTTGAATCCAATCCATGGAATTGTGCAGAGTGTTGTCTACCATGAGGAGTCTCCACCCCAATACCAAACATCTTATCTGCAGAGTAAATATTTTCCTCTTTTTTCAACACTGCTGTATTTGGGGTAGATTTACTACTGAAAATGTGTCCAAACTGCAGCCCACCTGGACTAGTCAGTCAGGCTGATGTGGCACCTCTCCTGCTTGAGATATCCTAGGAAGAATAAGAGTTTTCAGATTAAAAATACTCCTGACACGAATATTAAAACTGCTGCAGTTGTGCACCAAAAAAGAAAAGTATTTCACCATCTACGTGAGTAAAAGAATTTGAACCTCAGGATTCTGTTTCCTCCAAGCAACTTGAAGAAATACAGAATGTGAACGGTGGTGATTATGAACTTTGTTATCCTCATTAATTAGGAGTTGATTAAGTCCTGGTAAATTCCTTAGGGTAATGTTTGGTTTTCAGTGCCCAAGCTCACTTGAACTGCGACACTTAAATATGTTTTTGTGGTCCTTAATCAAAACCTTTCCAGGAAGAATCCAGGTGACAGTTGAGAAAAACTTAAATACTGACACAGTTTTGAAACTGAACTGTGGAATCACATGGTCAATTCACCTTTTAAAATATCATCAGGAATTGCTTATATGATAGTTCTGTGATTTTGAGGTTTTTTAACTTGAGGGTTTCATATACAAATTAAAATTCCTTAATTTTGTTATATGTGGTTTGGACAAAATTTAGTGTTGTATTTTCAAATCAGAATTTCTGTGGCTCAGCCCATCCCAGCACTGGGACCAGCCCCTGGTGGTTCCGTGCCAGGTGACAGCTGGGGGGGGCTGGTGGTGACACTCCATTTGTTGTTGCAGGTTTTGGATTCAATGGGCTGTGGAGGTTTGCTGGCCCCTTCTCCAAGGTAAGAGCTCTGTGTGCCCAGGAGTGTTGGGCATTTCCTGGGCACGTTGGTGCTGCAGGAAAGGTGCAAATAAACAGCAAGGCACAGAATTTCTCTGCACAAGCAGAAAGTTGTCAGGCTAAACCCAGCTCAGCCTGCAGCAGGGGCTTTGATAGACTCAGATAAATTACCAAAGTTGGGTAAATCAGTCAGGTGTGTAAATGCACCTTTTCCTGCTCGCAGGGTCACTTTACAACGTGTGTCTTACAGTGTAAGTGGTTAATTTGATAAGAATGATGATTCCATAAGGTTAAATTTTGTGGAGCACTGTCCATCTGTCCAACCATCCCAGGGACAAGTGAACAGGAGCTGGCCCAGGTGTGAGGCTGAGGCAGGGGCAGCTCCCAGGGCTGTGTCAGGTGGCTCTGCAGCTCAGCCCATGGGGGAAACAGCCCCCCCTCCTGCCCCCGGCCTCCCACACATTGAAGTTACACCTGCAAGTGGTCTTTAATGTGCACATTGACAGTGATCTGGAAAAGACCACAAATCAGTCTTTCAAGCCAGTTTTTACAGATACATCAAATGCTTTTTAAAATTTCCAGGCAAGCCAGTGGGATTTTAGAGTGAGCTCTGGAGCAAAGCTCAGACTGACAGGAAAATATAAAGAAAAGAACAATTTATTTATTTTTTCCCCCTCTCTTACAGCAAACCCAAATCCCAGACTATGCTGAGCTCATAGTGAAATTCCTTGATGCCTTGATTGACACATATTTGCCTGGAATTGATGAGGAAGCCAGTGAGGAATCTCTGCTGACCCCGACATCTCCGTACCCTCCGGCGGTGCAGAGCCAGCTCAGCATCACTGCAAACCTCAACCTCTCCAACTCCATGACCTCACTTGCCACTTCCCAGCACTCCCCAGGTCAGTGGCTGTTGTGGTGCCAGCTGGGTGAGGGAAATGTGGGAATTTCAGGTTTGGGAGCCAAACACTCTTGTTGGCCCTTTGGATGTGGTTATGCACTGAACATCAGTGCCCTCCAGAGTCACATTAATATTAAACTGTTCTGAGCTCTTGCCTCAGTTCAGATGCTGGATTTTATGCAGCACTAAAGCTGCCTCCCAGGGCACTCCAGGTGAAGGGAAGAGCAGTAAGGGTGTCAGAACAGACAGCAGCTCCATCTTCATGTGGAACATGTGCAGCAGTGAGGGCTTGAAAAGGAATAAATATAAACGTTTAAGGAGAAAACGCTGATCTGGTCACTGTAAGGTAGCACATGTTGGGAAGAATAATCCCTAATTGTGCCATGCAGATGTGCCTGGGCTCCAGTTCACTGTGTGATCCAAGGAGGGGTTGGACTCTGCCTTCAAGGAAAAACGAGTTTATGTCAATATTGAGGAAATCTTTTCTCTTCTTTGGCATAAAAATTATACTGTGGAATATTTCTTAAGTGATGAATTAATTGTTGCAGTTCTAAACACTCGCTTCAACTTTTTATTTCTGCTTCATTTTTAAGCCCAATGAAGGCAAAAAAGCCTTTTCAGTCTCTTGCTCCCTGGTTTCTGCTCCCTGCACTGAGCCCAGCGGGGCTGGGCTGGGCTTGGCTCTGTGCAGGAATCTGCCCTGCCAGGGGATCTGCTGGCTCTGGATGCTGGGATGGTTTGTGTTCAGGGTGCAGAGGTGCAGCAGGGCTAAGACAGGGCTCTGTTTGACTGATTTGGGAATGGAGATTCCTTTGGGAACAGACCTTGCTGTCAGTGTGGAAGTAAGGACATTCTGGGCAGCATCAGTGGCAGCTCCAGCAGTTCATTTCCAAGGATCAGGTGATAGTGCAGGATTGGGCTCTCTGCAAGGGAAAGAAGCATTTTGCTCTGTAAATATCCTCCTTCCTTCTGCCCCACTTTCTATTCCCTATTCCTTTGCAAGCTGAGAGGAAGGAATTAATCCAGCCTGTCAAACGTTCTTTCCAAGTGCACTGCAAACAGATGGCTTTTATCAAAGGCTGGTTAAGAGTCTCCATGAACAGAGTTGGGAACCAAGGAGCTTGTTCAGGTTAATAGTGAGTCTGAAATGACACAGTGATGACACACAGTGCACTGTTTGCTTGAAAATTAAATCCAAAACACCAGTGGGAAGGCCACGTGTTCAGCAGCATTGAGTTCCCTCACCACACTGAGTCAAAGAAACAGTTTCAGCCAAGTGAGTTTTTGATTATGGTTACAAATAAGTTGCAAATACATGAAAAATACATTTTTTTGCATCTGGAAACAACTAGGCAAAATCATTGTTTATAAATATTTTGTCACCATCTCTGCTCCTTTCCCTCCCCCTCCCTGTCTCATGGACATTATTCACTTACATTTATTTCTTTCATTCTGTGTCTGTGAAGCTTCTCTGCCTTGCTCTAAGTCTGCAGTTTTCATGCAGCTGCCTCATCCAGGTACTCTCTTCTTTCATCATATTTGCACGAAATGCTGCTTGAGCTGCATCAGGGTCGGGCTGTGGCATGAGGAGCAGTTACTGACACGGGAATGGCTTCAGCGAGCGCTAAACTGGGGCATTTCTTGGGGGATGCCAAAGTATCCGATGGTAGGGCAGACAAAGAGCCAGTCAGAGCGTTGAGAATAAATCTGGCAACAGAGAAGTGGATGCTTGGTATGGGAAATCACTGTGCTGCACGTGTGAAGCTAAACTGAAGCACTGTTTGGTGTGAGCTCTGTAGATTCACCAGGAGCCAGCTCTAACCTCAGTGACACAACACACCAGCAAACAGGTACGAGTTCTTTGCCCTAAACTGCAGCAGGCACAGGTGCAGTAAATGAGGAGCTCCACACACCACTGCGTTTCTGCTTTGTGTGGAGAAGTAAGAGGAGGCTGCAGAGGAGGGTTTTTTGCTCACACCTGTGGGTTGTTCCTGTCCTGAACATAGTTTGGGGGTTTTGTGCTGCTGCCCACACAAGGAGAGGAAGGTGCAGCCTGCAGCAGCCTCTGCTGGAGCCTTCACAGGGTCTCTGTGCCAAGTGTGGAGGGTGTTCTTTGTTGTCATTAATGCCAGTGACAATCACCTTCTTGTACAGAACTGTGAAGATGTCACTCCCAGTAACAAGATTCTGTTCTAACTTTTGTATTCACTATGAGACAGCCTAATTTTTGCTGCTGATTGTACTTGTAGCTTCTTGCTTTAAACCCCCTGTCCTGCTGTGCTGCATCTGCCGCGGGTGTGAGGGTGTTAAACACTCCTCAAACAGTCACACCGTGACAGCTACACTGAGGCCCTGCTGCAGGGGTGATGAGCTCACAGCAGTGTCAGCATAAAAAGTAGCAATTGATTGGGGGCACTTCTGCCCTGAACACAGTTCTTGGCTTTTGATCGTGGAGTGCTGGTGCCCCAAGCTGTCAGTGATGGCTCTAACGGCAGGTTTGGGGTGCTGTTCTCATGTCAGCACCAAGTTTATACTAAAGGAGTTAATTTTTGAGGTTTTTTTGATGTGAAACTTTTAGCAAAACATAATAGCATTACCAATGTCCTGCAGAGAACATCCAAAGCTTCTCAGAAAGGTGTAAATACATGGACACAAACCTCCTGGTGCCATCCTCGGCCTGGCCCCCACGAGCCTCTTCCTGCCACCGGGCAATAGCAGTTCTTGTGAGGAGTCCCAGTCTCACCTGCTCTGTGCCTGTTTTCTGTTAATAATCCTCCTTAGAAAACTGTTTCTTTGCTTGTTGAAAGTCAGTTTGATGGTTGGACTTGATGATCTTAAAGGTCTTTTCCAACTTCAGTGTTTCTGTGAGTTTATGAATTGTTGATCTTGTTTTTACTGACAGTTTGCCAGGGTTTGAATCATTGCAGTTGGTGTCTGCACTTGACACTCAACTCTTCAGGGGAACCTCTGCATGGGTTCTGTTCCTGCTGTGTGCAGCACGAACAGCTGAGCCCCTCGCTGCCCCTGGCAGTGCGACAGAGTCCTCCAAACGTGCCTTTACTGATCTTGTTTGTGAGCCAAGATTCAGTGTTGAGGGGAAGTGTAGGTACCTGAATGCACAGGAATCTTCTCTGGTAACAAGAATCAGCCTCTGCCACTGCAGCAGAACCCTGTGGGTTCAGAAATGAACCTTCCTCTCCCTGCTCTGCCTCTGTTCTACAGCAGGCATTGATTTTTGGCTGGAAGAATCCCATAGATTTTGACAGTGTCATTTCTTCCTCCTGGAGAGTGCAAAAGCAAGACTTGAGTCAAACCCACCCACTCAGTGTTGTCAAATGCTGCTGTCCCACCGGGCTGCCCGCGGGGTGCAGGGCAGTGCCTTCGCATCGCTGGTTTGTTTTGCCTCTTCCTCCTCCCCTCCCTTAACCAGACTTTTTGTTTTCATCAGACACATAAGTTTTCTGGCTTTTCCTCTCCTTTCCCCCTCTGCCGGCCCCAAGGACTGGAGCGAGGGAGCAGCTCTGCAGCCCTTACTGCCACAAGTGGGATTTGCTTCTCCTTAAACACACCCCGGCGGTGCCGGGTGGGCGGAGCTCGGCAGGGCTGGACCCTGCAGGGGACGCGCCTTGTCCGAGGCGTTGTCGCCTCCCAAGGCAGGTCTTCCCCTGGCCCCGGCCCGACTCACCGCAGGCCTTGTTTTTCCGCAGGGATCGACAAGGAGAACGTGGAGCTCTCGCCCACCGCCGGTCACGCCAACAGCGGGAGGATGCGCCACGGCTCCGCCAGCCAAGTGCAGAAGCAGCGAAGCGCCGGCAGCTTCAAGCGTCACAGCATCAAAAAGATCGTGTGATTGTTGCTTTTTAATTTTATTTTCTATTTTTGGACCTGACTGACACGCGCGGCCCCTGCGAAAGGCCCTCCACCGGGTGTGATGCTGCACTTGATCTGTACAGTTCCCATCCCGTCAGCCGCGCCGCCAGATGATCAACTCCTGACCCATTGCCTGACGTTAACGCCTTCATTCCTCCCTTCTGTTTAAGTGTTCCAGAACCACGCGTAGATCCCGAGGGACGGCGGAGCCAGGGGAAGTCTGGAGTCTGTGACGCTGCAGAGCCGCGTCTTGCCCAAATCCAAAGCCATTTCCCAAAACAGCCCTGCTGTGCACCTGCTCTGGCCTCGGGTGTTCCTGCTCGAAAGGGAAGCGTTGATCCTTAACCCGGTTTGCACACCTCAAGGTAGCGGCTTCCTGAGCCAGGGAAGTTTCTCTAATCCTGGTTTTAATCCAAACATGTAAGATTTTAGCTGTGGACTTTTTTTTACCATATTGAGAAGAAACTCATGATAGCAGCAGTATGACAAGCTTAACAGAAGTGGTGGATTAGGTTAAATTTCAGGAAATTAGCAATAAATGGGAGAGGAAAAGGAGGCTGCAGGAGTCCCTCATTCCCCAGATTAAGCTTCACACACTTGGACTGTACATGGACCAGACTGGACAAACTGGCTTTTTTCCCCAAGCTTTGCTTTTGGGGTTTTTTTGCTGTACGTTACCTGCCCTGGGGAAGGTGGTACAGGGGGAAATCCCTGGGAACTGATGCCTCAGGCTGTTGTAGCACTGGGGAAAGTTTATCAGGAAGTTTATCAGAAAGTTTTATCGTCTCTTCCTTCCATTTTAGCAGGTGCTTTAGTGCTTTAGTTCTGCCTACCCAAAAGCGCACCTTTGGGAGCTCCTGGCAGAATATCCAGGGGGAAATGGAGGGGAAATGGGATGGATTCACTCCTGGCTCTAGGGATGGTATGTGGCAAAGCTGCCCCTGTGCTGCCCAGGCAGGGACAGGAACAGCCACGTCTGCTCAAGGTACATGAACTTAAATTAACTGACACTGTCGGGTCCTGGGGACGTCCTGGTGATCCCATGGCAGGGCTGGGGCTGCTGCCACTGTCCAGTGGTAGCCCCGGGGCGTGTTCCGGGTCCTGCAGGGGTTACACAGAACTGAAGCCACTGCCACGGTCACTGTCAGGGCTGTGGGTGACACCTGGGCTCTGGTGACAGCACTGGGGACGTGCTGCTGTGCTGGTGAGGAGGAGGCAGGAGTTGGGGAAGGGGCTGTGTCCCTTGGGGCTCACTCAGCTCCTGCTCAGGAACAATTCTGCTTCCCAGTTTCAGATCCCTGTGCTGTGGTAGAAATCAACAACCCTTTGGTGGCTTTAAAGGAAAAAAAAAGTATATCCACACTAGGGAAAAGCGAATCCTCCAGTGCAATCATTGGTGGCTTTCAGTAAATCAAACTCCACAGCTAAATTATTAGAGAATGGTACA
This sequence comes from Myrmophylax atrothorax, assembly GCA_026770055.1. Lineage (NCBI taxonomy): Eukaryota > Metazoa > Chordata > Aves > Passeriformes > Thamnophilidae > Myrmophylax > Myrmophylax atrothorax. The sequence goes on along the minus strand of JAOXXN010000246.1, from coordinate 10,235,621 downwards.
ATTAAAGGTTCCGATTTTATTGCTATAGCACATAATTCCCATGTATCCACAGTAACAATGTAACATTTATGTAAATAAAAATACCTTTATTGTATTGATTCATAAAATAACAATTTCTTTAATTTGTTTACAGTCCTGGAAAAGCTATGAACACAAACTTCATATGCAAATAGTTTGCCAAAACAAAAGGAAAACTTAGGATTAGCAGTCTTGGAATAAACACATCAGAAATACAAACTGGTGCAATGAACCAAATCTCTTTACTCGGGGTGGTGCAGGTGCTGTGGCAGGAACGGGGTCACTGGGGACACGGAGCAGGGTGTGAGTGGGGCCATGAGGCTGAGCTGGGCTCAGGGACAGAGCAGGGACTCAAGCCGTGCCCTGAGCAAAGTGGGGAGAGGTTTTGGGTCCCCAAGGTAGAAACCATTGTCCTCTCACATCTCAGATTGTGAGGAGCCACCCCTGGTGTCACTGTGGTTTGCACTGGGTTGTCCCCAATTGAGCTGGTTCCAGCTCTTGCCATTTTGCTGAAAAGGAATTGTGGAAGCCTGAGGATTTGTAGGTAGGAGGAAAATAAGAATCTCTTGTAAAGGTGATTTGCTGTTTTCAGTTGTTTCTTCTGTGAGCAGGTTTCCTGTAAAGAGGAATAGTAATTCCAGAGGATATGCCCAACCAGTTTTGTTTGGGCAGAGGAAGCCCTTCACTCTTCTGCATTGCCCACATCAAAAGTGTCCCTGCATCAAAACTGCTGCATTCTCTGCAGCAACAGAGTATGTGAGGGCAGAGGGGACAGTGGTGAAAATCACCTTCCCTGAAAGAACTACTCCAGGCTCTCAGGCCCAGCCGAAAAACTGGTCTCTTCATAAAGTCAGTGAACAAAACTTAATTTTCTCTTTCCTGGAAGGAGGGAATTGGTTGGAGGTTCCCCTGAGTTAGAGGTTCAGTGAGAGGGCCTGGACTCTGGCAGAGCAGGAGTGCCAGACTCCTCTGTCAGGTAAGGGAGTGGAATTGTGGTGTAAGGACAGCTGATGGCCAGGGTTTAATTTGGGGTCATATGTACCCTGATACACAGGAACGTTGTCTTGTACTGGTTGTTGGGAAGCTTGTGCTTGACTCACAAGGAACCACAGCCTTTGTGTAATGATTAAACTCCAATCAGTAATTCGTTGTTGAGTGCCTTACTGTCACCTCATTGCTCTCCCACTCCCTCCAGCAGCCACTGCTGAGACTTTGCCTCTTTTTCTTTCTCACATCCTCCTTCCTTTGTTCTTTCCCTGTTTGAGCACTCTCCATCCCGCCCCGTTCCACCCCTGGGAGCGCTGCTGCCAGCCCGGGCTGCTCCACCCGCTGCTCCAGCCGTGCTGCTGGTGACCAGCAGGTTGTTGCTGGTGACAATGTGGGTCTGATCCCATCCCAGGGTCCCCACGTGCCAGCCACGCTCCAGGCAGCCCATGGGGCACTGTCAGTGGCTGCTGCTCCAGTCCCTGCTGCACCCCCAGAGTCCCTGTGCTTAGACACGAAAACTTACAATTCAGAAAAGTCCCGATAGGAACACGTGGACCACGTAACACCCTCCCAGGGACCGTGTGTGCCACCTCTGGCTCAGAGCCCGTTCCCCGTCCCACACTGACCACAGCTGAGTACTGTAAAGACAATTAACATTCTGTTTGTGTTTGTATTTTCCCTGACTTAAAGATAACTCAGTAGTCTTTGAATAGTGCATAACCTACCTGTAATGATGCCGATGTTTCTGCTTTACCGTGCATGAGGTTCCCCAGAACAGGGAACATTTCACTAAGTCTCGTGGGCCGAGCCCCTGGCATGTGCCAGGGCTCGCTCCAACCCGGGTTGTAGGTTTTAGGGCTTTTTCTGTTTCATTCTAAGGTTAATTTTTTCCAATGTCATAAAGCACGTCCTATTGTTATGCAACAGACCACAGACAGTCACTCGGAGTGTTGGTCCCACCATTTTTTTTTTATGCAGTATATTCACCTGTAAATAATTTTTGTGTAAAATTTGACAGAAAAGTATATTTACTACACTGTAAATACATGTGACAATATATTGTATTATTTTGCTTTTTTTGTAAAGCAGTTAGTTGCTGTATATGTATAACATATAAATTTGATTATTCTAGTGTTAGTAACTGTTAACTACTACTCCTCCTTCCTGCTGGTGCGTTACGTCATTTAAACCAGAAGCTGTGTACGACACACTCACCCTGTGTATGATCTCACTGCTCCCATCTGGCCTCAGCTCGGAGGGGCTCCCTCCTCCCCAGTCCTGTTCTTGTGTGTGAGCCCAGCGAGAGCCCACCGGTCCCGGCACCGGTGGGAGCTGTAGGTCAAAATGGTGGAAACTGGTTTCAGATAATTATTGTTCACCCCACTCTCCCCTCATGTATGTACTTTCCCTTTTTTTTGAAGTAAAATGTAAATTCAACCTGCTCCCAGTTGTTTGAAGGTCATTCCCAGGGGCTGTGGGGTGAAGGTGGTGTATGTGGTATCCTTGCTCTGTTGGGACAGGGAGTTTGGGTGGGTTCTTTGGGGCTGAACCAAGGGATCCAGCCCAGTCCCAGACCCAAACTCCCACTTTTTTGGGAGAGAATTAGAACCAAGTTGAAATCCAGTGTCTGGGGTTTGTCTTCCCAGACTGGTGCTGCTCTGAGTGTGTGAACCTGCACAGATCTAAGTAATGGCAAACCCGATTGCCTGCAGTGACTGAGGGCAGAATAAAGCCCATTGTCTTGAATTTCATGTCACTTCAATAAGATTATTATAACGGAATAATAAATCAGAATATTTCTTTTTAAAATGTAAATTTAATATTGTAATAAAACAGCTGCTTGGTCTTTAAAGAACAATTCAGTATAATTTGTCTATTTGAGCTTTTCTAGCCTAGAAGCTTGAGGTTTCAGCTGTCAGGCAACTTCTATGACAAACGATTAATCACATCTATTTTCTTTTAGGGGGATACATTACTTTCCCATTAAAAATGTATAAGTACTTATGTTCTGGCTTTGTGAATCGTAAAAGGATGTAACGACACATTAAAGTGTGACTGCATTGACTTCTTCTGAGACATCTTATTGTTGCTGCACAGTGAATGGACAGACAGACCTGCAGACACCTGGCCAGGTGATTCCTGCCCTGCTCCTGGGACCACCCGGGGCTGCACGAGTGGAGGAGCAGCAGGTTGGGAACTGTTTAATTCCAGGAATACATTTTCTTTACTTCAGAAGAAATGTTCATTAGTCCTAAGCTGGACCTCAAGTGGGAGCCAGGCAGGTGCTGACTCCTGAGCAGCACCTGCTCAATCACTGCTGCCAAAAACATTCCTAAAGTTGCTCCTTTGGACAGTTGAGCCTCCCTGCTACTTGAAATCACAGATACACTGTAGCCACAGGGACAGAATGAAAGGAGAAAGAGTTTTATTTTAGCTGTGTTTTTATGCAGTTGGAAAAACTGTATTTAGGAGAAAATTGCACCCTTGGAGCAGGCTGTTCTGTCTAAAGAAATAGCTTCAAAATCCCTGCCCAGCTGATTTTGAAATATTTTACAGTGGAAAATAGTAAAAATGCATTGATGTGGGGGTATAAATTCTGTTCTTAAGCTAAAAAAACGACAAGGAGGAAGAGAAAGGAAGTTGTTATTCACAAGCAGTTAGTCTGGCCCATAATACAAGCGATCCCTAAATATTAAGCTGTCTCTCTGGCATAAATATTTTCACATACCTCTGACTTGGAATAACAAGTTTTCATATTTTAGATAGCACAAAATTTCATATTAAACTTGTAATTCCCTTAATAGGAGACCCACTTAAGCATGTTCAAAAGCTGCAAAGGAACACAGACAGACATTAAAATTAAAGCCCTTTCTTGTCCTTGCTGCATGTTCCTGTTCCTGGCTGACCGCAGGATGGCTCAGAGCTGCCCGTGAAGGTGCCCCAGCACTCTCATGGGTGAGATGGATGAAATTTGGTGCCTTAGGTCCTACCATAGGATCGGATTCTGCTGCAAGTTGGTCACTTCTGCCATTGTCAAATGCTTTTTATTGTGTGTCCTCCCCTTAGGCCCCTCTGTGTGGGACAGGTGACAGAACCTGCCCCTCAACAGTGATGAGTCACCTGGTGTCACAGAACAGCCAAAGCCAATCTCCTGAGCTGGCCAGTGCTACCAACAGTCCCTTTCAGAGCAGCCACGGCCTTTCGCACTACTGGAGTTATGATTTCCAGGTGTGCATCCTTCGTGCCATGGAACAAGGGCTCCAGTTGACTGTTCCTATGTTTAACAAGCTCTCAAAGGAAAATCATTCCCAGGTTGTGTGGGTGGAGAGTGTAGAATAACATGTCCCATGATGTGACTTGTTCAAACAAGTATGGGTTTGTTCTTCAAAGGAATCATGAAAAAACTCTGACGACGGCATCTTTCAGGGTATTCAAATGACAGCATTATAAATAGCCAGGAGTAACTACATGCTCAAGAAAATCCCACTGCACTATTAAATTGTATTTTAATTTTTTTTCTCATAGCATACTGTCCTTCAGACAAGCTAGAAATATCTGTTCTGCTGCTTCCACCCCGAGTTGGGGACTGGGAGACCGAGGTCTGCCTGGGACAGCCAGGTGTGCAGAGGATGCGGCACAAATGCTGAAGAGCTGCTCACCCAGCCCTCCTTCTGCTCGGGCTGTGAGGACACAGGTGGATGAAATGGCCAATCCAGAGGAGGTAGGTCAGGGACAGACCTGACTGGGACCGAGTTTTCCAAGCTCTAGTTATCAACTCTGCTCCCTCAGGCTCCGTGTTCAAGGTGTGAGATGCCAGGCAGGCAGGGGGTCAGTGAGTGCCTCTGTCTCACCTGCTCTGGGCTCCATTCCCCTAATTTGCTTTCCATGTAGTTTCTCCACTTGCTGGCTGTGCTCCCCAGCTCCTGCACTATCAGCCATGGGTTTTCCCCCTTTCTGGGCAATTCCTTTTCCTTTGTCTAACTGCTGTACCCTGGAGCTCATTGCAAGACAGCTGCTCTCATTTCAGAGGCCTGGGGTGCAGTTAGTGCAGCGTGAGGCAGCTGAAGGTGGAGGTTTTCAGCTCTCTGTGCAAAGGGTGCGATGGAAAGTTGTGGTGGTGTGAGCAAGACCCACCCAACAGGCAGGACTGAGTAAGGGCAGGGACGTGTAGGACTCTGCCAGAGAACAGGCTGGGTCAGAGCGAGGCAAAACATCAGAAATTGTCCCACAACACACACTCAAGTTGCCACTGGGGTGGCTGAGGCAGCACAACAAACCAGGGGAAGGAATTCCTGCACTCTCCCAGTGCCACAGGAGTCACAGAGCAAAGGCTGCTCCACAATGCTGGGTCCTGCCAAGTGTTGGATCACTCACCTCAAGAGATGCCTGTGGAACAGGGAAAAGGGGCAATCCCCAGCACTGTGTATGCTGTCCTTCCAAAGGCTGCACTGGATTGATGCTCCTCTGCTCTCCCTCCACTAAGGCCTGTCCTTGTTTTTAGCTCCTGGTCTTGCACAGCTCCTAAAAGAGGGAAAAATTACTGCTACTGCCTGACCAGCTGCCAGTCCCAGTGTGCTGGTGAGGAGGCTGTGCAGGGAGAGCAGGGCCCAGCTCGGAGCGTTCGGCACCAGACACACCCCGAGCTCCTGCCAAGAGGAACAGGAGAGAGCAGGTACAGACACAGACCAGGCTGCTGCACCTCAGAGGCTGCTCCAACTCCCTGCAGAGCAACTCCACAAGGATTCCTCAACTAGCCTAGACTGTCCCGTTGTTTTTGGGATGTGCATGGGTACAGCTGTACCTGTACCTGGAATTCACAATAGAGAACACACTGGTCTCAAGGATGCTGAGAGGCATCTTCCTTTCTCCTTTTACTTTGTAAGGTCCCAATTTTTCTTGCTGGGAACATTTGTTTGTTCAGTCCCCATGCAAATGGAATGGGCAGGCTGGAAAGCTGCTTCCCACTCATGGAAACTCCAGAGACACAAACTGTTTCTGTAAGGAGAAGGTGACCTGTCACACATGGAGGCAGTTATTGTTAGCAGGTTTATTTTATTTACAATCGGTGTGATTTGATCATTACTCAACAGAAAATGTTTTCCTGCTCACTGCAGTGAAGCTCATGGCCTCTGGCTGCTGTAAGAGCCAAGCCAGGCCCTGTCACAGGGCAGGACAGCCCCATGAGCTTCAACATTTTTGGTCCCTGAGTGTGTCTGACACAAGCTGTGGCTGTGACCTTGGACAAACCTCTGAACATCCGACCACCAGGCATCATAAACGCCGGAATTGCCCAACGGTAACAGCCAAGGATGGCTGTCAGTTGGGAATTCTTAACGGACAAACTGCTGAAATCCTCAGATTAGTGACATTAAAAGGGCAAAGTCTCAGCACCGATGGATTTTTCCGCTTCATGTGTGGTGCAATTTGTAGTATTTAAGAGGGTATTTGTTATTAACTCCTGACTGCTCTAAACAAAAAGATTGAGGCAAATCAGAAACTTTCCAGAAAAAAATACTTAAGACAAATCCAGTGATTTAGGAAGGACAATTCTGCTCAAACACAACTGTGATTTCTCCAAGTTACTCATTTACACTCTCATGTACAAACTGCCTGCTAAGACACATGTAAATAAACAACTGGGAGGTTTGACTCCAACCAGCCCAGTTACTTCAATAAACCTTCCCTGTGCCCCACAGTGAAGGTGTTTCCAGCAGGTTTCTGCAGCATTACCTGGTGCAGAGCGTGCTGCTCACAGCCAGGTGAACTCCCAGGAACAGCAGCTGCTCTGCAGGATGAGACTTGGGCACTGGAAAGGGAGAAGGCTGACTGGGGAGTAATCTATCTAGATGAAAAGGAAGCTGAGCTCAGGCTGGAAGGAGCCTTGAAGTGTTTTCCTGCACTGCTGCAGCTCCCACTGGACACCCCCAGTAATATCTCTGGTTTATACCTCACTCTTGCTCTGCTGCTCCCTGTTCCTGCCCCAAGGCACTCGCATGAGCCACCTCTCCCTGGCCTATTTCTTCCCTCTGACTTTACCACTGAGTTTCCAAAAGATACAAAGGCAGTCTAAGTTGTTCCACGGGGAAATCCAGAGCCACCTGTTCCCACAAAGACAGGCCCAGTGACAAACTCAGAGCAGTTTCCTCAGGAGCCCTGAAGCACTGCAGTGTCCTCGGCGCCCTCTGACCTGCCTGGCTGCACTGAAAGGAGCAGCACCCACAAAACCTGGCTCCTGCCACGCCGTCGTTCCAGGCAACTGTGCTGGATTGGAGAGAGAATAGACCACTCCCAAACTGCACTTCCCACGCAGACCAAGGCCTGGCTGCTGCTTGGGCTGCTCCTGTCACACCCCGAGGCCTTTCTCACCAACCGGCTCTGCAAACTCCCAACCTCCTTAGAAGAGCGACAGTGATTTCCCACAGTCTCCCCCACGTGCCTTGCCCAGACCCCGCAGTCACACAGCCACACTTCGCTACTGTGTATCCCCCCAAAACCTCGGAATTTCCTCGGGACACAGAAATCATTTACACACTGGATTTTCTTTCAAGGATGCCAAAAGCCCCCGGGCGAAATGTCGCAAGTATTAAACAATAACATGAAAAGTCTTCATTAATTCTGACTTGGTGCTGCTGCAGCCAAGCTGTAACCTTGCCTGCACACAGGCGTGCTTTTCTCCTGGTTCAGCCTTGCAGTTCCAATCCCACACTGCTGCGGGCTAATACCTGTGCTCACTTACATGTCATCACCAGGCAAACATGCGTGTAAAACCCTGTCTAAAGCTCAGGTTCACCTGCTGGCGCGTTAGAGCAGCGCGGTGGCAGCAGCGGCACCGGGCTGTGCCAGCAACCAGCGCTCCGGCTCGGGCCGGGC
>JAOXXN010000246.1:10189849-10226066 GCA_026770055.1 Myrmophylax atrothorax | reverse complement strand
GATCTGGTGTCCCGCGGCCCGGAGGGGCCTCGGGCTGGGGCGGGTGTTCCCCCCGTGCTCGGCGGTGCCGCCGCCCCGGCCGGAGCGAGCGGGGCTGCCGCGGGCACGGCACGGTGCGGGGCCGGGTGCGGAGCACGGGCGGCTCTCCCGGTCTGTTGGGTGGGTTCGCGTGTTCTGTCCCGCCCGGAGGTTCCGGCCCGGCCCGGCCCGGCCCGGCCGAGGCTCCCGGCACAGCCGGGTCTGACTCGGGCGGTGCAGGTTAAGGCTCCCTGCGCTGTCTGCTGCCTGTCTGGTCCGGCGAGCCTCGCCTTGTGTTATGGTAATGGCCATAAAAACTGCTATTAGCAAACTTCTCATGCATTGCAGTGTCTCCTTTTGTTTGTAAGCCAGCATGGAACACAGTGGGGAGCAAAGTATTAAATTATGTTGCTGCTAACAAAGTGATGTTTTGAGAGCCTTGCTTTCCTGGGAGAATCCTTGTTGTTTGATTTGGGATTTTTCTTTTATTTTTCCTTCTTCTTCCATCTCCTTGGAGCAAGTGAGGTCTAAGTTACTCTTCTTTCAGAACAGGACAACCTTATCTGTGCCTGACCAAGTTCTTTATCATGATAATACCATAAAGCAGAGATTACAGAATGCTCAGGCATTTCAGCAAGGACATCCTCTTCATGGAAGTTATCCATAATAGCACCAAAAGCTGCATTTGATCACAGTCTGTGTCGAAAAGTCAGGGGCTACAGAATGGCAGAGATCAGGCCTTTCTGTGTTCCCAGGGCTGTGCTGCACCTGCCCAGCGTTATCGGCCCCTGTGGACTTTGTCTCAGGTGAAAGGGACCGGGTGGTTGCTGGGAAGGTGCATTGTTGGTGTAACTCTGCTCTCCCCGTGCTGGCTCTGTGGCTGTGAATGATCTACCAGCGCAGCCCTGGAGGAGCACGTGGAGTGTGGGATGCAGCACAGCTCCCGGGGGCTCATGGCCTTTCCCTGGAAGCTGTTGGACCAGGGCTGGGATTGCAGCTGGGCCAAGCCTGCTCCTCTGCCGGGTCACTGTGTCACCCCGTTCAAGTCACTCAACCTCCTCGTTCTTTAATGAAGGGTGAAGGACTGTCCAGGCATCTGCTGAGCTGCTGTACCTGTCAGGCAGTAATGCCCACCGAGCTGTGATTCTGGGAAGGGGCAGTGCAGCTCCATCGTGTGCATCTCATTCTCAAGTCACTGCTTTGCTTGCACATACTGCAGTGTGCTGGAGGAAATGAAAACTTTTGAGTAAGTTCTTTAAGTGTGGTAGAATCCATCTTCTTACTGCAGCGCTCGCTGTCCTGGTCCTGCTCACCTGACAGTCCCTCAGCTTCTGCTTCAATGTTTTATTGAGGTCTTGAAGGACTTTTGAAAGCTCTCATGGGGTTTATGAAAGTCAGTCTCTCAACAGTGTGTTCTACAACAGGCTGTTTGCTCTCAGACAATTGGTATCATTAGGTCTGGAGGGTCTGTGTGGATGGCACTGCAGGAACCCAGTTGTGTTATGTGTGTTGGTAGCTGTTCCTTACTCAGGAGTGCTCTCCATATTTACACTGGGTTTAGAAACCCATTCTAGGAATCAGATTCCGGTTTAAAGATCTCTGGACATGCTTTGAGATACTAATACTGAAAATCATCAGCTGCCTAGAAAGCCTTGGCTTTAACCTAGACATTGCACAGTGCCTAAAATGAGACAACAGGAATTCCCTTCACTGCCCAGGGTGTGAGGTGAAGGTCCCTGCAGCTCAGAACCACCATGGTACGTCAGTTCCCAGCTCCTGCAGATTCCCTATGGAGTTAACTGTGACAGGAGTTTGCTGGAAAATTGCAGCCAAGGCTCTCAGAGCCAGCAACAGTTGATTTATGATGTTGAGACTCTTGTGTTCATTTTGAAAACATTTCAGGCTGGCTGTGGAGGGATTAGAGAGCAAGTGCACTTCTGCAGTAGCAGTTATCTGAAAAGCATAATGCTTTAAAAGCAGCATACCCCACTTATCCCTGCTTCTCATCGTTCATGTGCACTTAACTGATGTGAAAAATGATTTAAGGTATTTCTAGTGTCCAAGGAGACTGTAATAGGATCAAGGCTGATATCCCAGTTGCCCTTAGCAACATGTAGAACTAATAAAAAACGTTAATTACAGCATTAATTACTTATAATTGTTTAATGTTTCAGATCTAATGATTAGCCTTTTTAAAATCCTGATTTCTAACTAAAGTGCTTCTGTGGAGCTCTTAATGCAAATAGCTGGTTAGACTTCATGAAGTGATGATTAACTTCAGGCAGCCTTGCTCAGATACTCCAAAAAAGCTTTTTTATTCAGCAGGTGTTTAATATTTCGTGGAAATTAAAGCTGTTGCATTTGTTTCTCATGGGGATTGCTGGAAGGGGACATATTTGCATGTCCCTCTTTTCTTTTTCAAGTGTTCTGTTTTCAGCTCTCGTACTGTGGGTTTTTGGTTGTCCACTGTGTGGATTCTGTTCAGCTTTGCTGCTCCTGCACTTTGACAGCTGGAAGCTGACTCTGAATTTATGGCCCTGTACATTACTGGTAGCAGACTGAACATTTCATAAAAGATCATTTAAAAATCATTCTTGAGCAAACAACTCCCTGCTGCAGACCTGCCGAGGTCCTGCTTGCCTTTGACCTCTGCTGCCACCTGGCACTGAGGACGAGAAACTTGCCATGTGCTGGCACTGATTTTGACTCCGAGTATAAATAGCAGCAGTTGGCTCGTGATTTGCATGAGCCTCCGGTATTGGGGGGCCTTGGCTTTGCATGAGGGTAAACCTGGGAACTGGGAGTGTCTGGGACAAGGATTGCAGTGTGGATCCCCATAAATCTCAGGGCTGGGATCCTGCGGTTTCCCCTTCCTTAGAGAGGAGCCTCTTTGGTTAAGAACTTGGACTTGTATTTTAGTTTGTTGTTGAAATGCAGGGCTAGGAAGAATTCTTTGGTGTTCATGGATTCAGGAAAGAAATTACCACGTTCCTTCCCTACAGTATTTCAAGTTGGATGGAGTGTACTGCTCTGTTTGCTGTCAGTTAGAGAAGGTGGGCTCCCCTCTCTCCAGCTGGGATCCCTTTTTTCCATTCCTTGTGTTGCCTCCAGCTCCTTGTGAGTGTAGGAAGGTCACTTGATCTGTGTCTTGGCTTTGCTTTTTTAAAAGGAGCTGCCCAAGCTGAGGAGAGGAGGCAGCTTGCCGTGCAGGGGAGGCTGTTCTGTGAGAGCTGCCCCTCGTGTGACCCAGGCCGGGGCTTGGAGGTGCTGCTGCTGTGGATCAGTGATCCTGTCCCTCTCTGATTAGGTCTCCAGTATGTTGTGTCACTCCTGGTAGCCCTGGTTCATGCACACAAATTATCTCCCTGCTTGTTCAGTCTGAGTGGCTCTCAGTGAAACCTTTGCTGTTCCTTCCCAGCACAGACAAGTCCAGGGCACCTTCCTCACTCATGTTCACCTTCCTTCCTCTCTGGGTGCTTCTGTAACTTCTCACCAAGCCAAGCCCTGGGCACGAGGATTCCACCCAAACTCCACTCTGCTTTTTGCTTTTCTGTCTGAGTCTTGTCCATCTGTGTTTTGGGAAGCTGCTGGTCAAGGTCTCCTTGCAGTGAGCAGGACTCGCTGCTGCTCCCACGTACCCTGAGACTGGTTTGGTCTTGGTGCTGCTCTTTGCTCGCTGTCTCTTCAGCACTATCAGTGTGTTGTGATGTAAACCCCACCATTCCGTCTCCTTGAAAATGCAGGTCTGTTTTTTGTCTTGTGTGCAGAGTATATTGGAAGCCTTTGGTTAGTTTAGTCTCTGTTTTGTTGAAATGGGTAGAGATGCCAGACATTTGACTCAGATGATTGCTTTTAAGTTTTAATTTAGAAGCTGTACCAGTAGTGGCCACTACACTGTGTTGCCCATAGCAAGGGCTGCACTGGCTTCCTTGGTGTAGAACCAAACAAAAAAATTGTATTGAATGTATTTTTTTCTGAAATTCTAGAAAATAATTCGTTGTATCCTCCAACCTGTGTGAAAATGCAGAAAGAATGAAGGGTGATAAAATTTTTCCCCGATCCAGATTTTTGTAATGTGTTGGTGGGCTATAAAGGTAGTAACAGCTGCTTTGCCTGTACTGTGAGGGTGTTGGTGAAGTGGCACAGAAGCAATTTGTGAAGTTTGCTGAAGTATCTGAGGCCTGTCTGGAAAAGCTCCCTTGTCTCCCTCTGCGCAGTAGAGGATTCACAGGGAGACACTGCCTTGGGTGAGGAAACTATAAATAATGAAACAACTGGAGCAGGGAGGTAATAAGATATAAAGAGCAGTACAGAGCTTGATAACCTGATAGGGTTAATGTTAATTACAAACTATTCATTATTGCGGAGCAGGAGGAGCACTCAGGGCCCTGCCTGACTGTGAGACAGAGCATGGTGAGGGCTGCTGGGGGTCTGAGTTTGTTTCTATGAACTTCTTGGTGATTTTCAAAACACTTACTAAAAACACTCTACAGGTTGGCCTAAGCTGATGCCTTTATTGTAAACCTCTGCTTCTGGGTGTGTCAATAAATAGAAACTCTTCCAAGGCCTGCATTGGCCTTAATGCTGCTGGAGCTATGCAGGGCCAGGGTTTGGCTTCTGAGTGGAAGAAAACACAGAACCAGCAGTGAGTGGGGCAGCTCCAGCTGCAAGGGGGAGTGAGCTCTTGTAGGAGCATCACGGAAGCTGATTACACTGGAAGCAGTTTTTATCTTGGAGATAAAAGACAGCCCGGTGTTGGTGGTGTTTCTTGTTCCCAAGCACTAGTTCAGCTCTGCATCAACCAGCTTTTTCAGCCTTTTACTTAAGTCACAATTTATACTTTTGCAAATAGGAGTCTGCTGGTTCTTAAATATTTTAAGGTTGTGGAGTGGCTTCATTAGTGGCTTTTCATTTGCAGAAGAGCCTGTTTCTTGAGCTTGTAGCCCATGTTCACTGGCCTGTGAAAAGGTGGTGTTGCTGTAGGGATATCTCCTGCTGTTCTGGTCTTTCAGTGCTGGTGTTTGAAGCAGAAATTGCAGCAGAACACTTAGCTTTAATTAGTCAGGTATACAGAGAACTTCCCTGTTGGCTTCTTTTTGAAATAGGTGCCACCCAGTTTGGGATCCTGCTGGCCTGGCTCCTGCCTGTCTCTGGGTGTTTGTAGCTCCTGAGTCATGTTGCCTGAGCTCCTGGCTCTGGGTGGTTTGGTTTGATGGTGGTACTCCAGGCTGAGTGGGAGAGAGGTGGAAAGGCTGTAAAGTCTGGTGGCCAAGTAACACCCTGATCTGCAGTGTGTGATGCAAGGGCTGGCAGAGTGCTGTGGCTTCACAGCTCCTTTGTAAGGTCAGCCCCAGAGGTGCTGCCCTGCCTGGGAGAAAACCCCTGTGCTCTCCAGCTGGAGCCACACACTCTGCAGCAGGACCTGGCAGAAAGTCCCTCCCTTGTGGAAGTTCTGCCTCCTTCATCTTGTATGAAACCCAAAGAAGCTGCAGTGAGATAGTGCAGTGCCACATGCCAGTTCGACTTTTGATGAAAATATGCCTCATGCTGAGGGTAGGTTATGTAAGTCTTTACATCTGTTTCTGTGCAGTAGCTTTTCTTATTTTAATCTTAACAGTAGGGCCTCCAGTTCTTTAGGGTTTTGTCAACTCCTGTTCTTATGCCTCCTATAAGGCAGAGCATGTGCTACCAGTTATTTTTAGCATGGAAAATTTGAAGAGCCCACGTGGTCCCATTTAGTTTGAACCATGCCAGCCTGTCCAGTTCTCTTTCACCCAGATAGTATTTATTTCCCAAGTGCTGTGTCGCTAACTATAGGGTTTGTTGGGAGGCATCCTGGCCTTGCTGTGAAAGCTGCATTTCCAATTTAGCTGTCTGCTCCTTTGCTCTGTGATCCTTCAGGACGGGCTTTAATTCCAGCCTTGATTTCCACTGCTTTCAGGGTTTGGAAGCACAGCCTCTCAAGTGCTGGGGCAGAGGGAAGCGGAGGAGCCGGGACTGGCAGCGCTGAGGGGTCCCTGCAGAGAATGGGGGCTCAGTCACTTGGGAGTCATCCTGGCCTCTCTCTTGGTAGAGACTCAAAGCAGCTTGCCCTCAGAACAGACCTCCTTGTGCATGGAAAGCCCTGAAATTCTGGAGCGAGTGCTTGCTGAACTCCTCTCGGACCCTGAGAATGAATTATCTGACTGCCCTGGGAACCTTGTGCTGCGAACATTTCTAACCTTATAAGGCTGCATGTGCTGAAGGGCTCTGTGTCCTGGCCAGGAAACAAGGTGGCTTAGAACTGCTGTGGGACCCTCATGTGAACAAGTAGAGTAAGTTAACTGTCCTTGGCTTTTTTCCTAAGGTAGGTATTGTGTGCATTTTTTCTTGTGCTCATCTCCCTGCTCTTTACCAGTTTTCCATAAATCAAGTCAGGACACAGATTTGGAGAGCTGACTGACCTCTACTCTCCCCTTGGTGTCTTAATCCCATCCTGACCTGCTGTGGGGATTATTTAACAAATTGGAGAAGTCTCATGTCCTGACTCTCCAGCCATGCCATGGTACAAGGTGTGACATTTAGACCGGATTCCTGGCATGCCAAAAGGAAGTGGGTGGTGGTAGGGTGAGCACATACAGTGTGTGAGCTCCACACTATTTTTGGTGCAGGACTGATGGGGCCCTGCCTGTTGGGAATGGTGCTGAGGATCCAGCACTTCCCACTGGTTCTGGCTCCTACAATTGCTCCTTTCCTGTCCAAAGCCTCTGGAGCTGCTGTGCTTCCCAGCTGGCTCCTCCTGCCTGGAGAGCGCAGGGCCTGCCGGGCCAGGCTCCCTCCTGCTTGGCAGTGCTTAAGGGCATGTGATTTGACAAGCTGCCATTTTCTCTTCTGCTGCTGCCAGGAAAATTCCAGGCTTTCTTCCCCCCATGTGTTTAAATGATCCTGTTGCCCCTGCAGTCCTGAACTGGCTGTCAGATTGGCAGCAGAGAGATGGCTTGGTCGCTCTTGAGTGTGTTGGGAAGCGTCTGTGGGCTTTGGGGGCTCTCCTGGGGGGGACAGAAAGCAGCAGCAGTGCCACAGCCAATGGGTTGGGCAGGTTAAATTGGCCATCCTCAGGCATCACACACAGCCACGCCGTGACCAGCATAGCAAGATGCAGCCACTGGAGTCCTCCTGGCACGTCTGTGCAAGGAGGTGTTTGTTGGTGTCAGCTGTTCCCCAGCCAGCCCAGCACTCCAGGGTGTCTGTCGGCATCTCTACAGAGCCCCTGCCTTTCATCCCGCTCTGGCTGATGGGAGGATGTGAAATTGCCATTTAATACCCTCACTGGTACTGATGCAGCTCTGGCTGAAAAAGTAAATTAAAAGCATGGAATTAAACAAGCGTCGCAAGGAGCCGTCAGCTAATCCAGCAGTCCTCACTTATCCAAATATCACAGAGGAGAGATGATCTTTATCCTAAATGATAATGTTCAAAGTGACTCTTAGAACTGTTTTGTCTGCCAGACTTTGGGACAGGCCTGTCCCTCTGTGGGGCATCCTGTGACTGTCCCCCTGCGCTGCAGAGCTGTGTGGGATTATTGTTTGAACAGTTGGTGCAACTTAGTAGGAAATCGGATAATAATAGGGCTGTCTGTTTAATCGGGAATGCTTGCTGGGAATGGACTTATGTGAGCTACTTTAATTTGGGTTTGTGGTGTGCTTGGGAGACAGCTTGTAGGGTAGTTCTACATTAATTACAACAACTTCAGCGTGCAGCAGAGGAGCCCTTGTGGCAGCTCACAATGTGCCATTGTGCTGGGCCGCACAAATGGGAACCTGTTGTCTTGGGAATGCACAGGCTTCACCCTTTCCATTTGCCAGCTTCCAAAAACCAAGCATCCACATTATTGCATAGGTTTGTTGGGGTTTTAATTCCAAATCCCAGATGTTGCCGTTAACAGAAGGCTCACCCTGAGCAGTGGGCGCTGCTCCCTGACTGCATACAGCTGGCTGGGAATAGCTGGGATTTAGTTGCTTCTTAGTGATTTAGTTTACTTAATCAAACACGAATGTCCAATGAGCACACTCAGGTTTCTTATGCAGAGCAACATAAACGCCTCATTTGTGATGTACTGGGATATTACTGAACTCCTTAAATCTTGTCTGCAGCTGACCTTTAATTTGGGATTGAACAAGCCATTTTCTAGTCCCTGCCTTTGCTATTCATTCATTCATGTGCCTCAGTGTCTGGGCTCTGCAGGAGGCAAGGCAGGGTCCCAGGTAGTGTGGATGAAGTTGTGTGATTGCTTCTGTGGGATGGAGAGTGTGGCTGGAGGAGGTGAGAAATCTGGAGTGAATATTAAATTATCTGAGGCTCTGACGCTCGGTGTGAGCCTGAGGGAGGCACGGTTTTGTCCCCAGGTAGAATGTAATCAGCTCCTCATGAAGGTCATGGCCCAAAGGAGCTGTGGTCAAGACACTTGGTCTGATAACAAAGGGACTTTTATGGTTGAGGCAGACTAAGCCTTGGGCCGACTGCCTTGATTGTCCTCTCTCATCATAGAAATATTAAGCTTCTAAAGAGGAACCAGATAATGCTCTTTTCCAGTGGGTGGTTCCCATTTCTAGGGCTTTGCTATCTCCTGAAAGCAATCTTTATTTTTGTTGCTCATTGGCACGAGTCTCGAGGGCTGTTTGGCTTACAGTCTGTCTGTATGAGCATCCTCGGACATGTGGTGTTTTGCTGCGCAGTGAAAGATAAACTTGAAGTGCTTTGCACCAAGGCTGTTTGGGATGTGGTAACTGTTTGGCTTTGCATTCCAGCTGCAGACTTTCCTTAAGGAAAAGGCAAGGCATAGCAGCCCTGTCTCGTGTGACCCAGGTGAGGCTGGGAAGTGGAGGAGCAGGACTGGGTCAGGAGTCTCCGTGGTGTCCAGGCAGGAAAGGGATCACAGACTTCATAGAGGAAAAGGGACAGCTGCCAGCTTTAGGGAGTCAGGGGAGTGACAGCTGTCAGTGCAGTGAATCTGATGGAGAACAAACTTTGGGGCTGGGTTCCTAAGGTTTTAGAGAAGTGTGTGTTGCCAGACTGTGGAACTCTTGGGAATGGGATGCTGCCTTTCCAGGGGAGAGCTGGGAAGCCCTGCCATGTGTCAGGCCTGTCATGGAATGTTGTGGTAGAGCTGGGCCATGAGCCCAGCCCAGTGCTGGAAAAACCTGCTGTGCTGCAGGGCAGGACTGACCTGTGGGGGAGAGGCAGGAGAAACAAAGGTAAATTAAGTGAGGTGAAATCATGGAGTACAATGGTGAGAAATGTCCAGATATCCCTAGTCTTGGGTAAGGATCTTGTTTTGTGGCCTGCTGGTAAAGCAGAGATGTGAATTTTGAGAGTGGCTGGAAAATAAGCTTGTTCATGCTAGTGGCAGTACCTCAAGGCACTTAGGAGACTTTAGCTTTCCTGGTACCTTCCCTGTGACTATTTTAATATTTTTCTCTTTTTTCCTTCTAGATATAATTGTTGAAGCTCTGTAAGATGGCTTTGCGCTTCCGCAGTTTTGTCCCATATGCCATTCCTGGAGTGCTGGCACTTCTTGGCTGCTGGTGGATATATTCCTGGAGAAAAAAGTACTCAAGCTATCGCAACAAACAAGCAGTAGCCATTGGAAGGGAAAAGAAGGAAGAAGTACCAGAGAGCTGTTCACCACCCAAACCCGAAGTGTGTGTTCCTCGGAGGCGGCCTCTCTCGTCAGGAGAGGAATGCCTGGAGAACCCAACCTTGACCTCCCCGCTGTCTGCGGGGTCAATGACTCCCTCTCTTCTGTGCCAAACTCCTCAGGAGAGGCCGGATCTCTCACGGGACCTTCCAGACCCGTTGGGAACAACGGTTCAGCCCAGCACCCACGAGGACGACAGTGAAAAACTAGAAACAATTGGATCTCAAGAGGAAAGTGGTGGCCCTGCTTGTGCTCCCCTCCCTCGGATCTCAGAGAGCACGGAGTGTCTGCGGAGCACTGCGCTGAGCCACGCACAGGGGCCAAGCTCTAGTGCACACCAAGACCAGTGGCCATCAGCAGCATCCCTGGCACAAGAGTCTTTGGGAGTCAGGGTGGAGAGCAGTAGTGCAGAGCGATCAGATGAGTCTTCGTTTAAGCTCCCTAAGGAAAAGCAGATGCCAGGAATAGTGCAGTCGGATACTGGCTCTGTGACAGCCTGTTGCTTGGCATTGGAGAAAGAAACCAGTGCCCCACAAGCCTTTCTCAGTAACGAAGTTGAAGTTGTATCAAGTCACGAGGATCCTGCAGCGAACATGTTACCAGGTTCGGAGCCTGTGTGTTTGAGGCAGTCCAGGGAAGAGGAGATGCCCGAGTCAACTGCCAGTACTGTCCCTGTGTGTCAGAAGGACACACAGCCAAAAGGAGAGGAGTTGGAAAGAGAGAAGATTGGAGGCTTGAGTTTGGAAAAGGAAGTTGAGAAAATCGAGCAAGTAGCAACACAGATAATTTCCAAGGTCATTTTGGCAGCAACTGAGGAAGTGCTGTCAGGTTCTGCAGGTGATGTGTCCCCTTGCATCTGCCAGGCTGCTGCCAGCAGAGTTGAGGCACCTCTGGGGACAGGGAGTGTCGGTGTCCCTGGCCAGGGGTGTGTGGAGGGAGCTGCAGCAGCTGATGAGAACGGTGCCACAGGGAGCAGTGCTGCGGTGCTGACACCCCTGCAGGCAGAGGAGCAGGATCAGGGTGTGACAGGTTCCAGCTGTTCAACACACAGCTGTTCAGCGAGCCCTGGTCAGGGAGACACAAAAGGCTGTCAGGTGAAAGGCAGAGTGTGCGGGGAGTCCCAGGGAGTTGATCGGACTCATGTGGAAAACCATGGAGGGCTGCTGAAAAAGTCATCTTTGGTTATGGAGGACTCTGGGTACAGCACATACACATCTGAAAGTGGGGCAAGTGTAGAGGACCCACTGCAGGACACAGTACTGTCTGTCACATCAGACCAGCAGTTGGACTCACTCAGCACATCTGCAGCTCAGGACACATCTGCTGAGCAGGGCTTGGTACCAAGGGAAGACCCTCCCGCCCTGGGCCTGCCTGGAGACAGCTCAGTGCCATACAGCAATGGCATCCTGAAAGAGGATGGGCCAGACTCAAGTTATGAGTGTAGTAGTGCAGCAGGGATGGATGGAGATCACTCAGAAGGTAAGGGGTTTGAAAATCCTCCTACAAAACACATGGTGAATGAGCATTTTATGTCCTGTAACCCTTCTGCTTCGGAACACCTTCACATAAACCCTCTTTGTGTTTAACTGAGACCACAGATGAATGCTGAGGTCTCATGTGCAGGTGGTAGGTGTTTGCTCTCTTCATTCCCGTGTCTGTAGGGCCCAGTGTTAACTGGGGGATCTTCAGGGGATACTGCAGAGGGGTGAGCAGGCTGGGCCCCTCTCAGCACAACACTTACTGTCTGAAGCTGAGCCTGTGCTGGAGCAGCCCAGCCAAATGGATCGTGTGTGGATGTGGGCCAGCCTGGGAGCACCTTACTAGTGTGAGACCTGCTCAAACAAATGGTTTCTACTTCAGCACAGGTGGCCTCTAATAAGCCCTGTGTGCTTACCTGTGTCTAGGGGTGGCTGCTGCTGACAGGGAGCTGTGAGGCAGGTTCTGAGGTGCTGCTGTTGTGTGAACCAGGGCAGAACTCTGATAAAATCAGCTGGTTGCAGAGCAATTACCCTGAAGCTTTTTACTGGGAAGGGTAGGTGCATGCCAAGAAATCCCAACGGGGAGCAATGTTCGTGGAGTTCCCCCATCTGTCTGTGTTGCTTTTGCCTTGTAGATCCTGGATGATGTGTGCCTGGCAGAGCATGTGCAAAGCTGTCTGAGCAAATGTTAACCTCTGTGACCTTGGGGATGGCTGTTAAAATCCTTTGTAGGACCCTGTGGTGCCAACAGCCCTTAATGACAGTGAATGTCTCTTGTAATTGCCACAAAGCAGTGGGAAGGCTGCTTGTTGCAAGACATGGGGATTGAGTTTGCCAACAGTTAAGAATTGAACCCACAGACCACTTTCACTAGTGACAGTAGCTCCAGGAAGAGAATGGTGTTGCCTCATTATGTGTGACAAGAAGGTCTGTGAGTGAGTTGTGGAGCTTGGTGGTGACAGACGCTGAAAGCTCCGCACTGAGACACAGAAGGGTGGGGAGAGGGGATACAGCAGGTCAAAGTGATAAGGTGGCAGTGTTGGATAACAGGTCATCCAGCTTGCCTGGGAAGTCCATGGCCAACAACTGCACCCTTTGCCTTTCTCAGCTTCTGTGCTGTATTACCCTTTAAGATGTAGCAAATATGTAGCACCTGCTGGGTTTATTTTTCTCTTTGGTCTCTCATTGGATGGTCTGAATACTGCAAGCAGGTGAGGATCTTCGTGTTTCTGTTTGTTAATCTGGAGGAAGGACCAAGCTTGTGAGGTACTGACTGTGTCTGGTATCTGACCAGCAGGAGGCTGTTTGAGTTTGACCCTTTCCCAAGTACAAGTGTTCCTGCTGTTGGCTGAGGGTTTAGGAGCAAAATATAGTTCAGCTCTTGCACCTTGTTTCTTCAAGCACATAACAAACTTGGGCAAGAGGCAATCCCCTACTACCCCTAGCAGTGGGCACTCCTGGCACTGGGGGCACTGTGTAACCCCTCCTGTCGGTGTGGGAGCACAAGGGTGGCAGCTGGGCCACAGTCTGGATGCTGACACGTGTGCCTGTCTTGTAGGTTCGGATGCAAACAGCGTGGATTTTGTGGACACTGGCTGTACCATGAGGAAGACGGTGGCTCGCCAGAACGCTAAGCTGGAAGGAGGATCCAGCCTGCCCGACTTTGTTATCTGGGAGATCAAGGTCCCAAAGGTAACCAGCTGCTGGCCTGCTCATGCATCCTGCCCTGCCCAGCCACCTCTTGGTTCTCCCAGTCTGGTACTGTCTTGGTGCCATCCCAGGGAGATGAGCAGCAAATCCAGGAGAACCTGAAGCATTTAGCTCCTGTTAGGAGTGAAGAGCCAGTACACAACTGTAAAGAAGCAGCATTCCAGGGCTATACTCAAGGGAATGGTGGTTGTTGGACTTGTTACTCCCCATTATCATCCACCCTGTCTGTGAATCTGATGCTTTGAAAGCATTCAGGAGGCTTTGAGGGTACACAAGTATTAAAAGTAGGGTATCTGTCAGAATGAGATGTGCTTACAGGTCTGTGTCTACCTGGACTCATCACAGACCAGATGAACTCTGCTCTAGTCCAGCACTGCCTTATATTTATCCTACCTGTGCCACAGGATCTGGGAATGTGGGTGATACAAGCCAGAGAGAGCAGTGATATTTGATCTACATTTCTCTTCCTGACTGTTGCTTTCTTGTCCCTTTCACAAAGGAATTAGTTGGCCGTTTGATCGGCAAACAAGGGAGATTTATGAGCTACTTGAGGCAAACGTCCGGTGCCAAAATTTATGTCTCAACACTACCTTATTTCCATGACTCCCAAGTCTGTCACATCGAAGGTGAGTGGAGTGTGTCAATTCATGGTCTAATGTGTGGCTTGGGGGCTTTAATTAGATGGGCAAGGAATTTTAGTGGATATAGTGGGTTTGTAAGTCTAGTGCTTTACAAAACTTCTCTGCTCAGTGCTGTTGCAGCAGAGGTGTGTGCCAGGTTACCTGTGCTTGTGAACCCTCAGTCCGAGAGCTGGGAATACATTTTAACATCTTTGGCTACTGCAGTTTAACCAATCCCTTATGCAGGATTCCTTCAGGCTTGCAGTAGAAGGTATGGGATGGGCATCAGCAAATGCAGCCTCCACTGGGAAGGTGTTAGATTAATTGAGCCTGAAAAATATCTGCCAGTGAATTGGATTTATACTGGAGGCTAAAGCTGTTGGCACTGAGACCTGGCAGTCCAAGTAGCTTGTGCTGCTCTGATACCAGGTTACATGACCGGTCTGTTAAAACTTATGCTGTTGATGTAGCACAGGATGCTCCTGGTAGTTGTGTTTCTTCTTTGGACAGGGCTGGGGGTATCCTCAGCATGTCCATGCTACAGACTTTGTGTGGGATTTTTGCCTTCCAGGGACCTCCCATCAAGTGGAAAAAGCCGTGAGTCTGATTGGCAGGAAGTTCAAAGAGTTGTGCCTCACCAACATCTACACCCTCCCTCCACCGACGCCGCTGCCGCTTCACTCCCTGCTCGTTTCTGCCTGGGTGAGTCCCTGGCTGTGCTGTGACTGCAGCCTGGGGTGCCATGAACACTCCTGACAGTTTCTTTCCTCCCTGTGGCAGCTGTTCCTCCCCGATGGAGTCACTGTGGAGGTGGTGGTGGCGCACCAGGTCGATGCAGGGCACATGTTTCTGCAGCAGCACACACACCCCACGTTCCACGTCCTGCGGAGCCTCGACCAGCAGATGTTTGCCTGCTATTCTCAACCCGAAATTCCAACCCTGCCAACTCCAGTAGAAGGCAAGAAATGGACCCTCACAAATAGTTCAGTTGAGAAACTTCAAGGGTCATGCAAAAGCCTGTTGTCCCTGAATTAGTCACGGGAAGTTTCCCAGGGGATGAGAATGTGATAGTTCACTTGTCATCTCATTTTTAAGCTGCTGCCAGAGTACTGATGTTGCTCTGCTCCCCCTTGCCCTGCTCATCCCTGGAGTACCACCTGAGCCACTTGGCTGCATGTTGAAATTCAGAGTGAGATCAAGCCTGTCTCAGGTTATTTCCAGCCAACCTGGCATCAGGGATATTTCTGCTGACAAAGTATGGAACTACTCCCAGGCCTTCATAGTGTCCATGTCTGCACATGGTGTGCAGTGAAGGAGACATCACATGAAAAGGGGTTATTTATTCATTGCTCTTAGTGCCCATGGGCTGGAAGGGAACTGGGTACCTGGACAGAGCAGCTTGGCAGTGGCAAAGAGAGACCTGAGAGTAAAATCTACCAGTCCCGTGTCCCATCTGCAGGCCTGGTCTGGTGGGGGTGTGAGTGGTGTTGGAGGAGGGTGGGAGTAGTCTAAGAAATGCTATTGATTGTCTGTAGATAGCTGTGCAGCACTGCTCATGCCTGAAGTGCTGATTTCTGGAATTCCGCTTATCCTGAGCCTTTCTTCTCTGTGCTCTGGGGTTTTGCAGTTGGTATTATCTGTGCAGCTCCAGGCCTGGATGGGGCATGGCTCCGGGCTCAAGTCACCTGCTACTTTGAAGACACCAATGAAGTGGAGCTCAAATATGTGGACTATGGAGGATATGAAAAAGTGAAGGTCGACACACTCAGGCAAATCAGGTCTGCAGCTCCTCTCCCACAGCCTGAGGCCACATCTGGCTCAAATCCTCATCACAGGCATCTGTATCGTTTGAATTCTTAGAGGCTTTTCCACAGCTGAAATGGGAAATGGTGGAAATATTTATCTCTGCAGTGGTTGTGGGTTCCTGGGAGTACAGTAAAGTCCTGTGAAGCTTTTTGGAAGGGAGGGGAGAGAAAATGGCAACTTCTGCCACTTCAGTGTAGAGGCTGAGCAAAAGGATGCCCTCCGGAAGCCCTAAAGTGTAGTTGAGTGATGAGTTAGGAGTAAATTCCCGATTCTCATTGCCCTGCCCCACTGGCTGGAAGAGCTGTGTTGGATCAGTTTTCTTAACAAGCCCATTAAATACTTGATTGTGCCCCAGAGGTGGGAGACAAAGCAGCACAGACTCTGTGATGGACGTGGGTTTTGCTTGGAGCCTGATCCAACTTGGCATGTTAATCAAACAATTTATTGCTGCTTTGAGATTGCTGGGAGAATAGTCTGAGATTTTTTTTTTGACTGTTAATTTAAAACTGAATTCCTGTCAGAGGAATTGATTAATCAATGTCACCTCAAAGAATGCAGAAGTAACTTAAAGCCATGTTCTTACTCTGATTGATCCTCTTTTCTTTAAGGTCTGACTTTTTAACACTACCTTTCCAAGGAGCAGAAGTTTTACTAGACAATGTGGTGCCACTTTCAGGTAATGGAGCTCTCGATGTACCATTGGCATTTCTCCTGCAGGTTTCCATGGATGCCAGCTGTGTCCAAGCCATGATTTTATCAAAACCATCTCCCTCCTATTGTCAGTGCAATAGGATGTGATGAGAGGAAGGATTGGAAAAATTGTATTGTATTCTTCTAAATGTGCTGCCATGGCATAACCTGTCAGAGTGCAGGGACAAAAAGATAAATGTCCAGGCTTTTTCCTACTTGGAGGGGAGAATGAATTACTGTTCTAAGCAGGAAGTTGGCAGGACTGACAGGGTGTTGGTGCAGTGGCTGTAACTGCTGTAATTTTTCTGTCATAGAGTCGTTGTACATGCAAACTTAGGTTTTAATCTGCAGACAAATATCTGACATTTTCCTCCTGAAGTGACTGATTTGTGTAGTTCTGTGTTCAAAAGCCAAGCCTGCAAGTACTGGGAGAATGTCAGTCACTGCCTAGAAACACCTTGGTTTGCTTTTTTTAATAGAGGTGGATGCTGTTTTGGTGTGTGAGAGCTGCTCTTTGGGAGGGATGGGGTGGCTGTAGGAGTGGGGTCAGGCCAGGTGTCCCCACGGGGTTTGTGGCTGGCAGGATGCCAGCAGGTAAAAACGCTTTTGAGTTCCCGGTGCAGGGTCAGTCAAGTCCTGAGGGACCCAAGCTTAGTTTATTGAGGATCAAAACATTAATGGCAACTCAAAGCTACTGCAGAAATGTACTTGGCTGTCTTTAAAGCCTCCTGATTCATCAGCCACTTCTGTTCATGCTGCCACAGCTGGTGGCTGTAGGAAGCTTCTCAACCTTTCCCTGCAGCACCTGCAGCTTCAGGGACAGCTTCAGCTGGCGTGTGCAGCTAGGGGTGAGGGTTCTCTGGCCCAGAGTCTGTAGAAGGACAGAGAGGATTAGCTTAACAGTCCCTGCTGGCCTTTAAAGCCTGTGGAAGATCTCATTTGTCCTCCCCTGCTCTCCTCTTTTCACAGATGAGGATCACTTTTCATCAGAAGCTGACGCCACTGTCAGTGAGTTGACCAGAGGTGCTGTCCTTGTGGCACAGGTACAGGAGGTGTCTGGAGAAGTCCTGTTGCTGGTGGGGCTGCTGCTGGTGTCCTCTCTGCCCCTGGCACACTGTCGGTGTTGTAATAAAACCCAAATCCAGATCCCATCAGCCTGGCTGCTGGGAAATCCCGGGGCTGAAAACTCCCATCAATGCTGCTCAGGACTGAGTGCCTGGGAAGGGATGAGGATTCCCTCTTGTTTCTGATGTGGGCAAGGAGGAAGGGAACCTGAGTGGCTTTACAGAGCAAAACAGGACCTTTTGTCCAGTGGATCCAGAGTCCAGCTGTGTCTGCTCTGCCATGCTGGTCCTCACTGTTTTTGCACCACGGACACGTGGGGTGCAGCCTCCACTGGCCAGAGGCAGGAGTGGGGCTTGTGGTGATGCCCCAGAGGCTTCTGCAGGCAGTGCTTGTGCACAGTCCAGAGTTGCTCACCTCTTGTGTAGTGCTTCTCGTAGTGGCTGTGTCTGTCCATGTAAGTGAATTGGGACCAGAATTGCTGCACACTCATATTTTTTCTGTTTTCAGGTCACAAATTATGACAGTGTCACGGGGCTGCCACTGATACAGCTGTGGAACCTGATGGGAGATGAGGTGGGTATATTGACATACCTGTTTTTCCAATACTCTTGAAAACTCCCTAATCAACGATAACAAGTTTGACTATGAACTTCCTGATATTTCTTGCTGTGGTTTGTTCACTTACCTACTCTTTTTGTTTTTTATTTCTCCCTTTAGGTAGTGTCAATAAACAGGACTCTGGTGGAAAGAGGGTTTGCTCGGTGGCTTGACTACTAGGGATGGCCCAGATGCCTTGACAACTCTTTCTGCAGAGAAAAAAGACAAAATCTTGTTTTGCACTGTTACAATTTGGTTTGGCAACTTCCCCTGAGAAGACCTGTTTACAACTGCCCCGCCTGTGGAGTTTTGTGGTCCATTGAAACGCGTTTTGCTCAACTGTTACCATTTCACTAGAACAGATACCTCATCTCCTGAAAGGGGGTGTTCAAAGCCATAATGACAGATACTGTAGCTTTAAAGCAAAAAATCCTCCCTGGCCTCTACTCAAAAGTTGAATGGAAAAACCCTTAAAACCTTGGGGCTGGCTCAAAGCAAAGGCCCCCGAATCGGTACCCACGGTTTGGCTCCAGCTCTGTTGTGCCCCATGAACTTGGTGTCTGCTTTTTCTAAAAAGTTACATCGGTTGTCCTTTTTTAACAGGCTCTGCCTATGTAATTAATGATTGTTATTAAGGAATTTAATGTTCAATTATGGATTTTTCTATATTGTGCCACTAACCTGCACAAACAGCATTCATCTTGTGTCTTCCTTGCGCCGGGAGGTGGATGAATTGCGGTCGTTGCACTTACTGTGGCACGTGTCTCACTGCAATCATGGATTTTAGGCTTGATCTGCCCTCCGTGCACAGGCCTGGAGTGCAGGATATGTTACCACTACAGTTTTTGCTCTGAAATATCATGTATTTAAAAAAAGAACTGCTTGCCAAGCCTAATTGTAGTTTATATTTTTCTAGCTGTGCAAGTCTGTAAATATATATTAAAAAAATCATTGTAATATTTTGTACAAGAAAAAAACACTGGAAACAAAGGGAACTTTACAGAAACTTTTTCACACCAAAATGTCCTATGTAGGTAGAACTGGTTTGGAGTGCATTAGGGTAGCCAAATTATTTGGAGCATCCAGATGTTGGGAGTGTTTCAGCTCTGCTGTATCAGGATTAGTGTCCCC
Source organism: Myrmophylax atrothorax (assembly GCA_026770055.1). Lineage (NCBI taxonomy): Eukaryota > Metazoa > Chordata > Aves > Passeriformes > Thamnophilidae > Myrmophylax > Myrmophylax atrothorax. The sequence continues at coordinate 10,207,275 of JAOXXN010000246.1, read as the reverse complement.
CTTAGGTTGCTGTCTGGTTGGAATTGTGATCGCTGCATCCTTGGCTATGTTGCTGTACAGATCTGTTTAAAAAAAAAAAGTGACAACTTGGCATTACTCTTGCAGTGGTGTTCTCTCTCAGTTTTTTTTGTTGCTCCTTTTTAGATTTCTATTACATATTTAAATTTTTGCTCAAGTAATTTAAGCTGACTTAATGCTCTAAAAGACATGCCCTTTAATGTGTATCATTTTAGATATGGGTTGAGCTGGGATTTATTGCTGGCAGAGAAGATACTTGCCAGAAAAATGTTGATGTAGTCAGTCCTCAGAAATTGTTTCAGGTGAGTCAAGGATGTCCCAACATCCTGTGAGTTAAACACATCACACATTTGAACAGTTGCCTACACAAGCTGTTGGTCCAATCCCCCCTGATATGGAATGGTTACATCCTTCCTTGGAGTTCTCTCCTATTTGGCACCTCTGATTTAATGTTCATGTTTGCAGTAACATCCAATGAAAACTAAATTTGGTAACTCATATCTATAAAAAAACGTATCTTTTTGGAATGTTTCTTTCCATTTCAATTAAAGCTCGAATTTTAAGCAGTCTTAATTAAACTATGATGACTTAAGAGCCTTCATTTCCTGTCTCCATTAGAGCAGCCCCTGGAGTCCTTGGTCTGCACCCATGGGGATGGATTTGTTGCATCTTATTGTTCATGACAGAGTTTAACTTGTCTTAATTTTGGTGCTTTCCCTTGCCTTGAGGGGTGTCAAAGTTGGGAATCTGCAGCTCTCCTGGTGTTGGCTCCGTGTCCCCTGTTTTCTTCTGGTTCTGCAATATGGAAGAACATCCTGTTCCCTGTTGGTGTCGTGAGCTGCCTGGTTTTTGAGCATGGTGAAATAGAACATTGTAGGGTGAGATGAGCTGAAATAAGAAGGTGTTGGCAGGTAACAGGCAGCTCTTCTTTAAATTCAAAACTCTCAGCGTTTACAGACACATTAATCGGGCATGGGGGGAATATTTTAGGTTTGGGGTTGGTTTTTTTTGCATTGTGGACAAAAGCAAATAGGTCTGCAGAGATGGGGGGAGTTGAATATAGACTTCTTGGAAAGAGCAGGGGACAAAGACACAGGCAAAAAAAGGACCAGGGATGGTTGAAACAAGTGGGTTGTATTTGCATCCTCTGAGATGGGGCAGTGGTGCTTTGTGCCCCATCAGAGCTCGGGGATGGGGCTGTGGTGGGTTTGGAGTGGGTTGTGCTGCTTGTAAACCCATTGGCATCCCCAAAGCAGCTCTGTAATCCTTGGCTCAGACCTGAGGCTGAGCACACACACGTCGAGCTGAACTGTCCCACGGGGTGGTTTGACTGAAGCCCTTCAAAGGGGCTTTCCCCTTTGGAAAGTGGTAATTTTATTACGGTAAAATGAATGAGGTCTCTGGAGATGCCTAATTTACAACCTCTGTCTGGAGAGCGTGCACGGGCTGTGGGCTGTGCTCTGGTGCTCCCTGCAGAGCAGCCCCTGGAAGCACAGATCCTTCTCTGGGCTCTTCCACACATGAGAGGTGTTTTCCACAAGGCTTCGTTGCTGCAGCTGCTTCCCCAGGTCCTCCTGCCCTGGGAGCTCATTCTTGAGCAAGTGGCGCCTCCCTGCCAGACCCTCTGGCGCACCAGGACTGGTCCTTCAGCAGAGCCTGGAGGTGATTTCCCTTTGGCACATTGACTCTAAGGCTCCTCAGTGGGGAGGAGGGAAAAGAGGTTTTGGAGCAGATGGAGAAATAGGGAGCCGCTGTCTGACAGTGGTGCTTGGAGCGCCGACCCAAGGAGCAGTTCAGCTCCTCACCCTCCAGCCACATGTGCAGCTGGGAACCTGCCTCAGCAGCTCCCTAGAGAAACTTCACTGGCAGTGGGGTTTTTTTCTAAAAAGAAATTAAAATCAAATGCAAGCTGTATTTTCACTTTGCTTCTACTGCGTCACACAGATCCATCCGGTGCTGTCCCTGTTGGAGGCTGCTGAGCAAGGATTAAAGAACATGTGTCTTGCATTTAGTTCATTGCCTCAGCGGCTGTATTTTGGCTTCAGTCACCTCTGCTTCCTGTCCCCCTCCTTCCTCCCCCCCTTCAAAAGGAAAACAAGCAATATTAGAGGAAAAATTATGGCTGCATTGGGGCAACAGGAGAGAGGATGGCACTTCGAGGAGACATTAGGGGCTCTTTGCCAGGGACAATGAGCAGTTTTGCCCTGACAGCCCGCTGGTCCCAGCTCCAAGCAGTGCAGGGACTGCTGAGCCTGCTGTCACATGCAGCCCATGCTCCATAGACACAGAACCCCCCACCAGGAGTTGGTGTGATGGCATTTGAGGCTATTTGTCCTTCTGACCTTCACAGCACCCTGTGGCAGTGTGTCCCACAATTTAATTATATGTGAGTGAAAGAAGTGCTTCCTGTTTGTTTTCTAAACTGCCAGAAAGCCTCCCTGGCTCATCTGTCATCCCCATACTGCAGGAAGGTGAGTAATGGCCCTGCTTTGGCTTGTCCACACTGCCAGTGAGTTTATAGACTCCTGACCTCTCTCCTGTCTCTGTTCAGGCTGAAGCTGTTGGGGTGTGTTTAACTCCATAGGTGGGAGCAGGTGGGTGTTGACACTGCCCCAGACACTCAGCCCTGGACCCTTTCTAGCCCTATAGAGGCTTTGCTGAGGTGAATAAATGCCAGAAATGTTCCTCCTTTTACTGAATCAAGACTGTAAAAACGTTGCTGCACATGCCCAGGTGAGTGTTCTGGAGTCTGAAAGCAGGGTGGGATGTTTCTGAGAGCAGGAGGAGGTGATGGGAGTTGTGCTGCAGCTGACTGAGGTTTCAACCTTCCCCTGGGAGAGGGGAGGTGGATCAAAGTGACTCACTGGTGCTTTGTGCACTTTGTGTCCCATCTTCAAAACCCTTCATGTTGCCTGGGGGATGTTATTCTTTTTTTGTACCCAAACTGCAGTTTGGACTCAAGAACACTGAAGAGACATTTCAGGCTATTTCAAGTGATGTGCCCTCATTTCTAGATAACAGCACTTTCAAAGCAATCTGTGGATCTGGGTTTCCCTCCTGTGTGTTGCCTAGTGTGGGTCTGGAGTGTCTGTCACTCTCCAAGTGCACCTGAAGCACTTTGCTGGCCCTCAAGTAGTGCTCTCTCGTTTGTAGCCTCAGGTAGCAGCATGAGCATCTTTTGGTTCTGTCACGTTCCCCTCCTGAGCCTTGCCTGGCACAGAGACCTCCCATAGTTGCCCAACATTGTTGCTGGTGCATCCTCCTGCCTCCAGCCTCCCTTTCTCCCTCAGCTTTTCTGTCCCTGGTATGGAGGGGATGCTCAAGAGGGATGCTGGGGAACCCAGCCCTCCTTCACGAGACAATTGTTCAACACTGCAAGGGTGGTTTTATGGGAGCAGGAAAGAGATGTTTCACTGCCTTGTTAAGTCTGTAGCTCTAATTCTGCTGTGTCTCTGCTGCCCGGGCCGGTGGTGTGGCTGCACTTCTGGGGCACAAAACAGTGTGTCATGTGCAGGTAGAGGGCAAGGACAGCAACACTGAAGCACGGCGGGTGCCCAGCCCTTCCCCCAGACACCACAGTGACTCCACAAACTATAAGGAAAGAGTCATAGTGGAGAAAAGGCGGTTTGGGTGGGTTTGTATCTGCCCTGTCCCCCTCATGCAGCCCCAGGTCGCGCCCATTCCTCAGGAGACCACCGGCCTTTGGTGCCAATGTCAAGCACGAAAAGAGGGAAGGAGCAAATGCCGGTGGCCGGGAGCGAGGGGAGGGCAGCAGATGGCACTCGAGCACCGGCCCAGCACCGCGAGCGGCTGGGATTGTTCGGGCTGAGCCGCCAAGGGAAGCGCAGCCGCTCGGGCTCGCAGTCCTTGAAGGGAGATGTGTAATCCTGGGCTATAAACTGCGTGTATAGAACTTTGATTTACATGCTTGGGATGTTCCTCTGTGCTCACAGGTCTAGATTGTATCTCTGCTTGTGCAGGTTTGTCCTTACACAGTGTCTGGATGTGAGATGATAAAGGGAAAGTGTTACTTTCACTCGCAGAGACTGACCCCTAATTTGCTTGGATATTTTCTGGGATCGTGGTGGACATTTCCCCCAGAGCTGCCTCAGAGTAGAGAAATAGGAATTTTTTTATTTTGTTTTTGGAATCAGATCGTTTTTCCCCTCAGCCCCAGCCAAAATGAAGTGAGCTCGTTGTGCTCACACTGAGAACAGACTGGTAGATGGGGATACTGAAAAGCAAAGTTTGTTACAGAGGCAACAGCTGGACATGTATGAATGAGGCAGGGAAAACATTCCCTTTGAGATGGTCACTGTGTGCTGGGCATGCAGAGAGATCCCCCTGATGAGGAGCTTTGGCTCCTTTCAGTCTCACAGCAGACGGTCCCCTTGGTGTCCCAGCGCTGTTGCTGCTCCTTGCAGGGCTGTCACTGCACCACAGGGCTGTTTGCAGGGACAGCTGAGCTGCCAAGCACACAAGCCCTGACCCCGGATTCAGACCATTCTCATTCTCTGGACCCCTGGGAGACTTGCCTGTGGCAGCTGAGATGGGACAAGCCCCTTGAGCTGCCAGAACCTGTGTCAGGCTCCACTCACACGGGTTTTGCCCCTGAACAAGACAAGGCATCTGGGCTGACTTTGCCCAGGAATAGGGAGAAAAAAGTACTTGTCTGTTGTGTGCTGAGCACCCCAGCCCCAGGGTTTATATGCTGGACTCTCCTGTTGTTGAAAATTGAGAGAAAAAGCCACTAGTGAGCCCCCAGCTCTCATGTGTGAGACTCATACAAATCCACGGATTTTTGTCAGCAGCTTGACCTCTTGGACAGAGTTCTGGCTCTGCAGTGAAAAGCTGCCCTTGTTCTTCCTCTTGCCTGACTCCTCTGTAATGGAAGGGCTAAATGCTTATTACCTTTTTGTAGCTTTTCCCAGTTGCCAATCAAACATCTCTGGTTTGGGGTTTGTTTTGTTTCTGTGTTGCTGGGACTTTGCAGGATGCTCTATCTCACTGTAATTATGGTTCCATCATTGTCTTGGCACAATAACATCTGCTGTCTCTCTGCGGTCTCCACTTCCCACTTCTATTTCTTTTGAGAATTTCATGGATCCTGGTGACCTTCTGTATTCCGTAACCTCTCTCATGCATCTCAGTGTATGCAGCTGTTTCTCTTGTGTTGCCCTGTCTCTCCATTTACCTCTTTTTTTTCCTATCAGCATCTCCAATGTATTCCCAATTTCAGCTCATCTGCTTATCAAATCAGTATCTCGCTCGCCGTTGCCTCTGTGCTGTGGCTGCTGTGAACACGGGACCTTTGCCCCTCCCGCCTGGGCTGATTTCCCTCTGAGCACAATGCATCCCCCAGCTCCATCTCAAGGCTTTGCTCTTCTCATTTAACACTTTAAAGTCCATTTTCTCAGTTTTTTTATTTTGATTATGTTGTACTCTTTGGCTGTCTGGGTCTGAGGTCTGTCTGCTCCTCCTGAGCAGGTGGGCAGTGATGTGCTGTGGGGTGGGTGGATGGAGAGGTGGATGGAGGATGTTGCCCCTCCAGGTTAAGTTGCTGCTGGTTGCTCATGACAAACTGCAGCAAAACCGGAGTGTGGCAAGGAGAGAAGCTGTGCAGGGTGTGGGGCTGAGGTGGGGAAGCTACTGAACTACTGAAACAACATAATTCAAAAGTATGCTAAAAAATGTGGGATCTCTGCAGCTGTCTCATCTGTTTATTGCAAATAAGTGTATGAGGGGATATTCAGGGGATTTCTGTGACTGTGTGCTCTAGCCCTGCAAGCAGGGCAGTACCTGCTGCTGGTGCACTGGAGAAATACAGGCTCAACTACTGGTTTGTATGACCTTGTTTAAAGAGCGTGAGGTCCATGAGTGTGATGAACAGAGGTATTTCAGATTTTATTCCATTCTGACACCTTTTACTACTAGGACTTTACCAGTATGCCTCTTCTCTTAAAAGATACCAATTAAAAAATCAGTCCCATAGCTGCTGCAGATGGACTAATAAAACTCTGGGATACGACAGGACCCTAAATCTCTGTTCCCTGTCTGTAAATCATGCATTCCAGTTCTCCACCTCCCACTCTCATGTTTTACCCAGTCTCTGCCCTTCTGTACAGCTCTAGAAACAGCGTGGCCCAGGGCACTCAATGATGCTGCAGCAAAACTAATCCTGAGACTAATAAAGGCACGTGGATTTTTGTCATTTTAGTTACCCTCAACCCATGGTCTGTGTACATCTGAGCTAGGAATGTCCTGTTCTTCAAAGGTATTGCAGAAGTTTGGCACCTGGAAGGTGTGACAGAGAAGGAAGGGAGCAGGCAGGGAGCTGGTGGAGATAAAGGAATTGTGCAATAACTTTGTAGATGGATGGAAATAACACCATGTTTGCTTCATAACTTCTCCTTTTTCAGGAGTATGTTTATGCAGAGATAGTTTTTATACAAATCTGCATTGCACGTGGGTGCTTGTGCCTAAGTAGGGCTGTGAAATCATGGATTAAGGGTTCTAGTCATCCAAAGGGAGTTACGTGGCTGTCAGAGTGGATAATGACTACCTGAGCTGGGAGGAAAAATGCTCCCATGGAGATGTGAAGCAGCAGGTTTGGTAAGGACTCAGCTCTTGTTCCCACCCGGGCAGAGCTGCCAAAGCGTCACTGACAGTTCATCACCAGGATCGGGGTGCGAGGGCACCTCTCACTGGGCTTTTGTCCCTGGAAAGGGAGAAATGCACAGGAAAGCACAGCAAACCCTGGATCCAAAACAGGGGCTCAGGTGTTGGGCCAAGTGTGGATTTGCAATGGGCCAAACCAGAGCAAACCAAATGGGAATCTCATAGGGAATAAGCATTATAGGGAATAATCTCTATCAGTTAATGCTTCAATGACTCTGAAATAATTGGCTGTTTCCTGGGCATATCAAGATGAGACGAAGTGTTCTCCCTGTTGCCTTTTGTACAGTGGTGATCTTTCAGAGACCTGACTGTCCACCTCTCCCTCCCCTTTGCCTTCTGGGTCCCTGTCCCTCAAATTTCTCCTGGAGTTTGTATTTTTCCCAAACAATGTTTCTGAAGAATCACAAATGTGTAACGTGTGTCCCAACACTTGGATTTTAATAACATGCAGCAACCCCCACAGCACAGGCAATTTCACATTCAACACATTATTGCTATTTAAAGCGCCGAGGTATAAAAATGATTGGCAATCCGGCTCTGCCAGCGCCGCCGCCGCTGCCAGATTGTGATTTTCAACATTGGTTGCTCTGTGCAGTCGTTCCCTCACCTTTGACTTGCAGATTTCCCCCCGTCAAAATAGCAAAATCATTTTGGGTTGTAACAGGCATTTTGCTCGCAGCTGAAAAGAAGTAATTATCATTAAATGTGCAGAGGGCTGGATGTACACAGACACACCCGCACCGAGGCTGCTCCGTGTTTCCAGCCCAGCATTTCCCTGGCTTTGTAAATATATTTTACCTGAGCTGCAGCGGGGGCGATGGGCATGTGGGGCAGTGTGTTGCCTCTCTGTTATGGTTAGGGTTCAGGGAGGCCAGCAGGATGCATCCCAAAGATGCTGCTCCACGAGGGCTGGTGATTCCCGTGTTCCTGGGGCTGTGACAGAGCTCTCACATGGAGCCCAGAGGTGTTGGCTGTGTCAGGGCTGTTTACACGAATGTGTTGCTCTGGGTTAATGTACAGTGTGATTAAAGATTAGACCTTTGTGAATTTCTGTTTAAGGCCACCTCACCCTGCTTACCTTAAAGTATGAGGTGGCCAGAAAACAGCCTTTCTTACATGAAAAAAGACTTTGCCTTCACTGAGATAATGGCCCTGGAGTTTTTTATTTGTGCCATATAAAATCTAATGAATACGAGATATGTGGGGAGTTTCTGTCCTGATTTTGCTTTCTGAGGTCGATGCTCCGTGGTGGGGTGGCCTGTATCTGCTTTCTGGAGGAAGGCAGGAACATCCTCATCCTCATCCTCACCTCTGCCCCAGGAGCTGTGCAGGGAGCGGGAGCCATGGTGGTCCCTGGGGCAGCAGGAACCCACACACTGTCTGCCCCACACAGCCTGATGGTGACACAGGGAGGAGCCTGGTGGTGCAGTCCAGGCTGGGATGGGGGTGATTCTGGGGGAAGGCAGCAGGGACAGGTCTGCCAGGTTGGGTTTGTGGGAGCAACAACATGGGGCTTCTGCCTCTGTTTCCCTCACAGCAGCATCAAACCTCTCCCTGCACTGGAAGATCTGCCAGCAGTGGTGTTGACTCCAGCATGACTTTGGATGGGAGTCTTTGCCTTCTCGAGCCCTTCTGGATGCCCAGCAGGGTGTCAGCAGTGCTGGGTCACAGCGAGCTCACCAGGCCTTTCTCTTTTCTAAAAATACCTTTTTTTCTCTTGGTCCCCACAGCAGCTGAGGAGACTGTGCTGAATCCACCAGCTTTAGGAGCTTCTGGGCTGGGAAGGGGGGAATCTTTTGGGTGATCTTGGAGAAATCTCGGTGTCTTGTGCAGCTGTGGAGTGTGCAAAGCCCTGGAAAAAGGCAGCCCCTGGAGCCAGGGAGCTGATGGCAGCACTTTGTCACCGTATTTACACTTCCACTGGCCCAACCTGAAATGTTTGGCTCTCCTCCACTTGCGGAAGGGATTAGCTACTTCATAACATCCAGACAAGATAATCTCTCCAATTTTGCCTGGAAGAAGTCCCTGACAAAGAGCAGCAAAGCTACAATAATGCCAGATGAAACAGTAATTGAGTTTGCCTTCTTATTACTTTCTCGGCTAAGTTCGTGTTGGTTTGAATTTAATTTTTTTGTTGTTGATACAGAACAACAAAACACTGTCCCTGGGTTGGTTCAGACCAGCAGAGTTACATCTATAGTGAATCTCAGCAGCACAAGGAGATGAGAAAAGAGGGGAGAGAGAGTGACTGGGAAAAGTTATGTGCAGTGTAGGTAACAGAATGTGTTCCATCCTCACTGGAGCACAGCTGCTCTGACGATGCATCACACTAATACATCATGAAAGCAGAGTTTTAATGGCCTTAGTCAGGAAGAAGAAGTCCAGCAGCCTCTGTCCACTCCAGCCCAGTATTGTGCAATTTCCCTTAAATTTTCTTTTCCTTGATAGAGTGTCCTAATAAGAAATAGCAGGAAGTGTATCTGCTGGGCTCCTGTGGGCCTCCAGCTGTGGTTCCACAATGATGTGGAGAGTTTCATTTGGAAAGGGGAAGCTGAAGTGCTCTCAAGTGCCAGCAAGGCAAATGTCACCTTATGCAGTGTGGCCACGTGTGTCACCTCAGCTGGACCTGAGCACAGCAGGAGGCTCAGCCCAGGCAGCCCCAGCTCAGCACCTGGTCTGGCAAAATTGGGCAAGCAGTGATGCCCACAGGAGACATTTGGAAGTACCACGTTATCCCATCAATATTTTAAGGAGAGTGGTGCTGTCAGTCCTGGCCTCCAAGCAAAACACATCATCCTTATTTCCTTTCTCTAAGGAATGCCTAATTCACTAAGCAATAGCCATGTTTATTTTTTAATGGATTGTCCTTTGGATTCTTTTTCTTTGTCATCCAGTATCAAAGCTCTAAAGGTCACATTTTTCAAGTCCTTTCCTTGGAGTATCGAGGACTATACATTTACTTTAAACAGAAACTAAAACCCCAGCAATTTCAGAAAACCACTTCATACACAGGGACTTGGGAAAGCTCTAAATGTCATCACCAACACTCAATGCTCCCAGCTCAGCTTAAGAGCAGTTTGATTTTGCTTAACTATAACCAGTTCATAAGTGTATTTACACTTAAAAATTGCACAGTTGTAGTCGTGCCTGCTCATAAACAAGTTATTAAAAACATGTTAAATGCCCAGTTCTTATTTCAGTTGGCAAAATGTTCAGTTCTGGCTCACCCCAGCTCCAGGTTCTGCACTGCTCCATCATCCCACTGGGCCACAAACCCTCTGGGTGGAATGAGGGATGTCACCTTAGGGCTGTTGTGTTCAGACTGAGCACATGCAGAGACTGATGCCAGTTTAACCTGGCTCTGTGCCACCTCCAGGGGAACACATGATGCCCAATCTGGCAATGAGGTAGAGGAGAGAGAGACGATGCCTGACCCAGCTGAGAGCTTTTGGTATGAAATTAACCCATCAATGTAATTTGAATAAGGAGGAAATGGCAGTGGCTTCATTACAGCTCAGTGCTCCACATGGGACCGCAGCATTTCTTCCTTCAGGATTAGAGCCTGGAAGTCAGGTTTGCTGGGCCTCACACAGCCTTTCATAGGTGTCTCAGTGTGGACATTCGGTCGCCATGTGGCAGGTGGGTGATGCTGGAAGGGAAACGAAGGATCCAAAGATCTGGATCTCAGAAGGAGCGAGGGGAGTATTGTCATAGATCTTGTCACCCAAAATCTCTTTTAGAACTTTCTTTCCTGACAAAGGCTCTTCTAATTATTTCCATAGCTTGATCTTGACATCAAGGGAAACTCCAGCTGAACTTTGGCCAAGAAGGGATGGGTATGTCAGGGCCAGTTGCTTAATTATGTTTACATCTAAATTGCTGCAGTAGATCTTTACTTCCTAGAAAGTGATTTTCCTCTGCTCTTTAATTTCATAGAACAATATGAAAGACATGAATCTTCATGAAACTCCTCTTCTAATCCAGCAGAGACTCCACAGTGTTTGCAGGCTGTGCTTTTCATCAGAGGAGGTCCTAGGGGAGGTTCAAGGTAGTATCCTTGCCATCCTAGCTTAGCAATCACAGAAAGCCAAATAAATAAAGCAGAAAGTTGGCAAACCCCTGATTCAGCAAAGGCAGAAGCACAAATTCAGCATTAACCTCTGCTTAAGATGATTTCGAACAGAAGAGTTAATCTCATTGCTGCTCGAAAGTCTGACCAAGAATCCAGGACCTTGACAGTCAGCACATCAGTGCTTTAAATCTAAGGGAAGAGGGTGCTTAAAGCTGAGGAATTGCTTAAATATGGGAAAAGCATGAGGTAATAACTCAAAGACTGGGTTTTGGTCCATGGTCAGATGTGGTGGTCTCGTGGTTTTGGCCAAGGCACTGATGCCCTGAGGGAGAATGAGAGCAGCAGCATATATGGATAGACAAGTCCTGAGGAGGCTGCTGTGGGGGCCCAGTGGCTCCTCCTCACTTGCATCCCCTCACCAGGGGAGGCTGGAGATCTCTGGGCAGCACAGAGAAGGTCTGGAGACTGCAGGGTGGGTGTTGGGTCAGCAGCTCAGTGATGGGCTGCAGTGCTCCTTCTGCTCAGCAACACCGTCCTCATCCACCCTCAGCAAGGGCACACCGAGGAAACCCCTTGTATGTGAGAAGGGCTGTGTATGACCAGGGTGAGCATCAGTGTGGATCAAAACACCCTCCCAGGTGAGGGGCTGAGGTGTCTGCCCATTTGAGTTGCACCCAGACAGAGCAGAGCGAGAGGAGCAGAGGCTGCCTTCTGGAGAGGTGCGTTTGCAGTTTAAATGTGTGTGACATCCCCCAGGGAGGAAACATGAGGCTCTCCCAGCCTGAAATCTGCTCATCCCCGCAGCAGCCAGGTGGGCAGGGTGGCCAGAGCCAGCGGGACATGGCTCTCCCAGCAGGCAAACCCCAGCTTCCTCTCTCCTGAGTCCTCCATGCTTATCTGATCTGCACCTCCGTAATGATGTGGTTAGAATTGAATTATGGTGCTTTAATGTAGTTACAGCTACATTTCCCAGGCACATTTCTTCCTGACGTACAATGCTGGAATTTAGGATCTGGCCAGAGGCTGTGTGTGACTTCTTGTCTCCCAGGCTTGTTGCAGCCTTGCCATGTGCTGTGCCAGTCCCTGGCTGCAAAGGCAAACTTAGGAGTTCAGTTCACCTCTGCTGATGGAAAAGCAGTGAATTACATGGAAAGCCTGTGAATTACCTCGAAGGTAACTCCAGGGTGTGTGAGCCAGGGAGCCTTGGTGACAGCCCTGTGTGTATTGCATGATGCTGGAGCAGGGAGAAGAGTGGCTGGACAACAGCAGCTTGCACAGGGAGGGTCCCACAGTTGTGTCTGGGTTTACCTCTGTTTTTTCAGCTGCAGGAAAACACCTTCAAAGGTACATGGGTGAACAGCTGATCTTTTACCAACATATGTTGTTATATGTTAGTGTCACTATGAGAATTTTATGACCTATGCTAGGATAGTCTAAAACTTCATGTAAACTTTCTTGCTCATGTCTCCTTTGATGTGAACTGAATGGTCATGGAAATTGCAGTATCTGCAGTAAGAATCATTGCACTAACCAGAGAGAAGTAAATAAAGGAGTTAACTCTAAAGCCAGACAGGAAACACCAGGAAATGATGGGTTTGCCATTTCCATTGTGCCAGAGCTGCAGGAATGCCCAAACTTTGAAGTGTGAGGGATCCCCATCACCTACAGAGAGAGAGCTTTGCTTATTAACCTTTCAGGGTGTTTTCATCAATTCTGGTCTGCCTGTTGTTAATTTAGAGCGATGGTGTCCTCTGGGGAGAGCCTTGTTTTTCCTACCCCTGATTCAGCTCCACACTTGTGAATTTTAAGTGCATGTGCATGTATAAATGAGTGTCTGTATTTATACAGATCCTGTCAGTGCATGTTTTGCAATAATTCTCCTTGGATGCTCTTGCTTTCTCCTGCAGTCGATTTTTTTGAATGACACGGAACTGATAATGGATGTGGTTTCAGGCTGGCTTGGCTCATCTCATTCCACCTCTCCTGGTTCTGAGCAAGAATGTGAGGACTTGCTGTGTCTATTTTAGATTCCATCATGAAAGGAATAATTGAGATTGAGATTCTTAGTCACTCAATGCGGAAGGTCAGGGAATTAATGCTGTGTTACACCAGACCATTCATTTACTGGGCCTCCTTTCCCCCCCCCCCCCTTTACTGCCTGTAGAGGAAAACAAATGTGTCTCAGAGAAGGTAACACATTTCAACACCACGCACAGCCCCAGCCTCTGATAATACACACTGTTTATCTTTATTTTGGGGGTGTTCCAGGGTAGTTCTATCATCATAATTGATTAGTGGCGACAGGGAAAAAAAAATCCAGGAGTAACAGGAAGAAATTATTCTAGAGAATCCATTGACTCAGTGGTAGCATTGATCTACCTCTGGGAATTATTTATAGGAGAAGATTCATAGTTAATAATATTTGTTTGGACTTTGGGAGCAGTTTATCAGAGGCTTTTAAAGGTCTTTGGTAAAAATTAATCAGGTAGAGAAATAAGGTAGATAGCCTGGTTTTGGAAAAGGAAAGGAAATAAGATTCCTGGCATAACTCTGTCCATCCCAGAGGGAGAGACAATGCAAGGGGTAACTTGGGGTGCTTGGATATGTCTAAGCACAGGAGTGGGAGGATGGATTTCCAGGTGCTTTATCAGACAATGCAGCTGGGAAAAGGTCCTTGGAAAATTCCCCACTAAACCCCTCCTTCAGATGAAGTCAAGGTGTCCATAGGACAGTCCCCCAGGGTCCAGCGGGGAGAACCGCCCAGGGACAGCACTCACCCTCCTCCTCCCCTGCCTCTCCTCCCTGTTTTGTTTTTGGTTTTAACTTAATTGATCTGTATCCTGCAATCCTACCCGCAGGAGGAATGACACATCTGAAAAAAGCAGGAGGATTTGTTTAAAGGGAGCTGCTTGGGTTTTTCGGTGTGTGTATATATAGAATTGCCTGGAAGTAGTAAATAGAATTAAACACTGTGGCTCTGAAAAACAAAATTCTCAGGGCTGTCTGTTGATTTCAAAGCTGATGAAAACAAAGCAGGCTTTGAAATCTTTCCTCACATCGCTTCGCCCTCCTCTCTTATCATATGAAAGATGGGCTTGATAATATTTGGGTTTTATTCTTCTTTTGAAACAGTTGAAAAAATGCTGTTTTCTCGGTTCAGATGAAAATCCCGATGTTTTTAATAAGGTCAATGTAATGTCTTCATTAGCAAATGCTGAAATAACTTGAAGCAGATCTGGAACTTGACCAGGAAAAAATTCAGTGTCTACCCAAAATACAGAGCCACATTTGCACCAGGTGTGAACCAGTGCTGTTTCCCTAAAATTACTGGTTCTGGGAGAGCCTATTCCGGTTTAGGGACTGGCTGGTGTGTTTTTAAGTAACTCCCAAACTCGAGTGGGTTTTGTTTGTTTTCCTGGGACAGTGCCTGGCCCTGGGCTCCTGTAAACCCAGGGCTGGGCTGCGCTCCATGTTTGGTTTGGTGGTTTTCTTTCAGATGATGGAGCAGCAGGTAACAAAGGGAGGGACTGGCAACCTGGAAAGAGGTGTAGAGCTCACCACAAAAAAATGCAGGTGGATGGTAATGGACATACAGCCTAAAATAAAACAAAATAAAAAATATCCAACCCACTAAGTCTGTGCTTTGTTGGAATTTTGTCTACAAATGTCACAACGAAGTTGTTGGGTGTTGAGCACTTTAAAATCAGTCCTCTGTTATGAATCCCAGGCACACATAGAAAGTCTTTGCCCAGCTTTTTGGAGATGTGCATAGTATCTGGACAAGCCTGACCCTCTTAACTGGTCTGAAACTATGGACTCCAAAGATACCTCTTCCTTCCTCTGTGCTGTATTTCTCTGGGACAGGTTGCCACAGCCCTCTGGGACAGGTTGTCCCAGTGCCTCTGCACTGGGCTACAGGCACTGGGGGAACAGAAAGGCAGAGATGCATCAGGAAGACCAATTGTTGGCCATGACATATTCTGCATTTTAAATGATCTTTGATTTCCTGGCAGCTCCCCAGTATATCACCCTCTGTAATTCTGCCTAAATAATGTTTGTCAGGTGAAGCCACATCTGGGCAGCAGGCAGACCAATCCTCAGTGTGCTTACTCCTCACCAGGGACTTCTGAAACCCACCGGCCAATCAATCTCCACAACTCACTGAATGATAGATGGACTATAATATAGGTCATTATTTCTTCCCTATGTGTGAAAATGAATTATTCAGTAAAGATTTAGATCCTTCTTTATTATGACATCGGATTTATAGAGCATACAAAACATAAATGCAGATTTCTCCAGCACCAGAGAGATGAACTTGTTCTCCAGGCACTGTAAGGTGGATGCAGCCACTTGGCATCGCTGCATGGCAAAGATGGGATGTTCAAATGGCCGGAGCACTCGGCTGCAGCCTGGGCAATTAGGACCTGCTCCAAGCTTGGCTGCCAGCCTGTTAACCTGGCACAGCATTTCCAAATCCCCCTAGCTAGTTTAGGAGCCCAGGGTCTCTTTGTTTCAGAAATCAGGCTCTTAGGACCCATCTATCTTCATGGGCATTTGGGGCATCACGTCACCTTGACCTTATAAATGCTGATCTTAACAAACTCTGCATCTCGGTCTCTGATCTGAAAGATGAGTTGCCAAGATTGGAAGGCAGTTGGTGAGGCTGAAACCTGCTAATGAGAGTAGGTGCTACGTGAGTATATGGACAGACGTGGCCTGTCCACAGAGCCACTGTGGAGCATTTTGACCACTTTATACCAATAGCAGTAACTTGCATTGTTATTGGAATAAATGCTCCAGCTTTTAATTGTGCAGCTTGGGAGAAGGTTACCCCTGACCGGCAGTTACAGATGTCAGCTTTGCAGTTCATTAGCTACTTCCCAAAGTCCACTGGGAGTTTGAGTTTTAGCATGAACATTAGAGGTCAGAAAGAAGGAGAGCAGAGGGCAAGCTTGCAAACTCTCCATGGAGTGGAGACAAGTCTGGAATTGGAGCTGGAACAGCACCTTTGGGTATGGGTGCTGTCACGTGCTACCCACAGAGCAGGACGGTGGGTCCTGGTTTGTCACCCATGGGCTTCAGGCACTGAATGTGCCCCTGGAGCATCCCTGGTGCTTTTGCTTCGTGACGGCAGTGAGTGCAGAGAAACAGCAAAACTGACTGAATAGATTGAAACTGGGCACCTGCCTGAACCCCACCTTGGCTCTGGGAGAGGAGAGAGAACATTATCCGATGAAGGGATAACAGTGGAGATTGCCTTTTAATATATAGAAATCCAAATTTCTTTCTGAGCTCTAAGCAGTGGCACTGAAGTTCCCTCTGTCCATCAGCAAAATCTATCCTGTGCTTGTTCGTTCTGGAACCCCTTTAAAATTCTGCACTGCAGCCACAGAGATTAAAGGGCAGGAACTGCACTCCTGACTAGTAATTTCCCAGTGATTATTACGAGAAATAGCCAAGATCTAAAGGAGGTTCAGAGGGGGGAGATAAAGACTGTTCTTTAATCCCCCCCATCCATTTCCTTTGCAGGTTGGTGCTGCTCGCCCTGCTGAGGAAGGGCCAGCTCAGCCCCTTTCCCAGGCAGAGCAGTCGGGGTCTTCCCTGCCCACTCTGGAGCAGCAGAACCTGCCCCGCTGCTGAACCAGTTCAGTACTTCATGACAAAACAAACCCAGTAAAAGGGGTTATATCCCATTTTACAGTGGTCGGCAGCAGAGCATGAAGAGTAGCATTTCTCCATCAAGGCCTGACCTCCCAGCCCTGCTCATTCCCACCTTGTTCATTAGTCCCTGCTGGAAAGTACATCACATCCTGCCCCCACCCCCCAACAAAATATTATAATCCCTGAGCTGGAAATAGTTTGCCACCCCAAAATAGCTCTTGCAGACACAGCTGCTGAGCCAGGAGGGCTTCGATTAGGAGGCACCAGGTCCCAGGTGAGCGGAGGTGCTCAAAATCCACGGATGTTTCTGAAAATGTAGGGCAATGTGGCTCAGTCCCGTTGGGTAGGCAGCCCTCACTCCTGCACAGCACTCCTTAATTTAGGGGAAGCTGATTGCTTTTACCTTAGATAATTACTTCAACACCTGGCAGCCCCATCACCACTCCTGCCCAGTGCTGCAAAGTGTCGGTCAAATGCCGAGTGTGAAATGCAGGAGCTGAAGGCAAAGGCTGGAACCCGGCTGGGCAGTGCCTGGCAGGGCTGGAGGCTCCAGTGGTGCTGCTGAGACTTGGGATGGGGGACACTGGGATAGGGAAACAGGGGCACCGGTATGCTGGAGCCCTGGAATGCAGGGGCTCTGGGATGCGGAGGAGCCCCAGGACAAGGGGGCACTGGGACGGAGTAGCCCGGAGACATGATGACATAGGAACACGGGGCATTGGGATGCAGGAGCCCCAGGACAGGGTAGCACTGAGCACCAGCTGCTCTCTGAGCAGCCCTAAAATGCTGTAGGTTTCCAGGTGTTCCCAGATGTTCCCAGGGCGTTCGCAGGGTCCGGGTACAGCGGGTGCAATCCTCACGCTTGGTGATGGGATAGACAGCACCTCTCAGTAACGCCCGAATTCTTCCCGAGCCCCTAAAACTTATTTTTCCTTTCCGGGACGCCCAACAAGCTGTTACCCATCCCCTGGAATTATTCCCGACAACCCGTGCC
>JAOXXN010000246.1:10154904-10187131 GCA_026770055.1 Myrmophylax atrothorax | reverse complement strand
GTGGGGAAGGACACTGGTAGAGGTCACCACTGCTCTGGTGCTGCTGGCTCTGAAGGGGGTTGTGTTTTGGGAAGGGAAGGCTCGTGCTGGTGTAACTGCAGAGCTTCTGTTGGACGGATCAGGCGTGTTCCTTACTGTAACTGGGTTTTATAGTCTGTGTTCTGGGGCTTAAAGGTTTTATTTTAACCTGAGCATGGTGTTAGGAGGAATCCTGTCTCTGTGCTGCAACATCTTGTGGGTGCCTGTGTGTGCAAGATTATAGTTAAATGAAGAATAGGAGGAGCAGGGAGCAAACATGAGTATGAGATTTTTTTAAAAAATGTAATTTACATGGAGACAAAAAGCCCAAAGCTCTCATAGAAGCAGGTGGAATCTGGTGGTTTAATTCGACCTACAGATTCTGCTGGGCTTGTCTGAGCACGAAGCCCATGCTTTCACATGCCTTAATAATTTGATTTTAGGTTTAATCAGATATGGTAAGATAACTGATTCAACCGTGCTCCTGAGATTAAACTCACCAGACTTTTCATGTACGGCTATATTCTCTATGTGTTTTTAAAGATAAATTTAGATAAGAAGAACAAAGGCAAACAGTATCTTCAACGAGAGTTTTTTAAAAAAATAAATCATGGGAGGACACCCTGTCATATTTCTGACTATAATTAGGTCCTCCCCCAGCTTTTTTCCTGTATCACAGTCTAGTCCCTGCAATGTATTAATTTGCTCTTCTCTGGGGGAGGGGTAAAGAGCTTCACCAGGACAAGTCTGCCTCAGTTTGGCTGTGTGATAATGATTGAATCAATTCAAATATGAAATTGCCCTTAGAATCAGTGACAAACACAGAGCCAGGCAGGTCCTTTCAGGCATGTATTTGTAGAGTATTGTAGTAACTGTTGTGCAGTATAACAAGGCATTTGACTCTGTTTCAACGTTCAGCACAGGAGGCAGATCGGTTGGGTATTGGCATGGAAACGTCGCTCTTGTTTACAGTTACGTTTAAAGCTTTGTTTAGGTAATGGCCATTCATATCAGAAATAGTATTATAGTCATTTCCTAGAGGACTTGTAGATACAGTAAGTAGAATTGTACCTAACTAACTAATTTTTTTTGGTAGAACTTTGGTTTTGGTTTTTTTGTTTGTTTGTTTTTCTTTTTGGTTGTTGTTTAAATAGTTGACAGGGTTATGCAAAAGGTATGGATTTGCCATGCTCATTACTAGTGTTCATCTTCAAAGGTTGATGGTGTTTATCCAGAAGGTCTGGGGAAGGAAAATTCAGTTCTTCAAGAAAATCTGTCGCTATGGTGCAAAGGACTCCATGCTCTTTGAACTGACCTTCAAAAATGAATGTGTTGCTTTGGAGTTTAATGGCTCTCCCAGCTTTTTACCAGAGGGACTTTGCAGTGATGTCCTTCGGGTGGGCCTGTTATACTTTGGTGAGAAAACATGCACTTTTGTAACAAATACAGAAAAGTGCATATTTGCCTTCACCTTTGGGTACTGCTGTGGAGAATCCGTACCTGTTGTATTTCCCCAGTAGACAAATGCCTAGTCAGTGCTGAATATATCTGTAGATAATGTTAATATCTATGAAAAGGTTAGCTTTCTAGATAAATAATTTTACTTTTTATGCTTTTTGAGCAATAAAGTGGCATGTAATCACTCATTTCTCAGGTGTGTCTTAAAAAAGAGGATACATTTGTACCTGATGGAGACAAATCAGTTTATCAGTTGCACATCAAACATTTGTGATATTTCACATTTTGACAAATTAATTGACTAAAACTGCTTTTTAAGAGAGACCCGTGGGTATTTAGTAGTGCCAGGGGTATTTATCACCACAGGAATAACAATACCAAATGGAAATCCCTCCTTTTCTGCGACAAGATTAGCTTGAGGGGAGAAAACCCAACAAAAGCCAAACCCAAACTCTAAAAGAAAGCCTCTACTTCTGAATACGCTTAACACAATCAACATTAGTGTCATCAGTTAGTTATACAGGCAAAGACAACATTGACAGCAGTCCCAGGTTGCACAGTTCAGGTAGGAATTAGTACTTTAAAACATCCTTCCCAGACTCTTTATTTAGAACATGTCTGTGTGCAGGTGGTGCTGAGAACCAGAGGTGAAACCAGCAGCGTGTAGGCATTTTATTGCAGTTCAAACTGGGCAGTTGTTAAAAGGTCTGATTTTTATTTACATCCAGCCTTGCATCTGTGATGTTGTCTTTTTGGTTTTAAATCATTTTGTAATGGGAGAGAAGAGTCACTTTTTAAAGATGACCCATGTGGAAATTGTGTGTAAAATTGCAGAATTAACGTTTTGGAATTGCAGAGTGGACTCACTTTCTAATTGATGCAGCGCTATGGGAGTCAACACTGCATCTTAAACAGGGGAGTGTGGGGTAGAGCAAGGATTTTTTTTTTTTACTCTGTTCCTTTTTGTTTCTGTGGTGATGTAGTTCCTTCATGGAAAACCTTTTCTGAGAACTTGTTTTCTTCTGGTTTAAATACCTGTATGTTTCGCATACACAAACCTACACAGACTTCCATGTGTTTGTGTCTTCCTCTCCTCCCTTCCCATGCCATCCCATAAATGCCCATTTTTAGTTTTCCATTGCTCACATATGTTCTTGGAGAGTGAGCAAAACAGATAAATTCGGCATATTGTTACAAAGGAGAATCTAGTCCCTCTGATTATTAGTTTTAATAATTGAAATGTGAATAATTTGACTTTGGTTTTGACTTTCCTTTTTTTCTGTGGTGTTGTTCGTCAGTTGACAAAACAAAGCAGAAAAAAAAATGTAACCCCAAACCCAACTGCAGGAAGGTGCAGGTGTCAAAGCCACGATGTTAAGATGCTGGTCAGGAATGCTGGCCCTCTTCCTGTGCAACCTCCAGAGCATGCAGATAATCCCTAACATGCAGTTTGGGCAGTAGAGGCAGCACCCAGAGACTAATCCAGAGCTCCCCGAGCACCAGTAGGGATCATTGTCCAGAGGATGATGGAGGTGTGCAGAAGAGATTGTTTCTTCATCTCTCCCCATCTCCCTCCCCAGTCAAACCCAGTCTGTGACCCATCAGTTCCAGCAATAGTTCTGGATGACCCGGTGTGCTAAGCTACAAGCCTGAGAAATGAGGGATTAATAATTCAGTGATTGAAAACCAAAATACTATGACTACCAAAGCTATCTTGTTGATTTCCCCTTTCTTTTTCCTCAGATTGACCCTAAAGTTGCGTTTCCCCGACGAGCACAGCCCAAGGTAAGTAGGAGGATCGATAATAGCATTTTAGGCACACAGAGAGTCATTGTTGCCAGGCTGTTCGGATTTCAGCCGGGAATTGGCAATGAAAGCTTTTAAAGCTGGAGTGCTCAGCGTCCAAGGGGGATCAGTGTGTGGCTGTGGCACAGGGAGGGCTCTGTGTGGTGTTTGACCGCGGGGCCGGGTGGTCTCTGCGGCCCAAGGGCAGAGCCGGTCCCGCATCTGTCGGGATTCGCCGCCACAACCCTGTGTCCGTGCGGCTGTTCTTACACAGTGTGTTTTGCGTGGTGTTTATGAAGAGTGTTTGGATCAAGTGCAGACTTCAGGCTTGTTTTGAGCTGAGCTTTCAGTTCTGTGGTCGTAATGGACGGGAACGTATCTTTGCCTTCGTTGTTCGCAAATTTTCTTTCGTATGACTTGAGATGTGAGTGAAGAAGAGTAAGTGTTGGGTAGCAGGTTTCTGATGAGGCTCTGAACACTTGGGGCCACAGGGTATTCTTTTGCAAGAGAAGATAGACAATGAGGTCAGCGTGTCCAGCTGGTCAGGCTGGAGCAGTGACCTGGCGATGGTGTGACCGGTGTCCACGGAGGGACAGGGACAGTGTAAGGACAGGCAGAGACACTCCTGCCTTTGTGCTCCCTCCAAAAACCGCTGGGTGCCATTGCCCTTGGAGAAGCTGCTTATGGAATAGGAGTGGTTGTTGCTCTTTAGGCTGTACCTAATGAAAACAAATCAGTTTCAAATCCAAACGTGCAGTGTGTGAATTTTGAAAGCAGAGGCTGGAAGAAAACTTTTGTAATTGATTTTTTTTTCATTTGTTTTTGAGAGTCTATTGGAAAAACTTAATTCAGCTGGTGTATGGCACTTGTGTACACTCTAATCATCTTGGGTTACTTCAGTCTTCTGATAAAAAATGGAAAGGCAAGACTGCAGATTTGTGGATGCAAGTCAATAAGGAAAAGTGGTTTAAAGTTGGTGGGAGACTGCCTGAACAGCTACCTGAGCTGTGTTACTGCACAGAGCTGGCAGTGTAACAGCCTGTGGAACCATGATATAAATATTGTACAAAGCACTCATCTAGGAAAAAACATGCCATTTAAAACCCCCAGGCATAGCACAGGAGAGGTGCTGGTGAGTTCTTTAAAAGAAGAAAAAGACAGCAAACCCCAAAAACCTACTCGTAGAATTTTGGACCAGCCTAACGTAGTCAAATGTTTAGAGGTTCTTTTCTTCCTAGGACATCTCTAATAACTAATTGGTAAATAATGGTGTGCCTGGCTTGTTTCTGCACTGAGCAAAGAGTTTACAATGTGTGGGGCTTGTGGCTTCTGGATTATGTTGTTGGATTGATGCTGTCTGTAAGAGGCAATTTAAAATTACCAGAATTTTGATCTTGTACAGTGACTGATGTTCCTTTCTCCTTTCCAATACCTTTTAAAGGCTTATTTACATTTTAAACTGTCTTCAATTACCAGTTATCTGTTTCTACAGTGTTACTTGGAGAAGTTTATAAAGCTTACAACAGAGCTGTTAAGCTGTCCCATGTGATTCTTCTCTAACAATTAAAAAAACCAGGGCATGTCTTATGTTGAAGATATTAGTGAGTTAAATTTTCATGTTAAAGGATGCAAAATCAGGTCGTTTTTACAAAGGGGATTTTGTTTTTCTCTACATAGGGTTTTTTTTACCTTGTTTTTTGGTAACAGACCTCTTGAGTGTGGGGCAGATGCTGGAGCATAGGCTGGATTCCACTCCCTAGCAGGAACTCGCTCTCTCTGGAGAGGTCAGCAGTGTCTGTGGCTGCTTTTTGCACACTTGTCCTTTCTAAAGTGTTGGGATTTAGGCACTTGAAAAAAATCTGAAGTTTGAAAACAGCCTTATTTGGAAACTGGAGAAAATCAAATGCAATAAAGAACAGCTTTTACATCAATTATGACGTATCATTCTGGCCAACATTTCATAATCTGGATATTTTGTTTTCTGTTTTTTTAATTAGATACTGAAATAAGGTTTTGGACTTCAGTTGTTCATTTATCCCAGTTGAGTAGCAAATGTTCAGCGTTAAAATGTGACTGTACTTTAGTCTAATTAACTAGCTAATGCTTGGGCTGTGGAGATTAATGGCATTTAATGAAATGTCTCTGTCTCTCTCTAGGTGCAAGGGGAGAATTTGATTCCCTTCCCCCCCAACCCCCCGAATAATCTTCCTTTTAGCAAAATGGGGGATTTGGTTTTTTGTGACTTTCCTGGCAGTGATGGGTGCTGAGGTGGGAGCCAGGCTGGGGGCGCGTTCCTCCTTTTCTGCTTCCTTCCATCCATCCATCCATCCATCCATCTCCTTCCTTCAGGAGCCCTTTGACCCTCCTCAGCACGATTAACTCTTCAGTGGGCACATCTGCTCTGCCTCCCGATGCCTTTGCCAGGTCACGTGCCCGTGGTGGTCTGCGGGGTCACGCTCAGTTGTTTGTGCATGTTCCTTTCCCCTCCCGATCCACATTAATTGCCAGTCGGTCCCCTTTCAAACCTCAGCCCAGTAAAATGCTTTCTTTCGGGCTTTTTAAACTGCATCTCCATGGTTTGACACCTCTCTGGTGATGCAAATTGGTTCCTGAGCAAGCAGTGGCAGGTTGTAACAGCCGAGCATTCTTCGCTGATTTTCTTAGAATGACCCTTGCGGAAAATCCTCCCTGATTGCCTCCAGTGGATTACGCCATGGTGTGTAATCCTGCTCTCCTTGGGAAGTCCAGGACGACTCGAAGCCATTGTTTTAGGAAATTTGCTGCAGGGTTTAACTCGTTGGGGCTCTGGTATATGGCTAGCAGGGAGATGAAAAGAGTGTACTCCTGCGGTTGCTGTTCCTTGATAAAAATCTGTCTTGCTTCCAAGTGCTGGAAGGCACTCTATAACAGTAGACCATTTATAACTCTGCTGACTTAAAAAAATCCTTAAAAAGCAGCAGTGATGGGGTGGCAGTAGTTTTGTACCCCCTTCTGAATACTGAAGACTGTAATAATTTGACTTTTTACTATACACAGCCTGCCAGTTCTGACGTTACCTGCTCTATTAGGTTGGAGAAGCCTTACCCAATTTAGCATGTTCATTAGATACTTTCACATGTAAGCAATTTCTTCCCTCACCCCTCTGCCTTAGGGATTTATGCAAAAACAAAGCAAACCTGAAGAGCAAAAGGACAGCAGGCTCGTCCATGAAGAGGCTCCTTGGCTATGGAAATATTTTTGTGTGAGTTACTGATACAGGAGTTTTGGTACTTTGCCCTGTGTGAAACAGAGACATGTAAAACTTCAGTCAGAGCTTGCAGTTGGTGAGGGTGCCCACTGAGCTGTGTTTTGTGCTCAGGTTCCTCCAGAATGGCACAGAGGTGCTTGTTGTTCCAGCACTTACTGCAGGGGCATAAAGCATATGGTTGGGAATTGTTCCCAATTCAACGAGTTGGAGCTACTTGTAGGAACATGGATGGCGTTCATGAGCACTGTGTATGTGCCCTGCTGGCTCTGGTCTGTGTCCTTCCTCCTCAGCAGTAAGAGGATAAGAAAGGCAGGGTGGCTGCTGGAGCTGCTGCTGCGGCTCACTGGCACGGGCTGGCACTGGGTGCTGGGTGTCTGGTGTCCTGTCTGCTGGTGGCCCAGAGGACAGGTAGTCGTTGCAAATTTTAATTTGAGATGTAGTCTGGTGAGTTGGGTACAGAGTGCTGGTGACTGTTTGGGTCACAAAACAGCAAAAGAACTAAATTTGGTGAGGGAAGCCTTTTGTCTGGTAATGGGCTGGTGATGCTGAACACCGATGGCTTTACTGGGTGTGTTGCATTCTCAGAGATGTTTGTGAGGGCTGATTGCTGTCCTGGCCCCTCAGAGCTCCAGTCAGTCTGTACGTGCACACTGTGTGGACCTTGCCTGTGCCCTGCCTGGTTTCCTGTCTGGCCGGGCACATGGGCTGTAAGTGGTGCAGTTCTGCACATCTGGTCCTTCTTGGGCAAGAAACAATGACAACTCTCCTTTCATGGGATTTGCTGCTGGTTAAAGCTGGTATTCCAGAGGAGCAAATGGAGGGCATGCCCTTTTGGAATAACACCCAGGCCAACCTGGGATTTTTTTTTAAAGCGAACCAGTGGATTTGGATGTCTGATTCCAATTAAGTGAACTGTGGGTGGGGTGTCTGCATCCCTTGGCTGCCTGATAAGCCTGAGCCAGAAGAGGAGGGAGAGATTTTATTCCAAAGCAAATGATGGACCTTAAAAATCAAGAGGTTTGTTCCCTCCCCCAGCTTCTGCCTGTAAACTCCTCCAGTTTAGTCCCAGTACTTCCCATATTTCCTTTCCTGCCATCCTTCCTTCCCCATGAGGCTGTAAAGAGCTACAAGGTCAGACCTTTTCCCTATGATTTTTTTGTTTGTTTGTTTGTTTTGTTTTTCTTAGATACCCCTGCATTTGCAGGTCTGGGTAGAGTAGGAGAGGAAGTATTTCCTGCTCTTGGCATCGGGCATAGATGTGTAGCTTGATAATATCACGATATCATCTGCGTTCTGAGTCGTGTGAAGTCCTTACAGATGGTGTGAGGGATTTCTTTTTATGGTTGACAGCCACTGTTTGGGCATCTTGTTCAACCAACCTTGATGCAGATCCCTTGTCCAGTGTAAGCTGCTCTCCTAGAATTTGATTCCCTCTGGCATTGGATGGTCAAACGGAAAAGTTGTCGAGTCTGAATTTTGGCTGACCAACCCAGGTCTTCTTGAGCAGTGGAGGATCAGGGTTTTGAAACCCCTTATTCTTGGGCTCAGATTCGTGATGTGATCTGGCTGAGGCAGAGTGTGGTCTCTGTCCTTGGATGCCGCAGCTGGATGAAAAAGGGGCTATGCAAGATATTCTGTGGAGTGCAGTGAGTTCAGAATGAGTGCAGAGAAACAAGAGCTGAGCTGAATTTTTGTAATTCTGTTGGTTTTTGGTGATGTAAACATGTATTTCTTCTCCCTAATCACTCTGGTAGATTGCTCACCTTGCCCTGAATCCCTACAGTGTCTTGTACTTGTTAAAATGTCTGTATTTCCACTCTCATTGCCTAAGGACGTCTTTCATGTTAAGAATAGTCCTAATGTACTTTCCTTCCCTTTGACATACTGCTAACTAAAAATTAAAATTGAACACTGTCTGACATGGGATTTTTTTTTTAAAGGTGATTCTGCATTTTCTGTGTTTTTCTGTATTGTTGGCTTACTTCTAATGGCATCTACCAGATGACTTTTCTGCACTTGTATATGCCAGGAAAGGTTCTGAAATGAGGGATGTCAGGGAAATGGAAAAGGAGCAGTGTGGTAACACCCTTGTGTTCCCCTCTGCTTCCAGATTGAGTACATCTCATCTGCAAAGTGCTGAGCCTTTATCAGCCTGGGGGTAGGTCTACTAATGACTGATCTAAAACCATCAAATTCATTTATTTGTCACTGCCAGTGACAGGCCAGTTAATGCTAATGGATTCTTTTTTTAGCCTGTTGACTCTGGTGATAGTCTCATAAATGTTGTGAAATATAAAGCATTAAGGGAACTTGTAACATATTTTCAGAGGAGAGCTATTGCAACAGGGTAACATGGTGTGTGTATGTCAAGATGCGTGTTGTGTTGTGGAGGAAAAACAGCAACTCCTCTAGTTCATTAAGCCGTACATCGATGTCTTTGCTGTTACTAATAGTTATTCGACTTTTCAATTGTATTTTAGTGTTCTCTTTAGACACGTTTTGGGTCATGCTATAAAGGGAGGAGAAGCTGTAAATAGAGTCAGTCATCTTAGGGAAAAATGGCTTGTTTCAGAAAATGGTTCATCTGCAGGGCCTGAATCTTCTCTGCCCCTATTATGTGAAAGCACTTAAGCATATACTTAAGTTGGCATAAGCAAGTGGCTAAGTGCTTTGCTGAATCAGGATGGACTAAAACTACATTATTAAGTGCTTTGTTGAACTGTGAAGCTTGCAGCACAAAAAGATTAAAAGATTATTTTGTGTATTTGAGAATACTTTGTGTATGGTCAGTCCCATCCCTTGTCTTTCAAAGACAGGCAGTTTCATCTCATTACCCTGCCTTCACCTGAGGGTCTCGCTCACAAGAAGATACTAGTCTGCTGTTTCCTCAAAAAAGTGAGTGCAAGGTCAGTGTAGCATCAGACTTTAAAAAAAATAAATCATTGTTTAAGCTTGATTTAGTCTCTAGCCCTGAAATCACACATTCTGTTTGCCTTAGTCACTGGAGTAATCCTGAAGAACTAGTGGCTTAGGTTTCTCTGATATTGCTGTAGGAATTGTGGTTTGAGTAATTTGAAAGTTAATGTGAATCTCTGTAGTCAGATCAGCATGCAGTATTAGTAAGTTACTTTTAAACTTTGGCATTTTACTGCGCTCCTGTTGGAAGTATTTTAATTTTTGAGCGCAGAGAAAATCTGAAGAATGTTGGGAAGTTCTTCTCCCCTGCTCAGTCATTCCCTGTGCAGAAACATCTGCAGCTGGGTGTATTGTTGTGACTGAGGAGGCTTAAATTAAGATTGTTCTTTGGGAACTTTGTATTATGAAGAGGGACACTACTCTGCTAAGGCTTATGCAATTCTGCACATGAGGAGTAGTTCCAGAGACCTCAGTGAGCAGAGTTAAATGCAGACAAGGCTTCTTAATACGTTGGTGAAGTGTACGTGGCAGGAAGGGTGAAGGGAAAGAAGTATTGACAGCAGCAGAAAGCGTCGCTGCCTCTGCCCTGCCCTGCCCTCCCCCAGCAAAGACTTGCATTAATTTCCCATTGACTCTGATGTACAATAGGGAAGAGGTTTCAAGCTGACTGAAGGGGCAAAGGTCCAAGGAAACTACTGTAGCAAGAACTGATGCAGAGTGACAGTAATGAGGTGGCCTGGCAGGTGGGAGGGAAAAATGGTGGGGTGGGGGAAAGAAACTAATATCTGATGAATTAAATAGTTCCCAGGGTTTGAAGTTGGTAAGACCTCCTGGTTTTATTTTCCTCTGTATGAGCCATACAACTGTGAGAAGTGGCTGAGCAAGGCTCCTTGACTGAGGATGTGGGTCCTGGTGCAGCTCCAGTCCTCGTGTTCAGGGCTGGGTCACTGGAGCACAGAATGCTTCTGTAGTGTCCCCAGACCTGCACTGTGCTGTTTTAATCAGTGTTTTAGTATTCCTGACTCTGAGTTCATCTTTACATTGTTCTGTGGGTCAGTTGTGCATCAAAGAGAAGGTGAGGAGCACAGGGTGAAGAAGTGTTTTGAAATATTAATTTATTTAAAATAGGCACTGTGTACCACCTGCAAGACTTTCAGCTTCTTGAGTGCTGGTGGAAAGAGAGTGCCTGCTAGACAGAGACTCCATTGAGGTTCTTATAACAATTGCTGAATAAACATTGTTGAGGAATCTTCCCGAAGGGTACTATGATGTGGTGTGTAAAGAGGTTGCAAGGAGCTGAGCCTTTGTCCCAAGTATCCATGAATGCCACTGGATGGGGAGGTATTGCCCAAGTTGGAGGGTTGGTTTATGGCAAAAGCTTGTCAGCTCAGCGCTGGCAGAAGGTTTGGTGTTTGCACTGCTGGAAAAAGGTGTCGCTGAAGGGGATATTGCCAGGGATTCTTCTGCAGTGTTTGCTGAGTGAGTGAAACTCCTGTTTAGTTTTCCTTTTGGCCACATTATCAATCATTTATGTTCAGAGATGCGTTGGTGCAATTCCCTGCTCTGAGCCCGAGCTGTGTGCAGGGCCCAGTACATACATTGAACATTTATCCTTTTGCCAAAGGTTTGCAGAATGTTGCAAATGAGTGTAAAGATGTTCATTTGCTGGTGAAATTCGCCTGCTTCTGCTGTTGTATTTGGCAGACCTACAAAGCCTATAGCAGCACTGTGTGCTCAATGAATTGTGGAAAGGAACAGAAAACATTGAAAAGAAATCTGAAGTTAGTGCTGAGATGGGAAATATGATAGGAATTTTCTGAGGATGGGGGGTATTGCCCCACCTTTTGGTCTGGGGCTGCCACCAACCATTGTGTTGGGTGGTGTCAGCTCTTGCTCTCCGCTGTGTCCTCCAGATCTCTGGGAAATATTTCCTGTGAGTCCTGAACAAGCCCTGCTGAGACAAGTACAATGAAAACATTTGACTTGTGACTGGAGCTCTCTCTCCTCAAAAAGTCTCTAGTAGAAGGTGTTTGGTTTATTTTGACTGATGTATTTGCACTAGACAGCTCGCCTTGCTCCCCAGTTGCTTTCTGTAGGTCAGCTGTGTGACTCTGGCTCTGGACGGGTAGCCTGCTGAATGCTCACCAGACATTTGAACTCTGCCCTCTTCAAATATTACCTGGTGAAAAAACCATGTAAAACCCATTGTGAAAATGTCCTGGCCCCACTGTTGGCTGGGTTTGACCACTGATGATGCACAGTCGCTGTTGGTCAAGTCTGGTCTTGGCATAATGTGTAGGAACCCAAATAAGGCCTTGATGGGCCTGATAATGATGCTGCCTTTGAGCCTGGGGATGCAAGGATCAGAGGAAAAAAGGGCAACAGGGGATTATCCAAAGCATCTCAGCATGGCAGAGAACAGAGGCGCTTCCTGACACCCAGGCTCAGTACCACAGTAAACGGCCATCTCTGTCTGAAGGGGGTGCTGGGAAGGATGTGTGGGAAGTAGAGCATTATTGTACACTGCGGGGTCTTTATGGGACTTGTCTTTGAGGGGTTAAACTGAGTTTTTGTGTTTTTTAACCACTTTTGACTGTAAAATTTATAAGGGAGGCCCCGACTGGAGTGCCAGTGCTTCGGTGCACAGCGGAGGCTGTAACTGGCGAGGTTCCTGCCATACACCAGCGTTTCCGAACAGTGCGGCCAGGCTTCGGAGAGGGGGAAATGAGATAAGGATGTGAGGCCACAGCATGTGAAAGGTAGTTTGTGGTGTGAATTATGGCTAATGCCAGTCTCATGGTGGTTACAAACCAGCACAGGGGCTGGGGTGCAGAGCTGGAGTGCTGGGGGTGGGGGGGAGCCTGACAGGGGATTGAAAGGGGCTCAGCGGCGCATTGCTACGCAGAGCTGGTCCTGGTGCCCTCAGTAACGAGAGGAGAGGAGGAAGCACGCTGAACTGCAGGTGTCCTGGAGTCCTCTGCCTCCAGATAAGTGTTGGCTCCTCTTCCCCGCAGAGCTGGGCGCTCAGCCATGCCGGACGCTCCTCCGCCCCCGTGGTCCGGCTCCTGGGAGCTGGCTGTCTCCTTTGTGCTGCAGGACCGTGCCCATTCTCTCTGTGTGGCCTGTCATTCCTCCCCGTTGGAGCTGGGAGGGATGGCTGCAGTGGTTCCTCAGTCTTGGGCAGATGGGGAGCGTGTCCTGACGTGCTTCCACTGCAGAGCATGGCACTGGGGACAGGCTCCACTGGAATCGTGAGCCTCTTTCCCTCCTGCCTGCCAAGTGGACATTTGTTGCCCCAGCCAGCTTGGCATCCCAGGGGTGGGTGGATGCACCTGCTGAGAATCTCCTGCCATACCACCTTTGTGCTTGAAACTCCAGGCTCACCTAATCCTGTGAACTGGGATCGAAGCTTCGGGTTCTGCATGCGACGTGCCCAGCAATTTATGTATGAGGAGGGAGTTGTGATCATCTTGGGTGATTTTTATTTTTTTTTCCCCTCTTTTTCATCTAGTCACATCTACTATGTGATTTATCTTCCAGATCAAATACAATGATAGTTGAAAGTCCTCCACAGTTACGATTCCTCCAAAGTTTTGTGAGCATGGCTTTGATTTTGTTGTAGTCATTGGAAGTCAGTTTATATTTCTGGACCTCTGTAGGTATCACCAGTGGATATTTTAGTAGGGGCATTTTTCTTGTCTCTCAATTAAGCACATGCATGCGACAGAAAAGGAGCAAAACATAGTACAGAAAAAAAGAAAGCAATTCAGTTACCAGTCCAAAGGCCTTAATGCTAAAGAGCCATGAAGAAGCTTTATTGGAACTATAATTGCAGACATAAGCAGTGATTATCTGTCTTCGTGCCTTTATAGTTCCCATCACTGTCATCTGAACACATGAAGCTGATGAGAGTGTGAGCAGAACATTATTCAGCTGGTGCTGTGTAATCCTGATCTCTTGCAGTATGTGGAAGGTAACATAAAGTATCAATTCATTTGAAAGGGAAGGAAAGGGAAGAAGGTGGGAGAGGACAAGTGTTGCAGAACACAACCTTATTTCATCCCAGTTGCAGCTGAAGGAATGCAGGGACAGGGTAAGCTTCTTACATGGCTGCACTCAGAAGAAATTTTTCTCTTTCTTAATGGTCTTGGGCAGGTGCAGCCCTTCATCTTTGGAACAGTCGTTCTGTGTTTCCTTGAAATATTCTGAATTTGCTCCAGCTGAGAGAAGGGCAGCAGCACCTGTTTGTCTTGCATTCCTGAGAGCTGGAGACTGTTGGATCAAGGCGGACAAATGGATGCTGCCAAGCACTTCTTGAGGTGGAACAGAGATCAGAGAGCAAGTCCTGAATTGCTTGTTCTGATTATTGGTGCTGGTTATGCAGTGAAAATGCGCTCTGGGCTGTGAAAAGGCAGAGGGAGGAAGAGGTGATTTGGTGTTTGAGCAGCTGGAGCAGTGGAAGAAGCAGAATGGGAAGAGCATTTGGCACCAGGGCTGGTGATCCCCAGATGGGCACAGGTGGTTTGAGTTCATGTGATTTAGGCCAGTGTTGGGAGGCTCTGCTGGCTGTGTCCCCTGCTCCTTGCTTTCTGCTGTGGTGTTGATAGGCTGATCAGGTGTGTTTCCTGGCTGAAGCCAGTTTCTTGGGCCCCTAATTTTCATTGCCATCACCTGGTCTGGGTGAGAGGAGTTAGTGGAGGAGGTGGGGTAAGAGCCAAAATTCCTGTGGTCTCTTCACCAACACTACATGGGTTGTCCAGGATTATATTTACATTGTTAGAAGGTAACTGTTTTGGGGATGCTTTTTAGGTAGGGGAGGGACTTGGATGGGAGACTGGTTGTGCTTCTTTATTTTCATGACATATGAAGGCAAAAGACAGCTATTTTAAAGGAGGAAAATAGATGCAGAGCAATCCTGAACTTCTAAATCTGTTTTTCTTTTACTCTTGCCCTGAATTAGGACCAGGTAAAAACCAGACTTGATCATGAATATTTTTGGTAGATTTTTTAATTTCTTAGTGATGATTGTCTTTGCTTTTATTGGAGTTAGCAGGAGTTATCTACTAACTTGTTAAAGCAGCTCATAGCAAAGCTCCTAAATAGCCTAATACACTCAAGGGCATTTTAAAAACAAACCCACAAGTCTGCTAGCAAAATGCCTAGATACACAAAGAAGAGTGAATGCAGTTTTTGCAGACACGTGCCTGCCTGTCCTTCCTGTGAAAGCAAAATGAGACAGTGATGTTTTTGAAAGTTTCTGGTCTTCGGCTGAGTGAGCTGCCAGTGAAAAACTGGTTCTTGGAAAAGTTTTATTCAAGATGAAACTCTGTGGGATGTATGTTCCTGGAGACATCAGCATCCTAGTTTCACAAAAGACTTGTGTGCTGAAAAGACTTAAACTAGTTTAAATGTGACCCTTGTTCTTATCACATGGAGATGAGGTAAGTGATTGTCATCAGCCTTGTTTTATGGATGTGGAAAACAGAAGTGCTGCTCACGTGTTCTGCAGTGCTCGAAACAGTGGGAATTGCTGGTGCCTTGGGAGAGGGTTATTCCAAACCTGGTGTGTGCTGGGGCTGCACCTGCTGTGCCACATGCTCCCAGGTGTCAGTGAAGAGAGGAGAAGGGGGGCTTGGGCAGCTCAGGTCCTGGCTGTGCTGTGGTCGGTGCTGGGTGAGGGACTCTGCAGTCCCTGAGGTGACCGAGTGAAGTGTGGAAACTGCCTGGGTGTTGTGTCATTGGGCTTGAGTCGTCATAAAACGCCCTGCAAAAGGCTTTTGTGGCTCTGACTGGTTTATTAGAAACAGTTGATGAGAATAGGCCTGACTTTGCTGGATGTTTGAAGCATCTTAAGAGTGGAGCTGATGGTGCCAGGAGTCTGAGTGGGGCATGGGCAGATGCAGGGGAAGGCTATAAAATATTTAAGATGGAGAGGTGAGTGCCCAGAAGAACAGACTGAACATGGTGCCCCTCTGACATCTGCCTGGTGCTTCCAAACCTGCAGTCAGCTCCTGTAGTATGGGGCAAGAAAGGGAAGCAGGGAGCAGAGAGCTGCTCCCCGCCAGAGTCTGATTGCTTTCTGGGGGAATCTCTATGTGTATGAGTGTGCAGCAGTGCTGAAACCCAGGGCTCTGTGCACAAGGTGTGCTGGTGAACTGGAGTTGTAGTTGTGTTTGTGGTGAGAAGGATGGCTGGAGCGTGGGAGTCAGTGCTCCGTGCCTTTACCTCTGCCTGCTCCCGTGGCTGTGAAACGCTGTGTGGCAGCTCTGATTACACGCACACTCCTGATGAGCCTCAGCCCCTGGCACATCCCTGTCCTTGCCCACGCAGTGCACATGCCCCTGTGGCATGGCTGGAGAGGAGGAACAATTGCAGCCCTGGTTTCTGAGTCCAGGCTGACGCCCTGCAGCCCTTGTGTCCTCCCCGGATGCCGCGGGCTGGAAGCTCCAGTCTGTGTGCTTTGGGATCCTCTGGCAGCAGCGCTGCAGAAATGAGTATCATTGTGTTTTATTGTGGCTTCTAAGAACGCAGTGTGTTTGTGCTTCGGGGAGCCCCAGGGGCTTTGTTTTTCACCAGGCCTGAGCTATTCTTCAGCAGAGCCTTCCCGGAGCGTGAGCCAGTTCTGCCCATTAGGACTGAGAGACGGGCCTGACTGATTTCTGCTCCCTGCTGCATAATAAATCTGATACTAAAATTAGTGCTGGTCTCCCTAGGCCATAATTCTTGCTGAGATTATAGAGAATTGTGTGTGCAGAGAGAAACTGTGGTTGTGTGTGTTTGGGGTTTTTTTTTATAACCTTGAGTGTCCAATTTCCAGGTTTTTTACTTAACCCCCCATCTTTTTCCCCTTTTCCTCTCTTTTGGGAAGTGCTTAGCCTTTCTGTGTATTTTGGCTATTTAAGCCTCTGTCACTGCAGGCAGATGAGTTCCTTGGGAGCTCTTCTGAAGGTTTTGTAATTGAGTCTTTTACCACGGCGACAGGATATTATTAACCTTCAGTAAAGCAATTTATTTCATACTCCTTTGTGGGGATAAGCCTTTTTTCCCCCAGGAAAATATGTATGTGGAAAAGGTTTTATGTGCAGAGGTAGCTGGACTTGCAGCAGTGATTATGATTTAAAAAAAATTAATAATTACATGAAAAATAGGCAGTTTTGTTTGCATCAATTTAAAAGAGACCTTTGGTCCTGAATGATCCATGCCTGCCCCAGTGTTTTATTTTCAAGAACGTACTTTTTGCCTATTGGTGGCTTTGAAAAGAGGTTGCATTTCAGGGTTCTCAATATTTAGCCGGAGTGAGCTCTAAAACATTTTGTTTTCTTCTTTCAAACAGCCTTAAAAATGACCTGAGAGCTGGAGGGAGGAGTTCCTTGTGGGGTCTCCCTGTTGGCGTGGCCTTTGGCCTGAAATCAAATGCAGACTAGTCCAGAAGTCGTTAAAGCCTGGATAGCTCCTAGAATAGCAATTTCCAGACAGCGAGTGGAATGCTGGATAAGTGGCCAGGCTGGCTGAATCACTCCTGTTCTTGGTTCAGCACGGTGACAAAGGCAGGGGGCCGGGATTTGGGGGATCCAGGCTGGCATGTTGTGGCATCTCCCTGTGCCCCAATTTTTTAATTAAAAAAGATGAGGATATTTATTTTCTTATGTCTAGTTAGACTTTACTTTTTACTTCATTAGCCTGTTAAACTTAAAGAAATCAACAATGCTCTTGTGTCTTTCAAGATACTTGAAAACTTCGTGCTGCCTCAGCACTGCTTTCGAAGGAGTTCACCACACCTTGCAGCAGGAATGTGTTCTTTTAGTAATTATATTAGATGAAGAGGTGGTATTATTCCCACATTATACAAGAGAGCTTGGATGAGAGGCGAAGTGCTTTGTCCAGAGCTTTACGTTTATTAACACACTTGAATCTCTTGGCGCCGTGTGGAGCTTTAATTGCAGAGTCATCGTTTCCCTGCGCTGCGCCTCTCCCGTGCTGAATGCTGCTGTCTTGGAGTGAAACGGGTGTCCTGGAGCAAAGGCTCTGTCTGTGAGGCTTCAGGTGACCTTAGGGAGGGCAGACCTCCACAATCACCCTCTCCTAGCTGATCTTCCTGCGTTCCACCACTTCCTGATTTTTCCAGAAGTGTTCAGTTATTTTTATCCAAACTTCGTAATTCCTCTTTGGTTGTTCCATCGTTTTCCATAAGATGGGCTTTTGTATCTGTGTCAGAAAGCTGGTACTGTGAAGCTGAGGAGCACTCACCTGCTGCACCTTTGGGTGGGTAGGACTGCAGGTCTGCTCGGTGTCCTGGGCTCCTGGTGTGTGTCTGGGTGTGTTTGGGTGCCTGGAGGAAGGGTGGGCACAGTTGGGCACACTGCAGGGTGTCCTGCTGAGGGCAGGTACTGCTGATCAATGTGTTTTGTTGGGAAGCACTGAAAGTGCTCTGTGCACGCTGTCCTTCGGCCGTAGCGTGCGTGGGATTGTGGGATGGACCTGCCCCTTCCTTTGGGCTTGTGGGTGTTGCTGGGGTTTTGTTGGTGGCAGTGAAGTGAGACTTCTAAAAACAAAGGTAAACACCACGGCCTTGCTTTTATCCTGAAGTCTTCAAAGGGCATCAGCTCCATGTGCTGCTGCATCCCTGGCTGGCCAAGCAGGGTGTAATGGTGGTTCTGCCTCAGAGGAATAAAGGGGCTTCTCCAGAATTGCCCTCCGGTTGGTGCCTCTCGTGACTGTCTTTTGCTCACCCCTGCCATGGGAAAGGGTCCTTTGCTGTGTGGTCCTTCAGCCTCTTCTAAAATTCCAGAGACATCAAGAAAACATTTTTGCTACTGAAAGACTTCTTGGCCCCTCTACTACATGCTGGTTTTTTAAAACTTTGCAGCTGGTAGATTTATTCTTAAGTCTTCAACTAGAGAATCTCTCTATTTTAAAAAAGCTTAAAATACCTTTTTCCCCGCCTTTTACTCAGTTGTTGTAATGAACCCCACCATCTGAATTTTTTTTTTCTCTTTAAAGCTTCCCCACCAGAGATTTAATTAAAATATTGTGAAAGGCAGTCATTGAAAATGAGAAACCTTTTGAGTGGAAGGCACCCTGATTTCCCTCTGCGGAGCTTTTTGTCACCATAGAGATGAAAAGAGAAGCTCAAAATTGCACTTTCCCCTTGTGTGTTGCTACCGAGGGGCCGTGGCTGCAGGTACAGCTGCACTGACACCACAGGGCCGGCCTGGGCAGGACTGCCTGGGCTGAGGCTTTAACTCTTTGAGGGCACTGGGTCAGCATTTCATTCCCTGGTGGAAGCGTTTTTCTAGTTTATTATTCTGCTCTAATTTCCTGTACTTAAGGGCTGGAATTTATCTGGGTTTGTGAAGGGAGGGAATGAAGGCACCTGTCCTTTTGTCTCCATAAAAGCATAACTAAGCACTTTTGGGCACAGCAGTTGTCCAAAGGGTCCTCTCAGGAGCTGCTCTGAGGGGCTGAGCATCACCACAGTGTTCCTGGGGTGTTTGTGCACAAATCTACTTAAGGAATGGTCTTGGAATCCCACTCCGCCTTTTTAATTGTATCGTGTTAGTCATATCAAAACTTCTCTTTAGGGTTCAAGCCTGTCTGATTGTTACTTAAAAGCAAACAAAAAAGCTCCAACATTTAGTTATTTTATTTTAAAATTAATGGGTTAATTTTTTCCCCCTTCCGGCAACCCCTGTGGAAGTGTAGGGCTTACTAAACCAAAAATATGCTGTGAGTGGTAAAACTGCTCTGCTGCAGATTCAAAGACAGTCTCACAAATTGAAGATTATTGGAGGGGACATGACACTGGGCAGTGTTATGCTTTTAATCATTTTAAAAACAAATTTTTCTCCCTAATTGAGTGAAGAGCAGGCTCAAGTGGATTCTTGGCACAAACATCTCAGACAAATGAAAGTAAAATGTATATTGAAGCTGTCTGCTATTGTATATTTTACACCATACCTGTCTTGGTGCCTGATCTCAAATGGATGTGGTGGTTTAATTTTAAGCTGTTTGAACGAGACCTGTTGTGTTTAAACTTTCAGATAGAAAGTGAACATAACCCATGTAATGGCATTATTAATAGGGAGTATTACTAAATTGCAATTTGCAAATTAATGGTTTAACTCGGAGACTAAATATACAGCTGTGTTCTTGTGTAATGTTACAAGACAAAATTAGATCAAGTATTAAAAACAGAAGGGCCTCATCCAAACTCAGTGTGTTCCCAGGGCCTTCACTAAGCTTTTCCACCCTGCAGTGAGGGGGCAGACCTGTAACCCCAGCAAAGTTACTTAAAGGTGTGTGTGCCCTCTGGAATGGGCTGTTGACATCTGACTGCTTGAGATACCAACATAGTCAGAGGGAAGTAATAAAATCACTTGTTTCCATGGTGCTGGTGACCAAGGCCACCAGTCTGATGGTTGGGTTCAGCTTGTACCTGACAGGCTGATGGAAGTGATGCTGTTGTGTATATGTATCTGAGTTCCTGCAGGATTGTATATTAATCTTTAAACAATACAGTATTTGGGAGCTGGGCTTGACTCTGATGCAATTTGTCCTTGTGCTTTCCTTGGCTGTTGCTAATAAGAAGTGCTGGTCTAAATCAGCATCTTGGAGAATCATCGATTCACTAATTGCAGATAATCAAGTCCCTGCTCCCTGCTCATGCTGAGACCACTTTTGTTTCCTGCCATTCTGCCAGGATTTGGGCAGCATCTTCCAGCCTTTGACGTAACCAACAGAGTGGGTTTTGAGCGCTCACTTTGTTAATTCTCGGAGGTGACAAAGTTATTGGTATTCAGGCTTGATAAATGAGGAGCTGTGATACCACTGACCTTTCTGGCCAAAATGAGCTGTGAAGGTCAAAGCTGGGGGCTGAGTTGGGGGACAGGGGAGTGTTTGGAGAGCTGTGGCAGCACAGCCTCGGGTAGTGCAGTCCTGAGCAGTGTCTGCCGGCGCCAGCCTGCCGGAGTTATTCTGAACACGTGTGGTAGTTGCTTCTTTAGTTTTTTAAGATATGCTTCTTTTCCCTCTGTTCAGCTGGGGAGGGTGTTTCTGTGTGCTGGAGATTTTGCAGTTTATGTTTAGAATGAAACAGAGACTGATGAAAGTGACTGTGTCCTGCATTTAGTGCAGTCAGGAGAGGTGGGGACAGGAGGGTGCTGCTCTGCAGTGGCTTGTCCCGTGTCCCAGCCCACGGACATGGCATGTTGTACATGGATGCTTTGCTCTGTGCTCTCTCCACATCCACTTGAGCCAACCACCCTGTGCCCATCAGGCTTTTTTTCACTCCCTGGCTGTATCAAGTCTCACTGAGGGATGTGGAAAAGAGGCAGAAGGAGGATAATGGGTGGTGAGCTTCTCTGATGGCTTTATGTAGAGCAGCATTTGGTCCTGGACCATGAAAAAACAGGAGGAAGTCAGAGCCTTTCTGAGGAAGACCCCATTAGCTGGTGGGCATTGCTTTTGTGTTGGTGTTGGTCCTCTGTGTCAAGGAGAGCAGGGCAAATCCTCTGAAACTCCCCTTGCTTGGATTTGCAGTTCAGGAACCTGAACATATTGCCTGGGCTGAAGCATTTTGCAAAAATAACAAGGGTTTTTCATTTAGTCCATCTGGCTGGGAGCTGGGCTGTGTGCAGGGCACCACATCCCTCAGAGATGGAGAAACAGGTTTGCTTTTTCCAGTGCTTGCTGCAGGGATTTACAGCAGTGGGTCGTGTTTAAATGGCAGAGCAGAACCAACGTCAGCCCCGCACATGTGCTCGTGGGTCACTGCATGGAGTGTCAGACGGTCTGGTGCTGGAGGAGGGAATGATGTGGAGTGTGTTGTGTGTGGTGCACAGAGAGGGGTGGCAGTTGCCCGAGTCTCAGAGTGCACAGGGACGCTGAGTGAGTGACCCCAGCCCAGTCCGTGCTGGAGCCGGTGTTGGCCCCGCTGCCGCTTTAAAGCCAAACCAGAGGAACAGATGATCACTGGACAGCTTAGGTTACATAATCTCTTTTGGGTTTAATGTCAGGCCTCCCTGAGCCCCATCCAGTGCCAGCTTCCAATCTGGCTCGTAATACTTCTGAATGTCCTTTTAATTTTTCACTTTATTAATAGTTCTCTTACTGTAGTGTGCTCTCTGCCTGGCTCTGTGTGGTATGGGTGCCTCTGAGTTCATTGCTCCACTCTCTGAGGGCTCCACTGCCGGTGCTTCCTGCTCCTCCACCAGCCTGGAGACATTCCCAGGTGTTTTTTTTGCTAGTTCCAGAGACATTTTTCAAAAAATGTCATGGAGAGGGATGCAGAAAGGCTGAACGGCGTTGGAGCCTGCAGAGATTTGGCTGTTCCTATTCATGAATGAAGGTCGTGAGGCCATGTGGGAAGACAGAAACCAGTCAGAGAAGACCAGAACAGTGGAGGTGAAGTGGTGAAGGTGATACAGGAGAGACTACAAGCTCTGCTTCCACTTGGGTGGAATGCTGCCCTTTGCAAGCACAGCTCTGTTAGTCAGCTGGACTAACTTTCTTTAAAGTTTAACTTGTTGATGTCTAAAGGAGCTGATTGGTTTCTGTATTGAGTGTTTATTTTTTGTAAACAAAGTTCAGGCTCTTCACTGTTTTTCTCTGATTACTTGGATGTAATAAAGACCAGCAATGCTGTGGAGACAGGACAGCAGTGATTTTGGATGCTGAACAGCTGTGTGATTCAGAATGCTAGTGCTTTATAACTCATCCCTAACTCCAGAAGTAGGTGCCTCTGCAGTTTTTCTCTGCTCCTGTTGGGATTGGTGCCAATTCCGTGTGTCCTGATGGCTGGTGTTCCACTGAAAGCCCTGGCACTGATTATGTTTGTTTATTATTTAAAGGGATAATGTAATTTAAAAAAATGCATACATCTATGCAGAGGGGAGAAGGAACTGAGATGTTATTTCAGATCTGAATCTAGGAATGAAATAGAAATCACAAAATAGATGTTGTTAGAGTGGGCATGGCTTAGCAGCAACCTGCAGCACTTGGAATACTTCTGCATTTCCTGAGACAGCTTCTCTTACATTAGCTCTTGTGTGATGTTCTCTGTCAGTTAAAGCAGTTGAAAACTATTGCCGGGAAACTATTTAATACCTTGTGAACATCAGTGTGTTGTAGCAGCTGTTTAAAAAATAAATAATAAAGCCCTGAAGACGAAAGTGCTCTACCCAGACTGCTTTGTGTGGATGCTTTGGGAGTGTGCTGGACCAAGGCAGGAGATTCTGAGCTTTTGGTGTGTTGTAATCGCCTTCTTTGATTTATTTTTACTACTTCAAATGATGTCTGAGATGGGATGGAGGCAGGAGTTAGGTGATGGGGGAAGATAGGAAGGGGGGCAGGATGGATCCGTTTATTTCCTTTTGCAAACCTAAGCCAGCATTGCCCTGGCCACCTTACACACCAGTAGCTGGTATTTCCTAAACTCATACTGTGAGTAAATCATGAAGCAAACCTGATAATGCCATCGTGATCTTGACTGTGAGCCAAACTATGCAAAGTCCAGTAGTGTGGCTGAATGGCTGAAAAATGCCCAAAATAAATCACAGAGTGCTGGTAATACAGTCACTGATGCTGTTTGCCACAGGGGTGGATTGCAGTCCGTGGTCCCTGGGTGAGTAAGTCTGTAAACTGTATTCAGAGATGGTGTGTGGCATAGCTGGAGCACCACAGCATCACTCTGCTCTGTAGCATCAAGGAGCAAGAATCCAGGACTGTTGTTTTAATTTAATTTTATTTATTTATTTTTATTTAACTGTTTTGGGCAGTGTTATTTTGCTAGTAGATACGTGCAAATGAAGGTCAAGATTGAGATGTGTGGGGAAAGTTAATTTTATTTTATATATAAATATATATATGAATACACACATAATGGGTGCCAGAATCTTTTACATATTTGTGTTTGCTCAAGTGTATAAGAAATGTGATTGACACCACTGAAAAGGGAGAGTGGAAATGAAATGAGTTATAGCTTTTGGTCCCTAAGCTGCTGCTTCTTGGTGTATCCTGGAAGAGCCTTTGTCCTAATGATGCTGAGCAATAAATAACACAGGGAAGAGTAATAGCTGTCTATGGTAGCAAATTATAGTTGATTTATTGCACATAATGTATACAGGTGCAGCTAATTTAATTAAACACAAGACCTTTTTAATGCTGTAAAGACATCCCTCTCTAAAGCCAATCAGCACTGTGGTGCTATAATAAGGCTTTAAGTGAAATAAGCAGCATTACAAGCACAGCTCTATTGGTCTGATCAGCCTCCCTTGTATTTGAGGGAGGGAGTATTTTTCCATAACCATTAGTGCCACTTTAAGTCAACTTATGCCATGACAAAGTCCAATTTAATATACCAGTATAAGTTACCCCATCTCTGCTTCCTCATGGAACAGCAGCTGCCACGACCCAGCATATGTAGCTTGTTATTTGCTTGGCCAGCTGAGTGGTGCTGTGCAGATGATGGCTCAGCGTCCGGGGTGGAGGCTTGGAGCTCCCATGGTGTGGAATCTCACCCTGGGGATGGGAACAAATAACAAACAAGTTGTGGTTCCCTGGAGCCTCTCTGCTTTCTAGTGGATTGTCTTGTATTCATCCCTCAGCTGAGATGGAAAAAGGGGGCTGTGGTGAAAGAAACTCATGTAGAAGAGCTTGTACATCATAGAATCCTGAAATGGTTTTGGTTGGAGGGGCCTTAAAGCTCGTCCAGTTCCACTCAGTGCCACAGGCAGGAACACCTTCCACTAGACCAGGTTGCTCCAAGCCCTGTCCAACCTGGCCTTGAATATTTCCAGGGATGGGGCAGCCACAGCTTCTCTGAGCAGCCAGTGCCAGGGCCTCCCCACCCTCACAGGGAAGAATTTCTTCCTAACATCCAATCTAGCCCTGCCCTCTGACAGTTTAAAGCTGTTGCCCCTTGTCCTGTCCCTCTCTTCCCATATAAAAAGGTTCCTTTGCACAGGTGAACAGGCAGCACTTTGGGTTACCTTGTCTGCATCTTTGCTTTTCTCTTTTTCTGTCCCTTTTTGCTCTTTTTTTTCAAATCAGAAAGGTTGCAGTGGGTATCTCTGTGTGTGTATGCATAGAAATCCACCTTGAGCCTGGGTGGAAGCTGCTCCCTCTGCTCCCTGCTGTTGTGATTTCCCCGGAGCGGGGCTGCTGAGCCTGCCCTGCAGTGCCGCCTTCCCCAGCTCATCACCATGCGAAGCCAAATCCTTTCCCTGCAGATAATGGGGAAGATGCTCTGCGATACTTTGCCACCATTACTTGATTATTTGTGAAAGCGTAAAAGGCTCAAGTAGCTGATTGATTAATTTTTCTCTAAGTCTTTCTTCCCTCTGTTGCCTTCATTTGGAACATGTAATCAGGGAAGGAAGATGCGTTAAGAATAGATGGGTATGCATATGAATGCTTAATTTTTTCTAATTCAGGCATTCATGTGGGCACATGTATCCTGCTGCACGCTGTGCTAAACAAATCTCTTCCAGTGCTTCTGGAGGCAGAGGAGTGAGTTTGGTGTGGTTTTCTCTTTCCAAACTGGAGTTTCTCTGTTCTGAAGCAGTTGCTGTTCCAGGAGTGTGAGGAGTGTCCATGGGCATGACTGGGGGCGGGTGCGTGCAAAGCTTGGCATCTCCCGGCGCAAATCAAATATCTACTTGACCTTTTTATCCCTCACCACTGGGAAGGAGGCCAGCAACTCTGCCGTAAATCTTTCCACTCCGTTTGCTTTGGTCCAACACTTAGTTAGTCGCAGTTAAGACTTCAGGTTTTCGGTTTGAAAAGGTGCTTGTTGTCAGAAGCTGGAGGGATGCTGGATCTCCAACGTGTGTGCGGAGGTTGGGAGAAGAAAGGGCGATGTGGTTCCATGCAACCCAAGTTCTTGCAGCCACCTGGTAGAGGCTTGGTGTAGAGTCATGGTAGAGAGTGAGTTGTCTGTAAATTAAGGTGTAGGAGGAAGAAAATCCTGTTTTGCAGTTTGGCAAAATGAGTTATTTTAAATACTTTGCCAAAATAAGTAGAATTCCTAAGAAAAAGGAAAGTAAAATGAAAGCAGCTGCTGTGTTGGTTGATGTGGTGGCTCTGTTGAAAAGGAAATTTTGCATTTCTTTTCCTTCTTTTAAAATTCTTTTTATGTGTAGTCCAGTTTGTCTGTGTGTGCTTTCTGGACAAGGATCTCCATGCCTTAGTTTCTTATCTGTTTAATGGATAGAGTAACAATTAATCTCACTGCTCAAGGATTCTGTTGTGAAGTGCTTTTGAGAAATCTGGCCTGAAATGTCACATTTGATAAGGCTACTTGAGAGCTTCCATAAAAACTACTTTTAATCCCAATTATGTTTGATGATAAAATATTGCAAAATACATTGCTTCCCTCTCTGTGCTCACTTTCTGTGTTAGGATGTGGAGGCAAGACTCGAACGTTTTTTGAAATCTGTCATTTATTTTATGGTTTGGGCAGAGGGGGGAGAATTGTCTGAACATTTCCCTGAGAGTGAGAATACTAACTTCATGTTTTAATTTCTCTTGGAAAAAATAACACTGTGTTCTGACTAGGTCCAGTATTTGCCCTTCTGTGCTGTACTAATTCTTCTTGTACTTGTAGTTCTGATTATGTTCCCTGAGCT
Source organism: Myrmophylax atrothorax (assembly GCA_026770055.1). Lineage (NCBI taxonomy): Eukaryota > Metazoa > Chordata > Aves > Passeriformes > Thamnophilidae > Myrmophylax > Myrmophylax atrothorax. Next base: position 10,161,082 of record JAOXXN010000246.1, on the reverse strand, counting down.
GGTACTTCAGGAAACGTGTTTGTCTTTGAGCGTGTCTGGTGACTCAGAGACGCGTCTCCGTAGCATCTGGTGAGCGTAATTGTCATTATTAATCTGCCCCATGCCAATCTGTCCTCAGAGCAGCGGTGGGAGGAAGGGAAGGTGCTGCTCTACTGGGTGTGTTCTGCAGAGATGGGACTTCTCAGAAAGGTTAGCAAGAGCCTGGGCTTGGCTGATGTTCTTTCTCTTCCTGTCACTGCCTCCAGAACCATCAGAAATGAGCAGTCAGTGCTTGATGGACATTGTTGGTTTGCTGGGTTTAAGTGGTGTGCAGGGCCTGGCTGTGTGCAGGGTGGTTGAAGCAGAGTGTGGAAGGAAGCGGCTCTGGGTGGAATGTTGTAGGAGTTGTTTCCAGTGTGTGCTGCTCCTCGTGCTGATCTGGACGGCAAGGGGACATTCTCGTGTGAGCGTTGTCTCTTCAGAAACTGTGGTGAGCTTTGCTGAGTCCCTCTGGGTTTTCCTAAAAGCTGCTCAGTTTTTGTAAAAGCCTGTCAGTTGTACCCAACTCCAGCTCATTAAAGGCACATCTGATGACTAGCTCTGCTCAGCTCAAGCCAGCTTCCTTGGCTCCAAAGGAAGAGTTAATGGCTAAAGGGGCTGGAATCTGTGTCCTGCCTGTTCAGACCTCGTTGGCCAGTGCAACCCTGTACTAATTATGTAATGCTGCTATTTTCACTGTTGTGTGTAAGTGTGTTGTAAGTTAATACCTGGCTTTAGAGTTCAGAGATTCACTGGAACCAGATACAACTTGGCATTATCTCTGGAGCTTTGTGCATTTTCCATTTTAAACACAGTTGAATGAAGTCTCCCACAATATAGTCCATTCTTCCCTCTCTGGTTCATGTCAGGGCTCTGCTGCCCTGTGCTCTAACCACAAGGTGAGCCATACATTAGTTTTAAAATGATTTTTTGCCCTGAGCCCAGATGCTCTCTGACGGTGTCTGTCCTTTGGGAATGCTCTTTCTGCTCTCCTTCTTCAGTGCTGGAACTCTCACTTCCCAGTTCACATAATCACAGGCTTTTCCTCCATCCCCATTGTTCATCAAACTTGACTGCCTGCTTAAAGTCTTCCTTTTTTTTTTCCCCTGAGATTGTGATTTTGGTTATTGCTTCCATAACAGCGTTTTGTTGCCTGTGGCTTCATAATAAATTGGGGAAATTAATAGTGTATGATTGAGACCATATACTTTAAACTAAGTTGAACTAGAAATAGAGGTTTTTTTATTACTATTAAAACCACCTTTTTTGTCAGTCTTTCTGTTTTGAGCAAAGGGCACATTCTGCTTTAACAATTTTATCATATGTGTGCTATTGTAATTTACATAAATGAATTTTAAATACAGTTATAAGCTGTGGGAAGATGTTATTGTCTCTGCACAATGAATGTGGAGATTTATGCTGTGCATACATCTTGTGTTAGATTAACATTTGTTCCCTTGTCTCTGTTGGATAGTGTCGTGATGGAGCCTTGAAATCTTTACACAGGTACTTTTCATGCTTATTTAAAACAGCATTTGAATTATTCTTCTTCCAGTCCATTCATTTCATGTAAATATGCCTTTGGATATTTGACTCAAATCTGATGACATTGACAGAAATAATAAAACTTCTGTTAGGAGCGAGATGGGAGCTGCTGGTACACCCTCCCACCCCCTAAATATCAAACAATTCCCATTTTTCCAGGGTTTGTGTGTGCAGAAGTCAAGTGCTTGAGCTGTTCCAGTGAAGTCAGTCCAACCATGTGCTCAAACTTGTGTTGCTCTGGCGAGTTGGGACCTTCATCACAGAGATTTTCTGCTGTGTCTGTCTTTTGTCCAATGCTGGTGACAGAAGTTGGTTCAGCTCCTGCCAGGATTATTACAGCCCTCAGCTGTACTGCCTGTGACCTGGAATCGGAGTGGGTTGTCCCACAGTGAAGCGGAAGCCGTGCCCTGGAAGGTGCTGGGTGTGCAGAGCCCTGTTTGGAAAGAAACCTACAGATGTGATCTGTGTGTCCCAGAGGGAGGTGATGGCAGGGTTGGAAACAGAATTACAGCAATTTGGAATGAGGATCTGCTCTCTTTCCACCCTTTCCAATTCTTGCTTTTCCTCCAAGGGGAAACAACCTGCAAAATGGCTATTTACAAATTCTGCAAATCCTTTTCCAAGCCGATGTGCTGGTGAAGTCAGGGTGGGGAGGCGGACAGTGGAAGAGGGGGCTTCTCGCTGCTGGAGCTCTGGGCTTGGCTGGGAGGGTCACACACACCAGGATGAGTAAGAGAACCTTTGGAACATGTCTGGAGAGCAAAACTAACGAGCTGGAGCAGAGCTGCTTGCTGACTTGCCAAATACAAGCCTCTGGTAAATGCTCTTGTGGGGGCACTTAGGCTGCATGTTGTGGGGGAGGAGAATAACAATTTGACTTGGGGCTGGTGATTATTCTGTGGCTGTGGCTGAATTTTTCTCAGCTGTAGTGGTGTTTTGAGTTCTGGGGACAATTACCAGCTCTTCTAGCTGTCTCTTATTTCCACTGCTTAAAAATGGCCATTTGGGGCAGATCCACCTTAATGACGTGCCTTTCTTCAAGGCTGCCTGTTGAATTCTGACTATCAGGAGTGAGATTTTACTGCTTCCCTGTCAAGTAAGGGCCTGTTGCTGGGAGCTGGGCTGAGGTGTGTGCACAGACAGGCAGAGGGGTGAGAAGAAAAGGTGCTTTTGACTCCTCTGTGCACACTGCAGAAGGATAGATTATTATTCTTAATTTATCATCTGCACAAGCATCCATCTGGATTATTTAGAGCAGACTTTGTTGAACAGCTGTTCTACTCATCTTAGTTTGTGTCAGAGGAGAGGTGGCTTTTCAGCTGCAAGGAGCACGCAGTGTGAGCCTGGGCAGTGTCCCGTGTGTGGTGCTGCTGGTGGCATTGCCAGTGGTGGGATGTGCCGGGGTGTGAGGTCCTGGTGCACAGCCACGTGCACAGACAGTTGTGGGGGGACAGACCTGTGCTGTGCTGCTGGAGCCTGTCCTGCTCTGCTATTCGGCCACGCTGCAGGTGAGGGCATGGAGGGCAGAGTGGCTCTCCCGAGGCTCCATAGGCTGAGGGAGGGATCCTGAGTCCTGGTCAGACGTTCCCACCCCACGGTGTGGGTGTTCGGAGCTGCCAAAGCTGTAGTGGCAGTGGTGGTGTTTAGCGTCACAGCTTTGCTTTCCTGCCAGCTGGAGTCTGTTCCCATTGTGATTGAGAGCATTATAGTTACCATAAATGTTTCTTCTTAAAATAAAAATTAAGACAAGAAAGCAGGGAAGCGTGGGGGTTGTGCCGGAGGGCTCCGTGGAGCTGGCTGGCAGCCGGCTCCGTGCCAGTTGCCTCCTGGGAGCCAGGAGCCCACGGGCAGCTACGTGGGCTTGGGCAGCCTCCCTGGTGCTGGCCACGCTCCCGGGGTGGGCAGCCGGGCTGGGCTGGGGAGAGGGAGCCAGTGAGCCGGATCCAGCCCTGCCGGCGGCTCCTGCCCATGGATGGCACAGGCTCAGCGGGCACCGCGTCACCGGCTCGCGCCCGCCGCTGCCAGGGCAGTGACGTGGGCACGGCTGGCCTGGCCTGGCAGGGCTTGGCCCTTGTGCTGCTGGAGGGTTTGTTTTAGGGAGGGCGTATGGCAGGGACACCAAGGGAATGCTCTCAGCTCCTTAAAACCTGAATTCTCTATGCAGGCTGTGGAGGGAAGTGCTGCCAGCTCTGCTTAGGGAGGGAGAAGTGTTATGCAAAGCCACGATTTTAATTTTTCCAGCTGATTTGGAAGGATGGGGGACAAGAGAGCAGAAGACTGCAGTTGAAAAAGGGAAAAGCCTATACAACTAATCCACATATTTTTTGTTCTCACTGTTTTTCTGTTTAAAAAGTAATCTTTTTTTACAGGTCTGAGTAATAACTGGCTATTTGCAAAGTAAAATTAGGAGGTTGTGGAATTATAAAAGTTTTGAACTCATGAGGTTGTTTGGGGGGGCTTTTTTTTTTAAATCCTGACTGAATGAGTTCTGCTTCCAAAAATGTGAATGTTTCATTTAGTTTTTTTGGTTTTTTATTCTTACCCAGTTGCTACAGTGAGACTTTTGGGTGCATTAAGCTTGCTCTGTTGCTCTCTCTCCACTGCTGCTCTTGGTGTTACCTCTCATTTCCAAGGAATGATCTAGTATTACTTTTGGACTGTTATTAGCTTCCATGGGAAAGGCATGAATAACACTCACTGTTAGGTAAATACAGATGCTGCTTGGTTTTCCATAGCAACATGGTCACATGGAGGTGGTTTCAGACCTCTGAGGACCTGGAGGATTTGGTAAATTAATCTGTTGGGAGACATCCTGCTGGGCAGATGTGGTCAGGTTCTTGTGGCATCCCTGTAGCCTGGCTGATGTCACCTTAGCCAGGGGAAATAATTAATTGGTGGTGTGTGAGCTGATTTGTTTTACCTTCAGGTGCCTGTGACACTTTTAGAGATTGGTGCTCTGTGTTGTGGAGTGTCTGCTCCAGCTTTTCCTCACATTAAACCCTTTACTTGCAGAGGATGAAGGAAGGCAGTTCTGACAAGTTTCTAGGCCAGAGTTTTTCAGGGTTTTTTTTCAGTGTCATTTACATATGACAGTGGTGATTAAGCTGCTGGAGAATAAGTGCTGGGGAGCACAGGGATGTTGGTACACTGATGGTTCCTGCCTCAGCCTCCTGGATTCGTAACAAAAGCACAAGGAAATAAATGTTTGGATTCAAAAGCTTTATTTTAGGAGACAAGGATTTCAGGGCCTTGCTGCAGAGGCACAGCACGGATTGGGAAGTTGGAGTTGGGATTATTCGTAGAATCACAGAATGGTTTGGGTTGGAAGGGACCTTAAAACCGTCTAATTCCAAACCCCTTGCCATGGGCAGGGCCTCCTTCCACTAGAAGCTGATTGTTGCTGAGGTGGGTGCTGTGAAGACTGGAATAATCGTAGGGAGTCAGATTAAATGAAGTGGGTGCACTTGTAGTGTCTTAAATGTCCAAAGCCGTGTGCAGTTATTTAACCCTCCATTGGGAAATACCACTACCTGTTCCACAGATGTACCAAACTAGGGGACAGAAGTGGACAGGTGGGTGACAGGGCCTGACAGTCGGTGCCACAACGATATTTAAATGACTGCCTGGTCTTTTGACTGCATCAGGATTGTTGACTTGTGCTAATCAAAGCTGTGGTGGGACTGCTGCAAACTATTCAGGGGTCTCTGCTTTGCTTTTCAGCTCAGTAACTATGACAGCAGGGCAATGCTTTTAAGTTTAGTAATAGTCAAATTGAAACCAAAGAGCTGCTCTCTGCTCAGAGAGGGACTGGCTGGAAGTCACAGCTGCTGGAGCTTGAGACCAGTGTTACGGCTGAATTCAAACAAACCACCTGCTCTCCTTCCCTCTCATGTATAAATTCATGTTCCGTAACATTATTTGCTAGAATTCTAACATGGATAGTTGAAGCTGAAATGTTCTAATCCACAGCAGAATAGCTTGGGCATCCCCAGTCTGACCTTACTTTCCTGGCTGTTTGATAGCTGAGGGAATGGCTGAGCCTTGAAGTTGATGCAGAAATTATGTTTTGTGAACTATTTGTCTTTGCTGTCTTTGAAGGGTCCAGCTGGTGTTTCTGGCCAGCCTCACCCATCCCTTGGGAGAAAACATGAGGTCATTCAGCCTCCATTTGCAAGGGCACTGAGCAGGGCAGAAGATGGGGGTTATTTTAAGCTTCTACTGACCAAAGCAGGATTTTAGACAATAAAAACCACTTGTGTCCTGCTGCCCGTTGCCTTCAGCTGCCCAGATTCAAGATTTTTTATTGTCTGTATGCAAGTTGCTGTGCAGGAGGCAAAAATTGGACATGGGAGTATGTTTGTGCAGTTCTGTATTTTTGGTAGGTATTTTTATATCCTTGGGAAGTCTTGGCTGTGACAGCTGTGTTGGGTAATGCGGTGTAGTGACAGCTTTGGGTTGTGCTGAAACTTTGCTAGTGAAAGAACTGCTCAGTGTGTTCTCCCTCTCACCCTGGAGCTTTGTGTGTATTCATTTATGAAGCTGCGTCAGGCTGGAAATTAGGAAAAGGCTCTTCCCCCAGAGGGTGGTCGGGCACTGAACAGGCTCCCAGGGCAGT
>JAOXXN010000246.1:10133150-10146635 GCA_026770055.1 Myrmophylax atrothorax | reverse complement strand
GCATGCTGTGTGTTCTTCCTCTCCTGGCATCAGAAGTTGCTGGGAGCTGGTGAGGTGATTCTGTGCAGCTTCACAGACAGCAGTGAGGTGGTTTGTCACCATTTCCAGGCCAGACATGTTGGGAATGACTTTCCATCTGCAAAACGTCATCTGTGCAAGACCTGGTGGCCTCATTCCTTGGCTTTGGCAGCCCATGGCCTCTTGATTTCCTGATTAAATTTGGTTATTCCTGAGGAAATCAGGGTTTGTGTGCAAGGCTCATTTGGTAACAAAACCCATGGGGACTCACTGCACTTTATTTTACTGTGAATTAGCACCCATCACTGAGCCAGCTTTCTTCTGTCTTGTTGACTGTGCCTTTGGGGGCTGAGGTGGGGCACCCTCTGCCACCACAGAGTGGGCTTGAACGTGCATTTCACCTGTGTCGTATCTGTCTCTGCTTTCTTGAATAGTCTTCCTGCAAGTTCTTAATTATTTTGTTCCGCCTGTGGATATGGATACACCCCTGCTTGCCCTAGGCTGGATCACTTAGGGAATACTTTCTCTCTTATTTCTTGCAGTGGCAGCTTCAGGCTGTTGTTGAACCCTCATTTTTTAGATGGAAATGAGTGCAGTTCATGTCATGCCAGCTAGAGCTATGCCGATACTGGAGGACTGTATGCTGGAAAATTGAAAATTGTGGAGTTCAAAGGCTTATGTTACTTTCTTCAAATTCTCTAGCCCCCTCATTGGTGCTGTTATGTTTAGAGATAGTCCTGTAGAGCTCCTGAGGTCTTGCAGAACAACATTCCTGTTGTTGTGGAGCTTCTGTAGGCCATTCCCAAATGGATAGAATGCTTACAAGATGCTAAATACATGAAGAGTGTTTTATAGAGTGGGAAAAATACTTAGTGGTGTCTCACATTTGTTGCATTTGTTGTCTTTTAATGACACTGTAGTAGGTGTTTGATGGGTGGCATCACCATGTGGTGTAGGAGGAGGCCAAGCTGGTGACTGAGAATTGGAAGAGGCGAGACCTGCCCTGTTTGTGCCATCTGATTCTGCGTGGCACTTTGCAAACCTGCTGGTCTCTCTGCCACACTTGTCGTGGTCTTTGGAAGCACACTGTAGTCCAGTGATCCATTTGAGTTTGCTGAAGCCAAAATGGGCTTGCAGCCTTCCCAAATCCATGATGGGATTGGATCCCCTCCCACACTTAGTGTTTGGAGCAGCAGTGTCCAGTTGTGGCCAGGAGACGCTGCAGGAGCTTCACAGAAGGATCATTATTTTGTCACCTGGGTGACAGTTTGTTACCCTGCCACTTGTCTGGAGTGCAGCAAGCCACTCCACATACAGCTGACATGGGTTAGACACTTCTTAGAGAACAAAATGGGTGACTATCTACCCATAGTCCTTTTCTCAGAAAAACCAGGTTCCAACTGTTGTGTGTGTGATGAGGCTGCTCTGAATTGGTGAATCTGGCAGCAGTTGTCTGCTTTGTCTCTTTTTCTTCTCAAAATGGTGACGTGAAGGGGGTTGCCCTGATTTAGAGGTGCTTTTAGAAACATGAATCTTCAGAAGGCTGTGGGAGATGGGAGGGTACCGTTTCTGCTTCTCAGATACGTAAACTGAGCCCGTGGCACTGTGACTTGTGCAGAACTGCCAGAGGCCATCCAGGGATTGCCTCTTAGACAGAAACAGGCTTCTGTGTTTATATTAACATATATTTAGAATACTTGCCTTTAAGAGGGTTCTCCAGGCTGTCCACTGTGGATTTATACTGCAGGTCATGACTCTGGGCTGTGCAACTCCTCTTTGGAGTTTTTTAATTCTTTGAGTTTTATCATGCATCCTGGAAACTAATGCTGAAGTTTCTTCTTTGCCAGCAACCAAGTACTAAACAACCATCCTTGCTACAAGGGGAAGGAGTTACATCTCTGCTCTGTGCCTCCTGTCTTCTTCAGGGCTGGATTATGTGTGTAGCATTAAAGTGAGGTTGCACATAACATCATGTTAAGCATTTAACAAATGTAGTTGCCATAGGTTGCATTTTAAAGGAATCCTCTGCTGCCTCTTCACAGGAGGAATAAGATTAATTTGAAGCTGTTGCTTCCATTTTAAGCATGGGCTTAAGCAAGGCTGTGAGATCTGGTGAGACTTCACCTTGTCTGCTTCTTGTGCCAACATTGAGAGTCTCCCAGAGCCCACCTGTCCTTGAGCTCTTTGCAGTGTGGAGGCAGAGCTCCCAGCACAGGAAACCAGTGAAAGAGTAGCCACTGGCAGTAAAGAAAACAGACAAAACTTGCCAGCTAACTTGTGTTACTGGTCTGCCCTCCACCTCCTTCCTCTCCAGGAGTTGTTTGTTAACAAAGGTACTCACAGCTTGGGGAGTGCACCCTAATCCTTACAAGTAATTTAAAGCAGTGTGGGCAGTTAAAGATTAATTTTGTGTGCAGTGACCTCTTTATTTTTAACTGCTTTGCGTCCTGCATCTTCAGAAATAACAAACAAATGCTCCAAACATACCAACCCCCTTGGAAGACAATGATTTCATTGTGGCTGTGAACATGACATACATTACATAAATATTGGTGCTTACATGCCTGCTGATTCTTTGTCCTTGGATGCGGAGTCTTCCAGCCCCGCTGGTCATATTTCGTAAGAGCTTGGGAGGAAGCACAGCAGTGCAAGACACTGACGTTAGTGGTTGGTCCAGGCTGCTTTTCTAGCCCAGGCTGCTTTGCAAGGTGGATGTTTTTCTATTAATGTGCTCAGACTGGTTTATCTGTCACTTCTGTTGAGCAGGCCACAGCTGTTGTGGCACTTGTGTGCATTTATCTTGAGCTTTTAGTTGTCTTTATGCTGGTTATTGCAGGATGCAGAAGAGCTTTACACGCTCGGTTCAAGCCCTGTGTCATCTCTGGAAGAAAAGTAACAAGGCCTGATCCCTGTGAAGGCAGGAGGAGGCAGAGCAGTGATGCACAGGGAAATTGTCCTTGCAGCACACTTGGGAAGTGTGTTGTGTTCTGCCCCTTCCTCCCACGTGGTGCTGTGCAGGACAGCACTGTCCTCCCACAGTGACACAGTCATGCTGCTCTTTCAGCTCCAGGGATGGTGTATTGTGTTAAGGAGCTACAAGCCCCAGTTCTCAAGCCCTGCTGATGATTGGTGCTGGAATTAGTTTTAATTTTCCTGAGGGCTACATATAACTCCAGTGGAGCTACGAGTTTCTCTCTGCTTGTTTCTGTAGCTAGGCCACACTTCCTTGCAGAGAATGAAATCTAAATCTCTACATGACCTAACAGTTGTTTCCTAAAATATGAACAAAATCAAAGAATGAAGAATGTGTGTTGTTCAGAGCAGCTTGAGAACCTGAAATACTGACTGAAGTAGCTGAGCGAAAACAAAGTAAGGGGTTCATGGGGTTTTTCTAGATTGCTTTAATGTGTTAAATTAATCTTTGCTAGCAAAGCCTTTTAAATTAAATCAAAGTAATTGTGTGTATGCACTCCTGTAACTGTAAGGTCACTACTCAGATACAGGCAGCAGAGAGGGTAATTTTTGGTGCAGTATCTCACTCCTTGGACCACAGATACTTCATCAAATCGAGGTGGATGTGTGAGAGCGAACTGGAGTGTAACCTGCACACAGGGGCTTGGGGTGGGAGCAGAGCCTGGTCAGCTTGTTTAACCTTTGGATGCCTCTTGGCTCAATGGCCCTTGGATACTGCTACTTCATGGAAAAAGTTCTAAATATAGTACTCATTTGTTGTTGAATAATGACTTTAGAGGGTGGATGCTGGGGTTTCCAGCTCCTTGCAGGGCCTGAGCAGTGCAGGAGCGAGATACTGTAAATGAGACCATTAGTGAGGACTCAGGCCAGTAATGCTGCTGAGCACTGACACACTTGTTGATTTATTTGTAGAATATTCTGTTGATAGTCTGTTTGCCATAAAAAGTCCTGAGCATGAAACCTGAGGATTATTTTTACCCTTAGGAGATGTTGCCTTTTCATTCCCTTGTTTGCCTGATATGATGAACTGCCAGGTATGGCACTTTGCTGTCCACAGGTCTGTTTGCAGAGCAGAAGAGATTTTGGAGGTAAATACAATGGGCAGGAAATGTTTTGGGGAAAGGGTTCAACAAGACCATCTTTCCCTGGAAAAGAGGGAGATGAAATCTAGGGAAAGGTGAAGAAATTTGCCTGGGGTCTGCCAGGAGGTGAGTGATAAAGCCGAGGCCTGAAACTTGTTTATCAGTCCTTTAACCAAGATACCATCCTTTACTGGAAGTTCAGAAACCCTCTTGGTTTTAACCACCCAGTGAATGAATCTGCTTCCTTTGTGGCTCTGTTTTCCCAGAGCTTTTACCTCAGAAGACCCTGCCATCTTGAACAATTTCCCTGTGTAATGCTGCTTCATTGCTGTTTCATTTCACTAACTTTCACTTGAAAATCAGATTCTTCCCTATCTTTTCTTTTTACTTCCTTATAGAGCTTTTCCCTGTTGCTGCAGCTCATTAAATCCTGCAGCTGTGTGTTATTTAACATCATAAAGTGGTTAGAGATATCATTCATATAAAAGGATACAAAATGAATGTGCATTGTAATTCTAGTCTCGAGGTAGCAAACTTCTCTGTGGAGTTGTGACTTAACTTATGGCTTTGTAAAAGCTTTTACTTGCCTTTATTTAGCGCTTTTCTGATTCTTAATGATTTGTGTGTAGGTAAATATGTTTATAATGCAGTTATTAAGTAATCTGTGTAATTATGTACATTAATATAGGTATGAAGTGTATTGGAAATGTCAGTTATTTGTCTTGCCCTGGTTTCAGCGGCAGGCACCGCGCTGCCCTGCGCCGCTGGCACGGTGCCACGTGCGCACCCTGACCTGTGGTCACAGGTTCCTGCTCTGCTGAAAACTGATGCAAATAAAGCCATGCACCAAACCCTCTGGGGAGGCAGGTGTGCAAGTCCCAGGGGCCACCCTCCAAGAAAGAGGAGAAGGTGGCAAAGCTTTGCTTTTCAGTTATTTGGTAATGAGAATCTTGCTGGTGTTTGGCACACGGATTTGGTGCAGACGTGGCAGCCTTGATGTATCGTATTGTTGTTGATGGCCCATGGCTGGAATGGAGCTGGCTTTTGCCTCTGCTTTCTTCTCCTTTTCTCTTTTTTAAAGCAGGTTCCTTAGCATTTGTGTGCCAAGCTTTACTCTTCTGGTGGTTGGTACTTCCTCTCCAGGAACATGGTGAGACTTGATTCGTGTCAATCCCATTCGAAGCCAGGGCTGATACGATCTGCTCTGCCTGTATCTGATTTTCTGGATGGTTTTTTGTGTGTGTGGTTTGCTGTTGTGTGGGCTTTTCTGTTTGTTTGTTGTTTTTAAATCCAAGTGCTCATTTTGGTGCCTGATTGCCATTGTTCCTTTCTGCATTCTGGATGTGTGTCAGGGAGTTTGGTAGCTCTGCAGAGCCTTTCTGAGTGCGGGAGCGCTCCTCTCTGCAGCCTCCTGGGCAGCACGGAGTGGGGAGGCAGCGAGGGTTGCAGTATGCCCTGCTCCTGGGGAGCCACAGCCTTCCTTCTCCTGGCAGGATGGCAAAGCCTCAGCTGCCTCCTGTGCTCTCCCCCCTTGGCACTGGCTGTGTTTGTAGGGGTGTGAGTACAAGCCCAGGCACATTTCCAGGGTCAGTGGAAGCTGTGGGTGCAAAAGTGTGTCCCAGGGGGCACAGTGCTCCCTGGCACTGCAGTGGAACATGTGCCTGCTTGTGTCCCTGTGAGAACTGGTTTGTGGATCTTGGCCTGATGGTGGAAGCATCATTTGCTGTGGGAGATGGATCTCCCTGACTCCAATGCTGGGCTGTGTCTGTGTCTTGCAGAGTGACAGTAGGATGCCTGTAGGAGTGTCCTTGTGCCTTGCAGAACATTTAGTAATGCCTTTTCACATACTCCCTTGAATAATCATTAAAAGCATTTTCTCTCTCTTTTTTTTTTTAAGTTTCCTGGCCAAAGCAAATAGGATAAGGAATTAGAGCAAGCTGAGGCTGGTATAATACACTAAACCATGACTCTAACAGCAATTAATGCAAAGGAATGAACATTTACAGTGCCCTGCAGTTATCCTTAGTGCTCAGTGGTAAACTGAAATAAGCCTGGTGTCTGTGGGCTCGCTAGACTAACTGCCATTTTTATTACATTACATGGATTATTGCTCATTTTTTCTTCCATTTTCAGGTTTCTCTCAGGCTGCCCTCCTTCCCCTTAATAGTGGCCCCAAAAGAGGAATATTATAGTTAGTGTAGCAGCTTTTTGACACAGTTCAGTTCATGGTGGACATTTGACCATGTTACCCTGTGCCAGGGTTGGAGGTGGCTCAGAGAGCTGTTCCCTTGGGGAGGAAAACTGTGAGAAGGTGTGGTTTACACCTTCACAGAGAACTCACTGGCTCAGAAATGTCCAAGTGCCTGCCTTGCTTTAAGTTCAAGGTAGTTCTATGCATTTTGTCCAAGCTGTTCATGTGCTGGGTCAGGTTTATGTCACTGTGGAAGTTAAATGGTGGGTGATACTGCGTTGTTTGTGATACTGTACAAACAAACGTGGGTTTAGCAGCCCCTGTGCCCCGTTCAGAGAGCTGAGGTGGTTCTGCAGTATCACTGTGTACATGTTCAGGTTTGAACTGGCATAGAGGTCTTCAGTAAGAAACTGGCTTTCTTTGCACATGGTGAGAAGTACAAACATTAATGCCAGGTTAGTTTCTTTCCCATTAAAAAGGTGCTGGTTGTGCCCTGCTGCTCTCACACGTTGTTCTGGACTCTTGAACTTGCAGCAAGTTTGGGGCAGAAATCACAGAAAGAAGAGCACACTGGTTAGGTTGATTTTCTTGTGGACACACAACACAGCCAGGAGTGGAGCTGCCAGGGCTTCCCAAATCAGGATTACCAAGTCTTGCCCCAGAGCTTTGCCGCGTTGTTGTGTGGAGAGGAGGAGATGGGAGAGACCCAGAGCTGTAGCAACTTGCTGCACGTGTGTAATAGTGGTGTATGGAGACCATCTGTGCGAAAACTTAAATAAATACACACTTTGGGCAAGAAAAAGAATGTGTAATGTAAGAAAACACTGTTACTTAATACAGTTTTTGCTGGGAGGCTGCAGTCAACACATGCTGTAATACTTTTCGCTCGTGTGATACAGTAGCAGCGTGACACTTCAGATTTATTACTTTTGGTTTCTCTTTAAAGAAATCCTGAATCTGGAATCAGAAGAATGCTTTTTTCTCTTGAGCTACAGAAGGGAAAATATTTCAAAATGTCATAAATCAAAAATATATTAAAGGCCAACAAACCAGATGAAAACTTTTTTGGAAGATTGTCTATAATGTTTGGCAGAAGAGACTAATGCGCTGTGGTTTTTGGCCAAAATTAGAAATGTGAAATACTCTAGGGTCCATCTCCTTGAAATGAGCTGTTTTTATATGTTTTCTCTGTCTGTATATTAAACCAACAGCAGAGCTGGCTGTGTGTATAATGTAAGTATTAGCATGTGTGTAATTTGTGTCAAGTATATATAATGCATTATATAAATTCAATTACAATTTGATACAGAATATTCAATTACAAAATTATTTTTGTAGTGTGAACACTCACTGGATACCTTGATCTTAGCCAACAAATTCTGTATCCTTGTTGACTCCAGGGCTGACAGTACATAATTTTTCATGTAGACTCATTTCTCTCGGATCCATGTATCTGTCTGGATCTGAGATACCCTTCACAACAAGTGTTTCCCTGTGTGTGCTCAGCCTCTTTCTGGTTGCTGCACCTGATGCTTGGCGAGGTGGCACCAGGGACGAGAGGGAAGCGGTGGCTGAGGCTTCACCTCGCGCCTCGGAGCAGCTGGGTGGAAGCAATCAGACCCCGTTGATCTGAATGAGTTGGCTTTGTGTGTGTTTGCTCTTCAGTAAACTTTTTCTGACAAGCTTCTTCCCTCTTTAATGTATTTTTAACTTCAGTTCTGTGGTTGTGTTCTGTGTAACCGACTTGCACCGCAGAGGACGTGGTGTGGGATGAGCAGTTAAAGCCGCTGCTTCCTCCTCCTGCCACCAATTTCGTGGATGTTTCTGACATTTTAAGCATGGACAGTCACCCTCAAGGCTGTGCTAGTTGGCTTTTAATCCAGGGAGATTGTTTCAATCCTCAACTTCCTTACAGCTCTTTCTCCTGGGCTGAGAATCCGGTGCCACCACTGCCCCATGGTACAGGTGTACTTGGAATGGATCCCCTTTTCCTCACTTAATAGAGACCATGCGGTTTTTTAGGAAGGCGCTTTGGACCCTCGTTCCCTGGTCACATCAGAGACACCGTCTGGTACACTTTGCACTCCTAAACTCAACTGCACACTGAGGTCTCGGGTCACCTTACAGAGATCTGCAAATTCCTATTTTTAAAACTGTCTTCCACGGTGCTCCGAGTTTCATACCGAGTGACTCAAACACTCCAACTCTTCCCATCTCCCTTCCTGCCATTACTCTTTCCCTGGGTGTAGTGATGCTCATAATGCTCCCGAGTTTTGCTGTTTGCAGTGGGGACATAACAACTCAAAGCTACATGTAAACAGCTTTGTTGGCTACTTTTCCTTTCCTTGCTTATATTGTACACCTTAAATGTGCTATTTCTTTTGGCATAATGGCAAAATCACTGCTTATGGGAACCGCCGTAGATAATACAAAAAGCTCTTTGAAAAGAGCTTTATCAGAGTACAAAGTACTTGGAATTGAAAGCCCCTAGAGGGTTGCTTTATTTTCCCCCTTCATTCAAACTTGTAGTGGTGCAGGATCGAGATACATCATGCCCTATTTTCAGCTGATTTGCATGTTAGAGAGAACGGAGTAATTGGTGTTTAACCAGAACAAAAGAGGATCTGTTTGCTAAAAGAAAAAGAATTCTTGAAGTAGACCCTAATACATATACTGCCTTTGTCTCTCCTCTCATTAAGAATTGAATAGGATGGCCTAGTAATTAGAATGTGGAAGGCATTGCTTTGGTGTTGATGCTTTTTGAGCTAATTGGTTTGAAAATTATATTTGATGTAGCTCTAAGGGATGTTGGCACAACACCTTCTTGGGACAGGGACATCCTGTACTCCCATTTCGCTGCAGAAATAGACAACTTGAGGCAGGATTTTGTCTTCTGGTTTGTTTTTTTTTTATTTTATTATTAAACCAATGTTTACCTCCCCAACTGAATACACAGGATGCATTGTCACATGTAAATAATTCTTCTCTCACTGGTATGAAAGCCTTGAAATGACCTTGGAAAGAGCTTAGCCCCTCTTTTCCCAAATAAGTGCGTAGTTCAGCCCTTAGTAAGGAGAGATTTAAGCTAAACTGGGTTTGAATTTCTGCCCTTCTGCATTCTTGGAAAGGTTCTGTTGTTGTTGCTTGTTTGGTTGGGTTTTTGTTTCGTTTTTGTTTTGACAAAAAGATTAAAAATGTTGTTCTAGAGCAAACTGAAATAAAATAGAGCAAACGGGTCTGGAATCATGCAGGAGATTTTCTTGGGTCAGTGTTTGTGGTCGTCATCAGCCCCATCTCTGGTGGCGAAGACTTCAGGAGGACAATGGTTGCCTCAGTAGATCCTTCCTTTGGACTCTGAAATGGGGTTGCTTTAGGCTAAAAACTTGAAAACTCAGAGGACCCTGCTCTGGATGAAACTTCTGATTTGTATCCCCTATGTGGACATCGGATTTGGGGTGGGTGGAGGTACCAGAGAAGACAGAGGAGGAAGATGCGTTTCTTAGACTGGGAGATAAATTCAACTGTAAAGATTCAGCCGTAGAGAACTTAAGGGTGTTTCATTTGCTAATGCTGTAGTTCCACGGTATGAACTGAAGTCTCAAGCCTGTTATTGGTTCTATGCAGAGCTCTCTACAATCATCTTAATAAAGATGTTGTGTGATGGAGTTGTTATGAGGATAAAGTGAACTTCTAAAATGTACCCCAGGGTTTCAGTGATAAAAAGAACAGTTTTCAAAATGACAGTACGTTCTGGGCAGTATGTGTTTAGCAGTATGTGTAATTTAAATGAATTCAGTCTTGCAATGAGCAACAGCTTGCTTTTCTCACTTTTCAGGTCTCTCTTTTTTCTCAGTGGTTTTATTTGGCTGCTCACCATCGTGTGAGAGTCAGCATTAAAGTTTTGGTGCTCTTAAGATTTGTTTGTGTTTGTTGTACTGCAGCTTCAGTGCCCGTAAGGCTTTATCTTCACATACTGTAGGTATCTAGATGTCTTAGATATCTTATCTGTAGGTAGCAGTAAGTGACACTGAACTGCCTGACAGCCCCTTTCCATCAAGAAATTCTTCCTGATGTCCAAACTGAACCTTCCCATGCGATTTTCAGCACAAACCCAGACAAGATGGAGTATTTTATGTAGCTGGGTTGTACATAAACAGTCGTGTGTTCTAATTATACAGTACATTGGTGGCTCAGTGTGGTTTGTTGTGTGGGTGCCCCATTTCTTATGGGCTGAAGTGTCTGGGTTATCCATGGTGGCACCAAAATCCTGTTCCTCAGAGCTGGGCTATCCAGCAACACCTGCAAGTGGAACTGGGTAAATTTTCTTCTTAGGTATCTCCAAAAGATGGAGCTTGGAGGGGAAGGTTAGGTGTAAAACCAGTCATAATTTGCAGGCCATGCTGTTGATATCTTCTATAACAAACTTGCATTTTTTTTCCATGTGTGTTCTCCATATTTAAAAGTGGCCCTAAAAGGCAAAAGGTTTAAAAGGGGTTAAATAAACTGAAAAACCCGCAGTGTATTTCCGCTCAGAGCTGAAACAAGATGTTGTGGATTGACTCAAAATGAAATTTTTTTCTTTTTTTTTTTTATTTTCTTTTAAGTTTTGCCAACAAACTGAAAACATGTTTGTTTAATCATAGGCAAATTCATCCTTCTGGTTTTTGGGTTCTGTTTTGTTTTCAGTTTAGCCAGCAAATTGAGAAATGAAACTGTTCTGCCAGTGCTGCTTCCAGTTGGGATTGTCTGAGGGAGCTGGGTGAATCTCCCCCTTGCAACTTTATCTGGGAACCATCAGAATTTCGCTGATTAATACCTTGGAAATTATAAATGAACCATATGGAACTACTTGAGTTTAAGTAACTTGTATGTTCTGGTGATAGCTAATCCCCTTAAAGCGTGGTTTTAATGACCAGTTTGTTTTCACCTGAGGTCATTAATGCTCTAAAACCGGCTGTTAACTGCACCAAAGAGATTTTTCCTGCCCAGGGAGGAGCGCTGCTGGGCACCTCCTTTAATGCTTAATAATGCTGTATTTCTGCCCTGCCTTCCGGACATGCTGGCTGGTTTTAATGGCTGTGTTGGAAAAAAACCTGTTTATTTTCTGTCTGCTAAGGACTGATCTTGCAGCCAGCTGGGAGGAGCAGTGGGGGGGATGCAGGGCAAGGGGCAGTAGTGTGAGTGTTTAAAAAGTGGTATGTGAGTGTGCAAAGCCATTGCTTTGGGCTGAGGATGCTGTGGAGGGAAGGGGCTGCACAGCCCCTGGTGTTGCCGTGGATCTGATAGACTGGGAATCATAAAGCCATTAGGAATACTAAAACTTCAGACAATGGGCTGTGGTAATTCTCCTGCTCCTTCTGCTTAATTTTTGTGCTAATTTATTGCTTCTTTCTATTCCTACTTCTGTCACCTAAATGCAAATGCCCTGGCAGCCTGCTTTATGGTTAACACTTAAAAATAATGGTACAATAATGAGTGGTGAATTGCAGCAGAGATCCTGCTGAAGTGCCTGCATTATCCACATTAATTCTAAATGAATTAATTGCAGTTAATACTATTGTATTTAAAACCTGTCAGAGGCCATAACGATTATTAGGGTGTAAGAGTAAAATGTTATTTCAGAGCAGCATCAACATGTTTTAAAAGAGCAATGGATGGTGTTAAAGTGTGTCTGACCTAAAGGGCATCATCATCATCATCAGCTTTATGCGGGGCCAGTCACAATAGATGAACTAGAAGTTCTGAGGAATGAGGGGTCCTAAACCCATTAATTTTTTTCCCGTGATCAGGAGCATACAGGTGCTTTGCCCCCAGTATAGGTAAGAGCAGTGTCAGGGTGGAGGGGTTTTATCCAGCAGAGCTCTGGATCCCATTGGTCTCAGTTTGCACATGCTGCTGCACCGCATATGTCCCTGGTGGTTGGTCCCAGCACCAGCACAGGGGAGGGAGGCTCTGTATAGCTGTCAGAAAAGCGTTTCTTTAGTATTTATTTCCAGTCCTTCAGAACAAATTGATGCTATGGCAAATAGATTTATTATTCAGTAGTTAATACTCGTAAAGCAAAAGCATCCCAGTGCCTTTCGCTTGAGTCCTTGTTGGTGATGCCTTTAGCAGCATCCTCAGCAGTTCTGGGAATTTTCCCTTTGGGGATGTGTGAGGTAAATGGGGTGGTTGGTACCTGGGTGAGCCACGTCTTTGTGGGCTGAGCTGACACTGTGCTGGCTGAAATGACAGAGCCTGCAGTGCTGCTGGGCTTCTGGGGGAGTTGCTGAGACTTCTTGGCAGCATAAACCACCATTCCTCATGTGTGAGAGGCCGAGATGCTCTTTGGCTCCTGGGGATGAGACAGAAAATTGCCTGTCTTGGTGCAGACTGGGAGCTGTGCGAAGGTGCTGAAAAGTTACCAGCACTCGGTGATTCACTCTGTGAAGTGGGTGACAGCAGGACGTGGGCTCTGCCACCACTCCAGCGAGGAGCTGTGGCCCAGTTTGAGCACTCCAGGAGCAGGGGGAAGGTGCCTCACATGGAAAAAGCTCTGCAGTGCCCTGCAGGGAGGGGTTGGGGCCGCTGGATCACCATCCTGATCACCTGTTTCGTAAGTTGTTGGCAACTGCAGCTGAAGTGTGAACCTCCTGCTGTAGCTGTGCTCCAGCGGCATCTGCTCCGCTGCTCTTGGCCATGGCACCAGCTGGGGGGGCTTCTGCATCCTCATTGCTGCTGAAACCCCTCCCCAGGCACGTGTTGGGGGATCAGGGTCCTCGAAGTTGGGCAGTTTGGGCAGTTAAGGTCAAGAAAAAAAATCAAGTCTTTTGAGGTGAAGCAGGTGTGAATGGAACTTTGTTTAGTGCTTGCCGTGGTGTAGGAGCTGCCAGGACGTGGTGGCACAGGGGCAGGAGCTGCTGCTCTGCTGCAGCCGAGGGACGCCTGGAGAGGATGAGTGTGGGTGGGACAGCCGAGTACCCACCTCTGGGCTTCACAGCCTCCTGTGCTCCTGCCACGCTGTCAGAGAGGCTCCATGTCCTCACACCTGCCCCAGGGAAACAGGCATGTAACTTTTTTCAGTTTAACCACTTGTATTTCTATTTTAGTTCTCAGTGTCTGGCTTTGAAGAGCACTACACCTGCAGTTTGTCTGCTGATAGTGGAGAGCACAGAATATAATCTGACAGATTAAGACAGCTGCATTCTGTTCATCTCAACCATGAGTTCTGCTTGACGATTT
>JAOXXN010000246.1:10113498-10133050 GCA_026770055.1 Myrmophylax atrothorax | reverse complement strand
ACTGATAAGATTTCAGGCCAGATCTTTCTTTAAAAAAAAAAAGGAAGAAAAACCCCTTGATGTGTTACATAGTGCAGTAATCAGTTTCCAGGTTCTTTAATTAGATCTGTGCTTTAGCTTCATGTCTCAATACACAAATTATTTATAAAGGGGGAAGAAAGGTATGTGTTAATCTTGAGTGAGTGATAGTCTGTGCCCTGTTTGTGTTACATATCCTGCAGCATTAGGTCTTTCTTTTAACATGGAACTCGACTTCATTTTTTAGAAGAAATGACAGAGCTTTAGAGTTACATTGTTAAAAGCTTTTTATTGCTGTAGGTTTTATGTATGTTTACATTTATATGTAAATGTAATTATTTAGTAAGGATTAGGAGTCAGTCAAGGCCCTCTCTTTCCATTTTGTGTGTTATGCAGGTTCATGTCAGTGTAGGTCAGACATTATGGTTACTATTATATTTAACACATGAAGTACCCCAGATTCACCATTTCCTTGGACAGCCTTTCTGCTGCAAAACCTGATTTCTTTCAAAAGCAGCAGAGAGTTCATCATAGTCTCTCCTGTTCTTAATCCATCCCTCCATGGCATTTTGGGAGCCACTTGCTGCTGATGAAATCTTGGCTGTGGAACCTCTTGAAGCCATAGATAAGTCTCTGTTTAATCAATTACCTGGTGATGGGGACATTTGGAACTACATGAGTGTGTCAGCTCTGAGTGTTGTGCTGAGCTGTGCAGATGTGTGTGGGCTGATGGCTCTTGTCTGGTGGAGATCCTTGGTGATCAAAGAGCACAGCTGAGCTCTCCTGAGTGCAGAACACCTTCAGCCTGTGCCAGCATCATTCCCTTCCCTGCTGAAAGGCCAAGCAGCTCCTGGCCTTGGTCCACATAGTGCTCCAGGAATGATCGGAACAGTTCTGCTTCCTCCCTTCTCTGTAGTTAGAACAGAATTTGGGGCCTGAGGGTATCCTGGCTCCCTCTCATAATTGCATCACTCCCACTATTAACTAAAGAGAGCAGATTCTTTTTTTAATAAAAGCTTCCTCATATGCATTCTTGAGTGTTGTTTTAGTTTGCAAGTACTCACATTGGAATGCATCCAGACGCCAAGTCCTTATGTTTCCTCCACGTCCCCAAACTCTCTTCTGGGTAATTTGCATTTCAGCACTGCTCAGTTGCACTTTGCTCAGTTTAGGGGAGGGAAGGGCCGGGCGGAAGCATATGCTGATTTACATATGCTAATTGTAATGCAGATGCTTTGCTTCCTTCAGGCAACCAAACCAGGATATTTTTGTTTTAATATCTGTTGATTTAAGGTGAGAGGTAAATCAGAGCATGTTCTGCTTGATTTACTGCTGGAGTCTTGGTTTGAGGTTTGATGGTCAAGGTTTGAGATGCTCGGAGGGTGTGAGCAGAAATTGGGGAGCTGAAGGATATGACTGAAGGGTTGTTGCAAAAACTTTGGAGAACAAACTTTGTGGTTTGCTGATAGGGAATAATAAAGGAAGGGAAGAAGCGCTACAGGGCACTTCCAGTAGCAGCATGACGTGTCATTTGATGCCTCAGCCTTCAGCAAACACTGCAACATCTCCAGCACTCACTGCACAGAGCCAGGTTTCCATCAGATCCCACAGGTTTGGTGTGGTAAAAAGGTGTAAGTTCTGAGGTATCAGACTGTGCTCATTAGTCGTCTCTGGTTTTTAACAAAATCAAAATTGGAGGGAGAAACATATTGGGAGATCTGTAAATTCAAGTCTGCTACCAGCTGGGAGGTAATGGAGTCCTGGCTTGGAGGGTTTTCAGTCGTTTTTGAAGCAGAGCTGCATTGATGTGACTGCATCTTGTTGTGGGCCAGTGTGCATAAAAAAACTTGCAAACAGAGGAATGCAGCGAGGCAGTGTCCAGGCATTACTAGTATAAAGCTTTTTAGCAGCAGCTTTAGAAGGTTCTGGTAATTTGTGAGGTTGATACCTGCCTGATGAGCCAGCCCAGGTATGGGGTCTCTGCTCGTGACCTGTGGTTCCGTTCAATGTGACTGATTCTGAAGCCTCCTCTTATTAAGCGTTCCCTGATTACCTTTGAATTTGAACTTTCCTTTCTAGAGCTGGCAGGATATCCTGGTTGCTGTTCTCCATGTGTTTTGTAGCTACAGTGTGGCTTAATGGCAGAAAAGAACCTCGTGATGGAACAAAGCAAACATCTCAACAGTCCTGGTGAGGCTTCAGGTGCTGCTCTCAGTGGTTTGTACATGGCTGTGTTCTAACTTGGGTAACAGCAAATACTGTGTTTTGAAATGCTCTTAATTTGTGCTGCCAGGAAATGCACGTAAAAATAAAATGGGGCTGTGAGGAGACATCAGATAAATTCTGACTTTGCAGCAAGGGCTGCAGATGGTGACGGTGCAGAGCAGCATGTTGGGTCCTGCTAATGCTCCCTGCCCCAAGAGCTCAGGAGAGGTTCCCTTACCAAAACAGCTTTGGTGGTGGTGGTGGTGAGTGAGATGTTCCCAACAGGTGCTCCCTGGAGGCTGCTCTCTGCTCCCAACACAAGGAGCAGGTTCCTTGCCTGCAGGTTTTGTGGCATGTGACAGTGGCCAGTTGAATCCAAGGCTCGATGCAGCTGTTACGCCATCAAACCCTCTGCTGTGATGAATCCAAAACCCAGGAGTTTGGGGTAGGAGTGTGTTTGTGATGAGCTGAACATGTGCTCGGGAACTGGACTGAGTTTTAGAGTTTTGATTTTACATTGGTGTTGTGTTTGCTGTAGGATGAAAGGGATGTCCCGGTGTGCGCAGGCTCTGCAGGGATCGCCTGCCTGCAGGAGGGGAGAGCTGGAGGTATCACAGAATATAACAAATACACACAAATATAGCAGAAAAGGCTGTGCATATCACTGGTAATTGCCCTGTTAGTCTCAACAAACAAACAGGCTGCAGTGCTGGCTGAATTTATGTTCAGGATCCTCAGAGCAGCAAAAAGGTTTCTGCATACTCTGACTCATGAAACTGATTTTAAAGAAAATGGGCATTTTTAAAATCCTATTTTCCTTCCATTTTTGCTCTCCTTTGATGAAGACACTTGAAACACCTTTTTAACTCTACGTTTTAAATGCTATTTTATAGCCATGAAATATACCCTTGTGTGGCTTTCAGGTCTTTTTAATTTTTAAAAGCCCTCCTTATTGCTGCTGCACAAGGAGAAATTTTTAGATTATGGGGAGAAGCAAATGTGACATTCTGTTCTGTATTAAAAGTTAATTTAGGGCAGAACTACAGACCAAGAAAAGTGTCTTTTCTTTTCCTATACCTCCTTGTAATGTAATTGACCCCTAATACCTCTGCAAGATCTGGCACTGAGGCAGAGGGAACCAACTGCCCAAGGGGCACAGTGCAAACACAGCAGGAAGAATTTGCCCAACTAAGATGAAACTTGCAATATTTGAGGATTTTGAAGCAGTTCTGTTACAGCATGTTCTTGCCTAAAGCAAAAGCTTGTGGTGCCAGGTTTGGGCAGCAGGGAAGTGACGTGGGTTACCTGGGAGGGCAGAGCAGAAAGGTGTGCAAGTCCAGAGCAGAGAGTTTGGCTCCAGTCCAGATCCAGATTCCAGGTTTGACCTGTGGTGAGTCATGGTGGAAATGGGCCCCAGGCTGTGAGGACCTGAAGAACCTCCAGGACTCTGGGCCCAAATGCACACCATGATCCTTGTTGGTGGGAGCTGTAACAAACTGCTGTGCATGGTGGTGCAGGTTCCCCTTGGCCATGTGAGATGAAGTGTTATACAAAGGGCACAGCTTGTGCTTGTGACAAGTCTGAGCCCCGAGTTGATTTGTGTACAGGAATACTTCGGTCTCATGCTGACTTTTGGCATTGCAGATTATTAAAAATGACAAGTTAATTCAGATTGTGGTCATGGGAACAAGGTTTTCCCTAGGACAGCCCTTGTCATGGCTGTGGTTGATAAAAGCCTTTGATATATTCTCCTCTTGAGAAGAGGACAGGTTTGTGTAAACAGGTGGGAAAGATCAGGTTGGTCACAGCCTTGTGGCAGAGAAAATACGACTTTGTGTTAGCTGGAACCTCTCCCAAGTCTTTTTAAGCCCTGGGCTGAAGGAGTCACAGACATCCTCCATCCCTCCAAGGCTGTATCCCTCGGCACTGAATGAGCTGTGTGGTCCTCAACAGAGGTAGCAACCAGAGGGCCACTTCTGAGACTTAATTATGCAATTGTAGTTTTCCATAAAATGCATCATAAAACCTGTTCATGCCTTATATTGGCTTAGAAGAGTTACTCCAATCTTGCTGGTTGTAGAATGGCTACTTTAGGAAATTGCCTAAACCTGTATTTTTCTTGGAGCAGTGCTAGTCAGCCCCACAGGTTGCTAATAAATATTTCATAACCTTCTATGAAGGATTATGAAAATAATTTGTCTATCTAAATGACTGGCTCTCCTTGGCCCAGGCAGAGCCCAGAAGCAGGCTTGGGTTCATTTCTCTGACATCTCTTGGAGTGTCATCAGAATGCCTGAAATTGTAGACCCTGCATAAATACTGTCTTGTTCTTACTGGCTTTAAATGTCTTCTGCCATTGAATTTGATTTTTTTTTTTTTAACACTAGTGGATAAAATACATTTTTGCACTTCCACACCACTTAGAGTGAAGGATTCAAAAATACCTCGCATGCATTGAGTTAGGATGAACTCCATCAGGGTTGAGGAACTGCTTTTGCCTTTTTCACTGTCCAAATGGTGGGAGGAGAACCTGTGTTTCTACCTGCCTTGATTGTTAGGATTTTTATCTGTGCCATACAACAGTTAAAAAATTAGAAGGGGAAAGAGGGAGAGGCTGAAACAGCAATCATAGTTGAGAAAGTGGGCATACATACCACTGATTTCCTACAATTCTTTGTTTCATGAACCTACACCAATTAAACATACTTCAGTGGCATTTTAGCTCTGGAAAAAGGTACCAAGGGGTACCTGACACTGTTGTGCAGTGGTGGGGCTGCCCATAGGACTGAACCCTCCAGAGCAGGGGAGTTGCAGGGGTCGTGTCTTCACGGCAGCCCTGGAGCACAGACTGGGAAGGAGGAGGGTGTTTGTGGGGGGTGGTACTGGGACCTCTGGTCCTGTGTGGTGGGTGAGGTGCTGACTGAGGGCTTGGGGTGGATCTGACAGTGCAGCTCCTCTTCATCTTGGGGTTACTCACCACAGCAGGTCGGATACTTGATGGTATTTGTAGGCTTTTAGGGCTCTTCATTCTGCTAATTTGACATTATTGAAGTTCTATTTCCCCAACTGTGCTGTGGGCTAAAGCGAGAAATGACAGCTTGCTTGTTATTTGTGTGTGCAATATTTATGTATGTAAATGACTGGTGTGTTTGCCTTTATCCCTTGATATAAATACAAGAGATGTATACAAATATAATGAGGAAGCACAGGAAGCTCGTTTTGTTTAAGCAAAACGCAGCACATTAAGCCGTCATGCCCTGACACTTGTTCCGTGGGGGAAGACAAAAAGGGAAGCGTCTGGCTTTTGTTGGGAGACATGAAAGTTGCTGCTGCTGCTTTCCATGTTGGGTATTATGGCTTCAGCACGCCAGAATCATTGGGAGTTTTATTATTATTATTTTTCCTTTTGGTGAAGACTGAGAAAAGACAAAGACTAAAAATAGAACCCATAATTTTTGATACAACTGTGGAAACATGGTTAGTTCTAACACAGCAGGTGGCTAAGGGACTCGATCGGCAGAAACCAGCAGTGCTTTCAGTGCAATCAAAGTTAAGTGCAGAAATTTAATTAAATGGTAGCAAGGCTGGCAGAAACTTTGTAAAGCAGCAGTGCATTGTCAAATCCAACAATTATTCCAAGGAACACAATCCACAGATGGCATCTAATTGATAAATTAAGGTTCTGGTGCCTGATTCTGCTTACGCTTAAAGGTTCTCTTTTCTTAAACAAAACCTTACAACTTTAAGGTTGCATTGATGTTCTGAAGGGATAACAACTGAGGCTGGGCTTTTTGGATTGAGAAATGAACACTGTGTTAAATGGAGAAGGTGTTTGGCTTCTCTTTTCCTTGTCTGTCTGCCATTCTGGAAGAGACGTGGTGTGTTGCTGGTAAGGTGCGTACCTGGAATCTCAGGTATTTACACCTCCCCTTTGTGCTGGGACAGGTGGTCAAATAATCTCTCACAGCTTTTACACTCTTTTTAGTTTTCCTGTCTGCCCCTTCAAGCTGTCTGTCGGCTTTTGGGCATCATTATCAGCAAATGCAGGTGCTCCAGAGCTCCATACCCTGCTTGGCAAGCCTGTTCCAGTCCTTTCCAGTGCTGGGCTGCTCACCTGGGGGGACCAGGCCTGGAAGGACAGCAACTCACGTCTCACTGGTTTGGTTATTTTGGGTATCTTCTTGTAGGGGGTTCTGGGCTGGTTTTCTGTTTCCTGCTCACTTGGGTGTTGCTGAGAGCTCCCCACTGCTTTGTGTTGGTGTGAGTGGATCCAGAGCACATCTCTGGGTCTTGGAGCAGCTTCAGGTGCTCTGGATGTCTGTAGTGTTTAGTAAAACAAACAAACAAGGCCCTGTTTTCCCTCCTTTTGAACTGAAGATATGCCAGGGATACTTTGTGTGTTTTTGATTTCCATGTGTAAATATAGATCACTTCCCAGGGTTTAGCATAGCACTTCAGAGAAGGGGCAGGAAAGATTGAATCCAGCTCTTCAAATACACTTGGCATGTTGTCCTCGAACGCTGGAGAGGGTCTTTTCCCTAAGCTAGCGGCACTTTCCTTCCAGAGTAGTGTTTTGAACAAGGATGGGAGTTCAAAGGGCAACAGAGTACATAATAACTATATGGAGTACAGAGATACACACACACCTGTGTGCACAGTAAGTGTTTATCCCTTGCTGAAAAGGGAAGAAAATGTTTGACCTTGCAATTTTGTATTTTCTTTTTTATTTAAGCAATTTTATGAGATGGATGCAAGAGAGAAATGACTGCTTCATTGTATATGTTGTAAACCCAGGGCACAGATGCCCCAACTGCTCTTCTGAGTTTTTTTATATGTCTTTTTTGGCATTGCCCTTGTGGTAGTAAATTCTCCATTAGCCAAATTCTGTGTGATGGAGCTGAGGCCGTTCTGAGCGATGGAGCTGAATCAGTGCTTGTTATTTTTGGTTACTAACAGTGTACTTGAATTCAGGAACTCGCCTGCTCCCTTCCCCCTTTCTCCCCTCCTGTGCCTAAATATATCCCACCAGTCAATCAGCACTGGCAGGCATCAATGCTATGGCTGTCAGATCGAGTTAGCTGTGGAGAGCCAGAGCTACTGGCTTGGGTTTTTGGGCTTGAAAATGTATTCAAATAGTGGAATCGTCATTTGACTTGCAAATAAGTACAGTCTGGTAATGGGGCCCTTGTATGGAAAGAATGATGCAGCACTTCAGACAAATCTATGTCTCCTTCCCATGAAGCAGATTAGCAATAATAGAATCCACACTGGTGTTTATGGCTGCACGCTCAGTGAACACAGACATTTTTGAATTTTCATTAATGGTGGATTTGTAGTTTTTAATGGAACAAAGAAAAAAAACCTGAGAATCAAAGAAATGCTAATGCCTTCCTGAGAAACTTGGACAACATTTGGTTTAGAGGCAGATCTGCTCTGGTTGGCATTGGCATTTCGTCTCTTAATTTTTTCCCCCTTATCTGAGCTTGTTGGCTGGTTGGTTGGTTGAGTGCAACACTTAAGTGAACACATTATCTTTGTTGCTGCTCCTTCCCCAAGCAAAGGGACTGGCCTTTGGTGACGGCATAGCGATTGCCACAGCAACCAGGCAGGATGTCACAGATTCACAAGTGTGATTTTACATTCAGAACAGCAGCAGGAGCAGATGGATATTGGAAACAAAATCCCCACCCCCTCCCTTTGCCTCCTTACACTTCTGAGAGCAATAACAGCCCTTCTCATCACGGCTCTTTGTGGATCTTCCAGCATAACTTCCATGGGTTGTGTCTGCTCTGTGATGGGAGCAGGGAGTGCTGGGGTGCTCTGAGGTCCCTGTGCTGGTGGCAGCACTGCCCTGACACTGTCGGGGTGCTGGAGTGAGGCACTGGGGAATGCTGTGCCTTTTGTGACTTAGGGACTGATGCAGGGAAAATGGGCCCACTTGGGAACTTGGGCTCAGGTTTAGCTTGCAAGTTGTTCCATTTACTTTGGTAGCAGCTTCATTCTGTTAATCCTGAATTTAACAGAACAAACAAACCAACCCTCACTGTGGGTAGTCAGATACATTTGGGAGCCATCATGCACAGAAGTTGATCGTAACACCCACCCACCGTGTGGGCAACAGCCTCAGGAACATATGCTCAGTCTGTTTTCCAAAAAAAGGCAGTATTGGAAACAGATGCAGAAAGGGTTTTGTACTTAGTAAAATTTGAGGTCAGGGCCTCTGGTTTGAAGAACACACAACTGGTTCAGGATCCCAGCTGAAGACTCTTTGGGCAGGTTGCAGCAGTGGGCGTGCACCAAATGAAGGTGGGGTGCAGGAGAAACCCAAACTTGCTGACCACGGGCGCTGGTCCTCTGTCACAGCCACCTCTGGCCTTGTGTTTCCTCCTGCTGTTGCAGTAACCTTGTCACTTCTCTATGAGCTGATTGATCTCCTGGAACTGCAGTACAAGTCCTGAGGTTCTGCCAAGTGCTGGACCCTTTCCCTCTACCTGTCCAAGAGTTGTGCCTCTGGGTGTTCCATCAGGGCCAAGGCAGGTAAACCCCAGTGACCTGGGCTGGCCCTTGTGTTTCCTGCTAAGCCTTGAGCAGACTCTTCTCTCAGACTTGCACTTAAAAAATATGTTGTATTTGTGTGTGTTACAGCCACTTTCAGTGCTGATACGGGAAAGCCTGTGAGAGCCCTGGAGCCCAGATAACTTGCCTAAACCTGGCCAGGTCTCCTCAGAGACTTCTTGTGGTGAGAATTGTAGGCTCTGCTCTCATGGGCTGAGACACTCTGAAATTATGCTCGAGTTTAAGGTTTCAAAGGAGTTCGGTGTCAAACTTGCACTGACTTGGATTTCAGTAGGAGCAGGGTGTCTATTTTTGTCTTGCAGCAGTAGAGTTGCAGACCAAGATCCCCTTGTATTTTTATTTTATTTGACTTTGAAAACACCAGCTGTGATCCTCTATACAGTTACTGGTACGGAGCACATGAAATTTTAATTAGCTTGGGTGAATGGAAGGGAAATTCTGGTAATTGATTTAATAAATAAATGCCCCTCTGCTTTCTTTGGTTTATGTGCTGGAAAGATTGTATTAGAAATATTCCTGTTAGAGGTGAGATTTAAATGTATATTTAGGACTTCCTTAAAATAAAAAAGTGAAGTGCCTCTAAACTATTTAGATGAAAGGGACGATTGATATTTTACTATTTCAGATAAAAATAGATTATATCTTTTGTTGTTGTTATTTTTGTTTTTATTGTCTTAATGGAACCAGTCAGTGACTGCTGAAAAGTGAGCAAAGGAGCAGTAGTGCTGTATATCCAGGCTGATCAAACTGTGCTTGTGCCACTGTGGTCATGGGAGATCATACAAATTTTCCATAATTTGGGCTCCCACTTTTGCTTTCTCCTGACCTAATATCCATGTACTTTCTGCTCACCTGTCTGTTCAGTTCCTAGAAGT
This sequence comes from Myrmophylax atrothorax, assembly GCA_026770055.1. NCBI lineage: Eukaryota > Metazoa > Chordata > Aves > Passeriformes > Thamnophilidae > Myrmophylax > Myrmophylax atrothorax. Next base: position 10,123,376 of record JAOXXN010000246.1, on the reverse strand, counting down.
CTGCAGGCAGATTCCTTGTGCTTCAGAGAGAAACCCCAGCCATGAGGTAGCAGCAAGTGGTTGTGTCTCTGTGGGCTGCCTTATCCCGAAGGCCAGGTTTTCTATCTCAGCTCAGACCCTGCTGTCAGCAGGAGGATTTCCCTGCTCACCTGTTCAGGGATTTTGGTCTTTCCTTCTACCTCTATCTCTTGTGCACTTAATTTCTGCTTTTCTTCTCTGTGTTCCTTTGTGCTTCTTAATGAAACAATGAAAGATGAAAACCCACCTGAACTCTCCAGGTAGCTCTGTAAGAAACACGGCAGTGCTGATATTAATACCTGTTCCATCTGGGAGAGGCTGTTGGTGCTGGGAACGATCCCGATGCTCCCCAGTATTTTACAGACACGCACTGAAAAGCGTCTTTATTCAGTTTGACTGTTGCTATTATGTGGCGAGGCATTCAATAAAAGTTGTGATTTATGAGATGTGTGTGGCCGTTGTTGTTTTTTGCTCTGTCATCTATCAGGGAGAGAAAAGCCAGGCCTGATAATTCTTGGCACATAGCTTTTTCAGTTAAGAATGTCAGCTGTCAGGCTGTCAAGAGAAGTTATTTCTCTGGGTGTTTTTTTAAATAGGCAGAGATCCTGCTTCGTACTGTGCTGGGTTGATAAGGGAGTGCTTTCTGTAGTGCTGAAAAGTGTGTCCCATGGTAGGGCCCTTGGTGTGTGCCCACTTAAACTTCAGTGCTTTGTGTTTTCAGTGTGTGACAGCACTTGATTGCTTAATATACAAATGCATTCACTTTCTTTTTTTGCAGCTTTTATGTGGTTTTTTTCCCCTCTCTTTCTCTCTTCCTGAAAGGAATGCCTTTTTTTACCCCCTCTTCTCTGTGACTAGGTATTTAAAAAGTGCTCTTGTGCAAAATATGTGCACATTAGATAATCTGGTGTTGTATAAAAGCTCTTTCATATTTTGGGGGCTTCATGCATGCCTAAGACAAGCCTAATTGAAGACAGAAGCTGTTTGTCACGAATGTGAGTATAAGGATGAGGGGCGGAGGGGAAGAATTATGTTAAATAGCAGGGTGATGTGTTTTTTTTCTTTTTTCCTTATTAGTTATTTGCAAAAATGTATCAAAAAGTCATTTTGATGCAGTGCACAATAGTATCAAAAACTTGTGCTTTGCATCGTAAGTGCCTGGTTAGAGCACAGTTAGAAGCTGAAATCATTCCTCGATTAGTCCCTGGAGTCCTGTATAAGTCTTTAACTCTCAGTGTGTGGTCTGTGATTTAACAGTGGATGAAGGATTGCTGAACTGCAACTGAATAGAGAACCTCAAATTTTCCAACCTGCAACCCCTTGGCTTCCTCCTCCCTGCTTCTTCCTGGAGAGGATCCATCACAACCTTACCATGGCTGGCAGCGTGTTTGCCTTCAGGGCAGAACTTTGGAGCTGGGAAGACTGGCAGACTGTGGTCCATAAGAATGGGTAGCAAATCACTACCAAAAAGTGGCAAGAAAGGTGTCTGGGGGCCAGACAGCTCTTGGGTGTTGGGATTTGGTCCTGGCTTGCAGCTCTTGTCATGTGGCTCCAGGTGCAGCTTGTGGCGACCTCCTTGGTTTGCTGATGTCAGTCTTCATGGAAAAGGAAAACATTTCCTATGGTTAATTCAGTCTGGACAGCTCATTTACATACTTTATATCCCATTAAAGGTATAAGGCTGAAGAAGTGGGATGGAAGCCTCTCTGGAAGGTTTGGTGGTTAACTTATGAACTGTTTTGATGTACAGCACTGTATGTGTGGCTTGTAGATGCCCCCATGGTTTGTAGCTCATTTCTTACAAATACTGGAGTGGGTTTTAGCCCTGTGTATGGCTTTAAATTAGTGTAGTTACAGACCTTCTGATTCTTGGGAGGAACAAAATCTCCCCCATGCCACAGATAGCCAGGTGTTCAGTTTGGGTGCAGCCAGCGACTTCGGGCTGAGGTGGGAGTTTCTCCAGTGCCAGCAGGACCTCTGCCTCTTGACAAGTGACCTGCTGGCACTGCTGCTGCTTTCCTGCAGGCACTGCACCCACTGACTGGCTGCTTCTGAGAGTGAGCTCAGATTGCAGGAGCTCAGTCCCCTGTATCAGGCAGGAGGCAGATGTTAACGGCCTTCACATTTGGCTTGAGTCACACTGCACAAGTGGCTGTTCATGGGAAGTTGTCCCAGCTTTTCATGTCCTGCCAGACCTGGAAATCCAGTCATCTCTGTGACTTGGCCTTTTTATGTGACATTTTTGGCAGTGTTGTAATGATGTAGGTACTTTAAAGTCAGCAAGTGTATTGAGCTGTGATAGGCTTTGATACTGGCAGAGTTCTTGTGCTGGGGAAGATGGGGAAGGAGTGTGTTTCCAGCCAAATGCTTATTTTCAGTAACATCATTATTATTGGACACCTGTTGGTATTACAGATCAGGTGAGCCCCTTCGTTGTAGCTGGTGAAGCCAGGACAGCACCTGCACAGCACATTTGGAGTGAGGAAACCTCAGCCCCTCTGCTTATCCTTCAGCCACAGGAGGTGAAGCTGGTGACCAAAACACCCAGTTCAGTGATTCCTTTGAACTCTCCAGGTCTTGCAGCCCTAGGGAGAAAAAGAAATTACAGGACTGTCAGCATGACACCAATTTTCTTTTAATCCACTATCTGTGCCAAATTTTGTGAGTGCTGGAACAAGGGGAGCCTTGCATTTGAGAACAGAGGTGCAGTGCAGAAATACCTGTGGTTTTGATGCTGTGATTTGCAGGGAGTTCCTGATTGTACCAGGGAGTGGGAGAACACATCTCTGAAGTGAGACTTGCTGGGGTCAGGTCGGCTCAGAGCCAGAGGTGCTGCCTGGTGAGGTGTTCAGGTCACTTGCACTCTTGGCCAGGAGGGAGCCAGGAGTGAGCTCTGGTGTGGTTCGTTGCCTCTGCCACTTGTCCTGGAGCCTCCACTTCCATTCATGCACTTCTTTTCCCTCACCTGCTCACTTGGAACCGTGAGCCGTGATGGGGCATCCTCAGGATAAGTTGTGCTGTGGTTGCAGCCTGGTTGGTGGTAGCGCAGCTTGGCAGTGGCCTCGCTGTGCCTGCTGTGGGGCTGAGGGTGGGCCCCCAACATGTGCCTCAGGTTGGGACAGGCTTAATTCCCTCTTGCTTTGGTAAGTCCCTGAGCTGCTGCAGGGAGCCAGGTCCAGTCCGCCCAGCCCAGCGTTGTGCAGTGCTGGTTGTCCTGGCACAGTCCCATGTGGGAAATGGGAAAGTAGCACAAGAGTTGGCCTGTTTTGGTGGACAGAAGTCCCAACTGGAGCCATCAGGGTCTTGCTCAGAGATGATTTCCTTGAAGCCCGACTGCCGAGTCGTGCAGTGTGTTCTGCCACCCGAATGCGATGTATAAACACATCCGTTCTCACAGAATCTCTTGCCAAGTGCTCGGGTTTACAATGTTAACAGCTTTAAGTAAATTCTTCCTGGAGATAACTGATTTATTAGGCTCCTACCCTTCTGAAGGCAGAGCTAGTCACAATTAACAAACAAAGCAGCGTGAGGCGGTTATCATTGTGGGTAATAAATCTTTCAGTGGTGGGTACTACTGGCTGATGGGCTTGGAGAGTAAAACTCCCTGTCAGTCAAAGGTGTGTTTTTAGCCTGAGCTGGTGGCATCTGTGATGATGTCTGTGCATGTAACGTGACAGGTACTGATGTGGCACTAAGGATCCCATTTGTGTACCCAGGTGTGTGTTGGAGGTGGATGATGGGTTTGTGTTTGGCAAGAGGCAGCCGTGCCAATGTCCCTCCCTGCCCTGTTGCTGGAGTTGGTGGGTGAGTGGGCAGCACATTGGGCTGTGCTGCACATGGTGGTTTCATGGTGTGTCTGCACATCTTGGCCTGGGCAGGATGTGCAAGTGTAGAACAGTGGTCTGTTTGCTTTAGAGAGCAGTAGAAGGGCCCTTGTGTTGTGATCCAGCTCTTCTTTCAGCCTGGTGTCCCTCTCTGTCTCTCAGTGTTGATGGTACATGGCTGAGAAATGAGCCCTCCAAGTTTTGGTCAGGAGATACTGTTGTTCCCTGGTGGCATCTTTGTTTGAATAAACAATTGGTCCCAGACCTGTTGGTGTGGTTTCCAGCACTGGGGAGATATTTCTTGCCGGGTTTGTAAAAATGATCTAAATGGATCCGACATCTTGACTATAAAACATCTGTAACATTACACATTTAGTTATGTTACTGGAGTCTTGAGTTCATTTTGATGGGTAGTATTTTATCTGCTACTTTTCCCCTTCTGAAAGCAAAGCTTTCTGTAGAGGAGGATTTATAGAAATGTATTTCTAGCACAAAAAAAGGCATACACATTAAGATGTTGGAGTAAAGGAGAAATAATGTCTTTTTTTGGAGACCTTGGCTGATTTATCTCTTGCTTGGTAGTTTGATATGACCTTCCTGGCTAGGAACAATATTTTTTGAGTCTTCCTTTAATAACAATAATGTCAGTAACAATGTCTTGCACTATTCCAGCATCTTCAAATCAGACTTTCAGCGGGTTAGGCTTTTAATGAGTGAAACCTCACAGGCTCCATTGAGCTGTGGGGATATATTTTTGTTCTTCTTTTTGTGGAAATCAAGGCACGTAGCACTCGATTGTGCAAGGTACTCAACCTAATGAGGCTTCCCCAAATGCTGCGAGTTCAAATGTGTGCGTAAATGCTGAGCCCTGCAGTCTCCAGCTGAGCTTCTCCCAAGACTGTTTGATACATCAGTCCTGTGGAGACTGAAATGACTTGCCCTGTGGTCAATAAGTGAGTAAACATCACACTAGGGAGACCAGTTCTTGTTGCTGTGAGGTGCTGCCTTCCTTTGGAAAAAGTATGGATGTTTTCTCTTGCCTTACTTCCACTCTTCGTTCTCTGTGCAGCTCCTCAGGGGCCTTTTTATTCTTGGTCAAGGGTTATTTCGTCTGCTTTAGAGTGACAACAATGTTGCTTTAATAATGGCCGGTGGGTTCCCTCCCTGGCAAGGGAAACATCTCCCCTCTGTGAGCTGAAGGCAGGAATATTGCAATTCCTGTAATTCACCAGCCCATTTGTGTGGGGGGGGAAAAGGATAAAAGCAGAGACAGCATTTCATAAAACTGTGAAAGTATTTCAACAGCAGTAATAGGCAAATCTGGGCATTTTGCAAGATTTTCAGTGGCCTCGCATCAGAGAAAAAGCTCACCCTTGTGAAAAGCCAGGCATTGCATCCACATTGGCTTGACTCAGCAGATGAAGGAAAACCTGCTCATCAGTAACTGATTGCCATGTGCATGTGTATTATGTAGATGAAATTAATCAAGGCTAAGGGTTAAAGTTTCCATTTGTTCTTCACAGAGAAATCATCTGGAGTGTGTTGGGAAGGAGGTAAATTGCTTTACACATTTCTTATCCCTTTCCTGTGAATTTTTCTTGTTTTAGCAGAACATTATCTAGAATCTTAATGGAGAGCTCTCATCACTGATATGACAGGGTTAACCGACTTTATTCCACCCTGCTTTACCTGTAGATCTGTATTGCACATGGATTTTGAACATGCCCTTGGAAACCTGGTCTGTCACAACTGTGTGTTCTGTTGGAGGGCACAAGTTTTCTGGTTGTATTTTGGATATGGCACACGATGTTTCTTTCCAGGAGGTGGTATAACACAGATGAGGAGTTGATGAACGTGGTAATGGTCAGTAAATATGTGTTCCCATCAAATATTGCTGCCATGGCTTCCAAAGTGAGATCCCTGGCAGAATGCCAGCCCTCCCTCCCTTCCTTCTTCCCTTGCTCCTTCCCTCTCTCTCTCTCTATTTCTCTCTCTCTATTTCTCTCTCTCTATTTCTCTCTCTCTATTTCTCTCTCTCTATTTCTCTCTCTCTCTATTTCTCTCTCTCTCTCTATTTCTCTCTCTCTCTTTCTCTCTCTCTCTTTATTTCTCTCTCTCTCTTTATTTCTCTCTCTTTATTTCGCTCTCTCTCTTTATTTCTCTCTCTCTCTTTATTTCTCTCTCTCTCTTTATTTCTCTCTCTCTCTTTATTTCTCTCTCTCTCTCTACTTTCCCAAGGTGAAGTTTTGCCAGTAGCCTGTAGATTTAGGACCAGAGGCTTAATTGCTTCCCACTGGAACCTTCGGCCCTCATTACATGGGCATTGCAAAAATCCACCCCCCCTCCAGTCACATTGGGCAGTGCTCTCTATTTGTGGCCCTGAGATGTATTAATTTAAAAATAATTATCTTCATTTAAACTTATTAATGCACTTTTTAAGCACTGCTGAACAGCAATCAGGCAGGCACATTGGATGAGTTGTCTGTGCTCAGTGAAGATTTAGAGTTACCTTCTTAGTGCACCAAGGAGCTGAAGCGACCAGGGGGATTTAAATAGATTTTCTGTGCTGCCCTCCCCTTGGCTGTGCTTCTGTAACCAGTCAAAGAGTTAACTGGAGCATGGGAGACTGGAGCAGCCCTCAGGGATGTGTTATAACTGGTTGTAGTGAGGCTGTGGAGCCAGGAGCTATTCCTGGGCTCTGGAAGGGGGAATGCTGGCTCTGGTGAATTTTACCGTATCTTTTGATACGAATCTTGAAGCCACATTTTGCTCAAGAAACTGCTGAGCTCTCACAGCTGGGGCTAATTTTCAGGAGATTGGATCTCCCATGTAGGGAAGCTCTTTGTGGTGGTGCAGGTGAAGGTGTGGCTGTACCTGGAGAGCAGAGGGTGGCTCTCCAGGTACAGCCATGGACAGCAAACTTTTTCTGGGGAGGACCCACCCCTTCCTGAGGGATGGTTGTGGCCTGTGACAGGCTGCCATTGCTTCACTCACTGTACCTGCGGGTGGGAAGGTGAGGGGCTGGTCCTCCCGGGGGGCACATGAGAGTTAAATCAGTGGCAGCCAGGAAGATAACCAGGAAGGGCCCTGCTGGCCCCTGGCCACATTTACTTGTGAAACTCCAAGGATGGCTTTGGCAATCACTGCCAATTCAATCTGTCTTATAAAAATCACTTTGTGTGTTCTGCCTCCTGCTGATGCCAGTCATCGAGGGAGAGAAATAAACCACCAGCCAAACCCCAACCCTCCCAATGTTAACAGCAGAACCCAAGACAGCCTAAAACTAGGAATGGAGCAGGGATGAAGTTAACAGTTTGGTTTCTGAATGGCTTGGGAGAATACAAGCCATCTGTATTTTCCCAGAAATCAGGGGAACTGATTTACCCCACCAGGAATCTGCACCAGTTGTTTGGATTAAAGAGCTCTTTCATTCCCACATATTTCCTATAGCTCGAGCAGCTCTCACAGGATGACATGAGCTTACACAGGGGTCAGGCACAAGGTATTTGCACTGTTTAAGTCTTGCTGAAATCCTATTTTGAATACTTAAGCGTGTTGTACGTGGCACATAAAGCTGCACTGCCTTTGCCTGGGATTGAGTTTCTCTTGCTTTTGTGGGGCTTGAGAGTCGAGTGTTTGCTCCCTGATGGAACACGATGCTCGGCACAGCACATCCATCACTTGGGAAACAGAAATACAGGGCATGGGGATAGTTCTGGGGTGTTCCTGTACTTGCTGAACAGAGAAAGGTTGGAAGCTTCTACTAAATGTTGCCTTCTTCATCATGACTTTGCATCACTTTTCAGTTGAGTTTTTTAATAGCTTTTTGAAACTTCCTATGAGGATCCCAGAGGGGAAAAAAAGGACCTGGAGAATTCTTATGGTTTGTGCTCTGCCAAAGAAGCCTGGCAATTCAGTTAACAAGATCACTTCCCCTATTACATGAGTTATTGTTGTTTTTAATTAGAAGTAATGCTGTGGTTTGAATGTACAGCACAATGGGGTATAAAATGCAGTTCAGCACAGATAGAAAGATGATTTTTCTAATTATAAACCTATTTAGAAGGTGGATATGCTAGAAATGATGAAATGCCAAGCTACAGATGAGGTGAGCAGGCTGGAATATGCATGTGCCCACGCACCCACACTGTCATAGGAGAGAGAGGAGAGTGCTCTGGAAAACAGTTATAGATGCGTAATTAGTTTAATCTGAAATTAATGCTAATTTCAGCAATTTGCAATGCATATTCACTATTAGTACTCTAGTCCACTTCTACCATATTGGGAAATTGAGGATGCAAAGCCTTGATGAATTCCACACTGGTGTGTGCTAGAGCTGAGTTCAGGCACAGGTTTCCAGGGTGTTCTTTGAGCCCTGTGTGTTGGTTTGCTTTAGCCCTGTGTCTCTGCCTCCTGCTTTGGGATTTTACACATGGATTTTACTTTGCAACGAGACCTTCCAGTGGCACATTCTGTGCTAGCTGAGTGTCAGCACTCATCCTTCCCAGGCTCACAGTCCCTGCCTCCTGAGCAGGAGCTCATCTCTAAAACTGGGGAGGGGGAACACAGCAAAAAAAGGCTGCATAGGGAATGGTTGGGAAATGACACTTAAAACCATTACCCTGAAGTCAAATAGGTAACTTCTTTGTTTAACATAGACAGGGCCTTGGCTCATCTAGATGAAGTAGTGGGTACTTGGGTACTTGTTGCTTGAGATTTTGAAATTCTGGGAACTGTGCAAAATATTTAATGAGCCTAAAATCCCCTTTGTTCATTGTTAATAGTAGGGATAGTAAGACAATTTCATTGGGGAAAATAAACCCACAAGAAGACAAAGAGCAGCGTTGGTGTGTGAGGGATGTTCATGGACTCAGAGCTGGAGGCTCTGGCTCTGCAAAACGTCATTCCTTCATTTCAGCTGAGTCCATTGGGTTTAGCTCATGTGAGCATTGATGTGTTCGAGTGGGACAGGACTTCTGTTCCCAGAGACTGCATCTTCAGCCTGTTGTTTAGAGGAGATTTACCTTATATGCCCCAAACTGATCTAATTACAGCCTTAACCTTTGGAAAAATGGCATAAACTCAGCAGACTTGCCTGTCTAAAGCAGGGAAGGTTTTTTCCTGCTCGTGCACCACCTGAAGTGTTTGCTCAGTTTCAGAACACAAAGGCGATTATATTTTTCAAAACCAAGCCAATAAATGGAGTGTAACCTTGAATGCCTCCTTGCAGGAGTAGTCACATGTGTTTTGATTAACTCAACACTAACACCATATACAAACAGCAGTTCTGCTGCGCTCACAATTAACAGGCTTTGCAGCGGCCTCAGATCTGCCTCTCCTGGCGATTCCTTCCGCAGCGAGAGAGAGACACCTTCAGTACACAAACCCTCCCAAACCACCCAGTGCCCACGGTTTGCAGAGCCCTGCAGTAGCCACTGATGAGCTGCGGTAGCCACTGATGGATGTATTGAGCTGCAAAGGAAGACTGAAGGCACGAAGCTGGAAGCGTTGTGGTTTCGGAGTGACCCAGACCTGTTGGAGTCGTTCATAAAACATGGATTTGTGATTGATTCACACAAATCACTTCCTATTACCCAAACCCTGCTGTTCCATGCGAGGAAAGGGCAGATGGAGCTGCTGGTGGAGGGACTGAACCTACCAGTGCTACAGTGACTCCCTCGCTGTTTGAGGTGGGGGGGGGTGTCCCTGTTGTGAGCAACCTCCAGAAAGTAGATTCTGAATTTACTCACAGGAAAAGATAAAGATATGCAGTGACTTCACTGGAGGAACTTCAGACTGGGGATTTTGTTTGGGGCTTTTTGTTACAAAAATAAAATAATGATAATGACTGGTTTTCTTCAATATATACATAAATGTTTTTATAGAATTGTAGGATTCTTCTGTTAAATATATGCTGATCTATTTTCTGAGCCAAATGAGTTTTGATTTTAAAAAGCCTTTAATTTTAGAAAGCAGCTCAAGTTACCAGTGCCTGTGATCATTGGTGCCTCTGACCCTCTGTCTTCTGTAATGCTT
>JAOXXN010000246.1:10089613-10113204 GCA_026770055.1 Myrmophylax atrothorax | reverse complement strand
ACATAGGACATTTGCCAATCTGCCAAACGGCCCCTTGAGGTAGTGCTGTCCCTGAATGCCACCCAGTGTCATTGTCAAGGCTTTATTGGAGCCCTATTTCCTGCAGACAGTACTTGGTGAGGAACAAACTGCCCTGTCAGCCATTAGCAATGGGAGATTTGGGGTCTTTCCACTTAACGTGGATTTTCTCAGTACTTGTATTTGCATGTACACCTGGTCCTGGTAATTGGATGTGCTTTAGAAGAGCATATTTCTAGCTCAAAGCTGTGCCAGGGGAGATTCAGGTTGGGCATCAGGAAGAATTTCTTAATGAAATGTGTGGTCAGATGTTGGAAGGGGCTGCCCTGGGAGGTGGTGGAGTCCCCAAGGAACGACTGGACGTGGCACTCGGTGCTCTGGGCTGGGGGACAAGGTGGGGATTGGTCACAGGTTGGACTGGGTGATCTTGGAAGTCTTTTCCAACCTCAGTGATTCTGTGAAAATCTTTGTTATTGGTGATCAGTGTCTGACAAAGGAGGGGTCCCTGCTGGAGGGAAATCCATGAGCAAGTGATTACATTTTTCCCCTGTGTCTTTTGAATGTCCCATCATGTTTGGTAGTCTTTGACTGTGATTCCTCGGGCTGACAGTGTGTGCCCCGAGTCTCCGGTGCCCTGCTCTTGGGAGCTGTGTGCTGAGCAGGACCCCAGGATTGGTGCTGTGCCCTGAGGAAGCCTTGCCTCGTATCATGTCTGTTTGATTGCCAAGGGAGGATGTGCAGGTTAGAGCAGAGTTGGGGGGCTTTCTTTCCAGCTGGTCCGAGTCCCACCACAGTTATCCAGAGATTGAAAACTGGGGAGGCTGTACCAGCACAGACACGTGTGGAGGAGAGCAGCTCACCTGGCACGAGTGCCAGGGAGAGGAATGGGCAATTCCAGCAGCAAGGCAGCCCCTCTGATGAGGGTGAACCCGAGCTGAGCACAGGCTCATGCTGAGGGACCTTCACCCCTTCCTCTCTGCTGGGCAGAGATTGTGTCCAAACCTGCCGTGTCTCCCGGGATCTGTGGGTTGGGGGAGAGGGGGAGCTTGGGGCAGTGGCTCCTGGCTGAGCCCAGAGCGAGTCTGGGGGCACCTTGGTGCTTGTGCCACAGGTGGAAGGCAGGCAGTGAAACCTGCTGCTGATCAGAGGAATTGCTCAGGCTACACATTTTCTATTCTTGTGCTGGGGGGAATGTGGTAACAAAGCAATTGAACTGTCTCTTCAGGGAAACGTAGATTGTAAAAGCAGACTTAATTTTGTGCTTCACTTTGGTACCAAAGAGCTGATTTCTGAAACCATTTCCCAGCTCACAACACATCTCTAGGCATTAAAATGTTGTGAATTTGCTTGTCATTACCAATATTTTCTTTGACTGAAGCTATTGAAACAAAGTGGTCTTTTTTTTTTCCTTTAACCTTCAATCTTGCTTCTAAAAGCAGTAGCTCTCTTTTTATTTCTTTCTTGGTCAAATATAAAAATGATGATAATTTCAAATACTACTTTAGAATAATTGCTTTCCTCCCTCTTTTGTATGACAACAGAAGCTTGGCCTGATCTTAAATCAGATGCTGGCAGGCAGAGGGCTCTTGACAGCCCTGCAAAATCCTTTAGTTACAAGTCGGCTTTCGCCAATTCTTTATTTGTAAATGACAATTTTCTACAGAAAAATATATGCTTGGGCTTCAATTTCAGAGCCCTAGATTGCAGCCAGGAAAAAATAATTGAATTTTTACACGGGTTTTTTTCCTTTCTTTTTCTTCCTAACTTGAAAAAGGGAAAAAACCCAACATAAAGTGGAGCTCTGTAAGGCATGTTTGGGGCTGATGGAGGAGAATATCTGATTAATGTGCATGGCTATAGGGATGGGAGTGGTGGTTGATTTGTTCTTCTCTGGAAAGACCTGGGGCCACTCCAAGCTTTGTGTCCAGTGCTTCAGCTCCATGGAGGCTTTTCCCACTCCGGGATGTGGGACAGGGTCCCGTGGCATGGTGTGTCGGGGTGATTATGCTGTGTGGAGCAGGTCTGGGCCATCCTTGCTATCTCAGTAGCTCTTGTAAGAGGCATCTTTAGTGAAAAAATAAGACGGTGATAAAACCCCAGGCTCTGCCCCGAGCAGCCCCGGCCGTGTGTCCCTGGCCAAGCGCCTGGGGCGATGCCTCTCTTCGCTGCCCGCTGTTTGGCCAGCCGGGCTCTGGCTCTGGAGTTATGGAGCATTTTTCCCTCCACTCTTGGGAAGTTGGCTGCTTCATCCAGTTTTGCAGAGAAAACAAATTTAAGCTTTTCAATGCATGAATTTTACATTAACATGTTTGTTGCTTTCCTGAGTTAAGGCACAGTGTCGACTCAAACACCTCTGTGTGGTGGGTTGGCTTTGCTGGGCTGTCTCCAGCTGTACAGCCATGGCCTGCTCCAAGCTGGGGAGTTTCCCCTCAGCTCAGGTCTGCTGGGATGGTGGGGGCCCTTCAGAGCATGCTGACAGCATTGTCCTGGATCTGCCAGGATTTGGGGTGGCCCACAGGGGTCAGGTGGGTTGGGATCAGTCCACCAAAGACACCAGCTTCCCCTGACATCCCTGGGGTCTGTGTCTGTGGGCTGATACTGCCCATCTTTGAGGGCTGCAGGTTATGGATGGTGGGCTGTGGGATGGTGCATTCTCCGTAGGGAATCCAGCACCGTCCCTGTGCCTTGTGTGCACCAAAATTGGGTGCACGTGGATCAGCAGAAGAGCTGGGTGCTCAGCTGAGGTCTGGGGAACACAGATGGATTTTTGGAGGGGCTGATCCAGCCCTGATGGATGGTGATACTGTGAGCTGGAGTGTGGGTGGTGGCTGCTGGAGGATGCTACATTGGCAGCTCTGCCTGTCTTTCATAATTTGATTATTTTTAAAGTAACTGTGCAAGTTCCTTTTAAAGTGACCCATGGAAACTTAATAACACATCGCTTCGATTTGGTATAATTGCTTTTTGTCTGCTGAAGAGAATTCATCCTGTCTGTAGGAAAAGGAGGGGGAAAGGCACGTTGCTTTTGAAACAGTAGCTATGAAGATATGACACTTGGACTCCTTTTTCACTTATATTTGCATTGAGAAGCACAATAAAAATCATTTATTAAAGAAAAATATCCGGGGGCTAGAGTTGTTATTGAGAGCCTTTACTCAGCCATCTCTCAAATAAAAACAAAACAAGACAAAGAGAAAGAAGTATCTAATCAAATCGAATAGAAATTGCTTTTTGTAAAGAAATATTCTCATTATCTGGGTTAGGGATGGAATCTGAAGAATATTTCTTTTTTTCCAGATATTGTTTGAAATAATCTGGTTAATCCATGTGCTTGTCTTATAATTTCTTGCAGATGGTCACAAGAACAAAGAAAATATTTGTAGGTGGATTATCGGCTAATACGGTAGTGGAAGACGTGAAGCAATACTTTGAACAGTTTGGCAAGGTAAGTTCTGCCCAAGTAAACACTACAAAGTTCTTCTTTCTTGCTTTTCTTTTTAAAGTCTGTTTTGAAAAACAAAAGTGTGGTGAGGGCTGCACTCAAAGGAGAGGCACAGTTTTTTCCTTTCTGTGTCAGTTCTTCAAGCCCCTGAAATTCCTTCTCTGTTCACTCTGTGTGTGTGTGTGTGTGTGTGTGTGTGTGTGTGTGTGTGTGTGTACAACGTTGCCAACACTGTTTACTTCCATTAAAGAAAAAAAGCATCATTGGGAGGTGAATCTGTGTCTATTCAAGAAGAATTTGACCCTTAGCTGAATGATTATACAGTTGTCTTCTCCATAAAATTAGCCTTCTGTTTGCCTTGGTTCCAGTGGCAAAAGGGGCAGATAGATCTATTGGAGAGCTCATTAAGTTGTGAAAATGCCTGAAGGAACTATGTGGAAAGCAAGAGTAATGTGGAAGTCACTAGAATATCCCCTTTATTTCTTAGTAGAAAATCCTTATGCAAGATCCTGTGCAGATTTATGTAGAAACTTGACATTGTTAAAAAAAAACCAACATAAAACCCCCCAAACCCAAACCAAACAAGTTCATGCACAGAAAGAGAACTGAACCTTGCCAGAATAGTCTTTGCTGTGATGTAATGACTCAGACCCCACAGTCCAGGCTCTGTCTGGAGCTTCCTGGATCCCCAAGGCTGCTGGACATTTGTTCAGGAGACCAGTGGGTGAAGCGCTTGCAGAGCTGCCTGCTCTGAGAGCAGTTTTTGGTATGACCTTCCATGGGGCCTCCTGCCAGTCCCACTGTCCGTGGGGCTCCTTGGATTCCAGTTCAACAGCTCGAACACTTCTGGAGTGCAGCAGGTGATATTTTGGATGCAGGATTGTGTGAGGACACAGTGGGGTATCGCAGAGCAAAGCAGCTCCCATTCCTTGTAGTTAGTTTATGTTTCTTTTATCTGCCCTGGAAAGCCTGAGCCAGGCAGGATTTTGTGGAGGGCTGAGGAGGTGAGTTTGTAAATGGTTCCTGTGCTGGATTGATAGTTGTTTTGCAAACCAGTCATTTTATTTTCAATAATAATCTTCGATTCCGGCAGGATGTTTACAGCCTGCTGAGCCTTTTATTAAGGGATTACATGAGCTTTTGGATGTTTCTTCTGTAGTTACTTCTAATTGCAGAACTCCACTAACCTGTATTTTTGAAGTTAATAATAGTTTCAATATAAGTGCTTTGCATATTGTCTGGATGTTGTCTTAATACAGTCTTTTTAATTTCACCATCTGGTAGTTTCATGCTTGCAGTTTTACAGTCCCTGAGAATGCACAGCCTGGCTGTGTCTCAGGGTGACTGGGGACTCGGGACGCTTCAGTTCTGCTTTCATGCTCTGCCTTTCTTCAGGCAGCTTAGCAGAGGTTTGCCTTTCCAAAGGCAATACTTTGGGAAAATCAAATATTTTTTTCAAGTGTCTTAATTTGAAGGCTAAAAAATGAAGGAGCTGAAAATGGTGGGAGTTAGGATCAAGGCAGGAACCCCCTTCCCGTGGTAGCACAGCTGGGATGTTCTGCTGAGCCTGCATGGTCCAGGCATTAGAGCTCAGCTCCCACAGGACTTGTGCTCGCAGCGGTCAGTCCATGTTTTTCCACATCACCTTTTCCAGTTGCATTCCTGTTTCTTGCTTCCTTGTTCCAGCTGCTGAAGAGTTTGGTGAAGCCGGTGGTGTTTGGAGCAGAGACTGCTGGGCTTTGTCACCGTGACTTGACCTTGGTGCAGGTGTTCAGGGTCTCCCCACGGTGCTGTGCTGTTTATCAGCTGGGACAGTTTGGTTTCAGGGTGTTTTGCAGTGATCCTCCCCCAGCTCTGGTTGTCAGGAGGTGCAGAGCTGGTTAATGACCCTTGGAAATGGGGACTTGTGGTCCAGCTCAATTAGAAGACTTGTTACTATGCCGTGGGTGGTGGGATTCTGCATTCACATACAGTGACCCAGGACTGGTCCTGTGGGACATTCCAGGAGCCCTGTCCGTCTCAATCCTGCTTCCCTGCCTCTCTGTGACTTCCTTGCTCAGATTTCTGTCGCTTTGGGCAAGGCCTGTGCTCATCTGTGCCCTGCTCAGAGCTCCAGTCAGGCCATTACCATGCAAACAGTGATCCCCATTGATGGGTGAACTCTGCCTTTCTTGAAATAAAGCAAATTGCATTACATAATTAACGTGCGGGGAGCCGCCCATGTTTGATAAGAGCATCTCAGGTGACTTGCTCTTTGAAATGCTGAGCTTATTTATCGGCACGGAAAAAATTGCTTACCGACCGCTGCGATTCCTGAAATCCTGTTTGTACTTGCTGTGGAGAGGAGCTTTGCAGCCAGGGGAGGTTGTTTTGGTAACTGGAGGTAGCTCTCAAAATACATGATGTGAGTAAAGCAGCCCCCAGCTTTGGGGCCAGGCAGGCTTGCTCATGTAACTGGAGTTGGCAGGAAAGGGATAAAGTGTTGAATTTGAAACTGCAGCTTTTTGAAAAGTCAGTGCCAGAACCTTTGTCTCCAGGGAAAAAAAAAGCTCTTCCTGACTTCACCAGTGAAAGTGCCGGACGTTACAGCATCAAAGTGCATAGTAATGATAATCCTGAGACTTGGATAGTGAGATTTCTCAGAGTGATTATTTTTCTTTCTGTAAAGCCTAGGAGATCTGTAGGAGGCCCAGCTTTCCTTTTGGGAAGGTGGGTATTCCTTGCTGCTGTAATCTGCACAGAAAACCAGGAAAAATTACCTGAGTGAAGCCAAAAGGCTTCACAGAATGAGCCCAGAGAAAGATAATGAACAGCCTTGTGATTGCTTAGAGTTAGTGAGGCTGAACCTGTGCCCCTACAGTTGTTGTGGGGCTCCTCAGAGAGGCTTGGCGGGGTCTGGGTGCCAAGAATGGGGTCAGGCTGCTGAGGAGGGGAAGGCTTCTCCTCCCAGTGGTTTCAGGGAGCAGGATCCAGGGAGGGTACAAGGAGGCCAAGCTGGGAATACTCCAAACTAAGCCATAATGTTTACAATTAGAAGAAAAAAAGAAAAGCCATTGTGTTACTCCCTGATCCTGACAGTCTAATGCATTTGCTTGTGGGATCCTCTGCTATTTCAGTCAAAGATGTTCCAAACATTCTTACAAACAAAATAAATTCACTGGCCATGTTTACCCGTCTGGGCTCTGCAACATCACCCTTGTACTGGGAGGGAAAAGCTGCTGAGACCAGGCTTTGAAAGAACTTAAATGAGAAGTGTTAGAGGTGAGGAGGACTAAGGGGAAGCTCAACAGGGCTGGCATTGCTCCCGAGAGGCCACAGTGCTGCCCTGAGCCATCAGCATGGCTGGGGCTGCAGATCTGCCTGGTTTATGGTTTTCTGGAAGTGTAAGCAGTGTGGAGCTCTGAGATAGGGATATGTTGGAGCATTTAAGACTTTGGGTATCATTTGAAAAAGGAAAAAAACCAAAACAGTCTCCTAAAACCTCACCCAGAGCACTGTGACCAGCAGAAGAAAGCCCTGAGCACTAATAACTTCTCAGGACCAGCATGTTCTGCACCTTCTAAGCTGCAGGCACTGATGAGAGTTCAGAGGGTTCCTTTTCCCAGGTGCTGCTCCCTTCACTGAGCTCCTGTGAAAGCAGCCCAGTCCTTCGTTTGCGACTTGCAATTATACTTCACATGGCGAACTGTGTAATTAGTTTGGAAGACTTATGCCTAGTCATTGGTTTATCCTAATCGGCTTTGGCTTTTCCCAACAACAAAGTGAGCTTATTTTCCTAAGCTGAAACAACTCTGCTCCCTTTGTTCCTCTCTTTTATTGTCTCATTCCTTTCATTCTGTTTTACTGCCAAAGTTTTGTTTCATTAGGCCTACAAGTCATTTCCAATCCAGTGGGCTGCTACAATAAGGCCTTTATAACTCAGCTGCCCTGGTTCCCATGTCCCTTCTGGTCCAGAGCCAGGACTTGCTGTTTGACATGAGATTTTAACCCTTTGGCTGCCCCAGCTGCTGGTCTCCCCTTGGTGGGGCTGAGCCAGGCTGGGGATGGGGCTGGAGGAGACCCCTGATGAGCTCAACGATCTTAATGATTGCGTGAGGCTGTTAATTGACACATTAATGTGGTTGGGCTGCAGGTAATGCTTTTGGGCCCAATTACTGAAACAGGATTCTGATTAAAAATTTTCTTACTGTAATGAGTCATGGGGGGAACAGTCCTTGGAATGAAAAGGCCACTGTGTCCTTCCAGCATGGTGGGAACAGAGTTATTATGGTAAAGGTGTGTTTTAATTGTCCCGAGCTCTTAGATCAGCCCATGTATGACTGTTCTTGTAGAAAAATCAGAGATTTAAATATATCGTTTTTTGAACCAGGATGGTGAATTTTGAAGGAGATGTGTGAAATAGTTTTGTGGACAAGCAATACTTTCACAAATTGTTATTTCAGGCAGCTGGAAGAGCAGTTGGTGGCCCCAGAAGTTTTACTGCTTCTAAAACTCTTGACGTAGGAGCATTGGCTCTTTGTTTTTCCTTTCACAGTAGTCCTAAAGTGACTTTGGGGGAAGGGGGGTGTGGGGTTTGCATTTTATTTTAAATTTCCAGATGAAATCGAATCAGCACAATATGTGTTAATTTTATTTTCTGTCCTGGCTTGCCACGAGGTCCCTCAGACTGATTGTAGGCATGTTTCAGCTTTGCTTGGAATATGTTGTTTCCTCAAGAATGGCTTTTAAGATTTGGAAATTTTGAGACAAGACAGAATTTCTGAATTAGCTCTCTGGATCTGAAACATTTTCTATAGTCACTTGTTATTTCCTGTGAGACACAGAGCAGGCAAGTGGAATCATGAAAACTGGATTCTGAGGTTGGGTTTTTTTCTGTGAAACTGGTGAGCTTTTGAAAACGTGTAATTTTCTCATTGCTTCTTCCTGCAGCCTGACTTAGTGTCTAGAGGCAGTTAAGCAAGTGAGAGGAGGTACCTTCTCACACCTGTCCTGGCTCCAGGCACACCTGCACAGATCCAGGGTGCTGCCTCACAAGGGAACTAAAGTTGGAAGCAGCGAGGCTGGGAACAGCAAAATGTGAGAACAAGACTCTACTGCTGTGGTTGTACCATGCCCTGCATTATAACACAGACCTCAGTGCAAGTAATGACCAGTTTAACCTTGGAAAAAGTAATCTTTATAATAATGAAGTCCCTCTGCTTTCTCTGCGTGTCGAGAGGGAAGGAGGTGGGATCCACGCAAAGGATTTCAGCCTGGTCGGTTGGTTGACTTGAATCACTTCCTACGTCTGTCCTTGCTGACAGCTGTGAAAATATAAATCATGGAACAGGAGAGAAAACTCCTCCTTGTTTGGCTGGGCTGTCTGGGTGTGAACGAGTTAATGCCACTGTGGTATTAAGCACTCCAGTGGTTTACTTTTCCCTGAGACCTCGAGTATGGCCTCTGAAGATGTTATTACAATAGAGTTGTTAGCATGAGAAAAGGTGGTTTTCTCGCCATGGGTTCATTTTGGGGGGATTTGGAAGTCTGTGTGGAGCTGGGGCTAAGGCCAGAGTCAGGAGGTGCAAGGAATTCTGCTTGTGTGAAAGTGAAAGCTCAGTTAATTTAGCCTTGGCAGAGAGTTTGAATTGTGTTGTCACCTCGGCTGGACATTGATATGTAGATTTAACGGTCAATAGGAGACATGGATGGGCTGTCCTGAAGTATTTGCTTTGCAGAAAAGTCATTTTTTGGTTTGACAGGTTGTTAGTTTTTCACATTTTTCAGCACTGTATTTCCCAATTCAGCACTTGGGAATTGGTTATGTTTTATGAAATGAAGGGACAAATTTGGACTCACATTAACATTCTAGTCTGTAATAGCTGGAGTTCCCAAAACATTTACAATGTGCAGTAAAACAGAGAACGTGATGGCATTTTTTAGCTGCTGCTGCCCTCGGTGTTCCCTTCCAGAGCGATTCTGAGCTCTGGGCCTGGTGTGGAAAAGCTCGGAGCTCATCCTGTCCTTTTTTCTGGTACCTGTCAACTTTTGTTGAAAGAAGTTACTTCATTTGAATCACCTCATCTCCTTAAAACAGAACTAGCAGTGGACAAAACTTGTCGTTTGCACCTCCTGATAAGTTTGGGACAACAAAACCCAGAGACCAGAATTCCCCCTCCTTCATGCTACGCCCTCTGCCCTGTTTTAGCTTTAAAGTTCCACTGTTTCTGCTTTTCCTTATTTTCATGTTATGTCCATGATATGCCAAAGGATAATGAATGTTCCTTTAAATTTTAGTTTTGGCATGAGATGAGGGATCTGGGTTATAGGGGTCCCTCATGGCCTAAAGCACTTTTTATTATTCCTTTTCCCTCCCACGCTTGCTTTTTCTTTTTTTTTCTTTTTTTTTTTCAACAAACAGAGAAACTCGATCGTTGCCTAAAAAGCAGCCACTGTTTTCATCCTGTACACAGGAAGTCAGTTTTAGGTGGTCTGTAATAAGCCACATGCTTTGTGGAAGTGGTTTTGTTATAAATTAGATGTTGGTTTCTACCTAGGTTTTATGAAAAGAGGAAATGTTAAGGCAGGATTTGTGGGCACGAAGGCAGTATCAGAGCTCAGCAGAAGTTTGGCGAACAGTTTTATTTCCTTTTCTCCTCTGGTTGATGGAATGCTGAGGAAGCTTCGAGCTGTAGCACCGAGTGAGATGAGGTGACAGTGATGGGGAGTTGGCTCCGAGCTCCTGTGTCCTGCTCCCACACACTGTCTGACTTCAGGCAAGTGTTTCACCCCCCTGCACATTCCCTAGGAAGCTCTGAAGGGCACAGGGAGTGTAAATACCCTGGCGCTCATGCCCTCTGCAGCCCCAGCACTGTGATGTGTTCACTGCAGGTACATGTGCTGAGGGGAGGTGGTGCCCCAGCACCTGCTGTAGGTGCAGCTCTGGGATCCCGGCTCCTGAAGGCAGGGCTTGTGCATCCTTGGGTTATAGTTACAGTTATTTTAATATAGTTCTTAATTCCTTTTATTTTTCTTTCTTCTGGCCTTCACTTATGGCCAGTGCCCTAACTTCTGCCTGATGTTCTTCAGTAATAGCAGGGGAGCAGTGTTGATCCTGAGCTTGTAGGGTGTGACACACACTGGCTACTCAGAGTTGTGCCAAGAGCCTGAGTGAAATCAGTCATTCATCAGGGCCCATGTTTGGGGAGAGAAAAGTTATGTGAAAATACTCATGTTTCCTTGTCCAGCATGTGTGTGAGTGTTTTTTGTGTGTCTTTGTGTCAGTTTTACAACTTAGTCAAACCCACGGAAATGATCTATATCCTTTCTGAGACCTCGAGAAAGTCAAGTTTGTTTTTCTCCCCTGCTTTTATTTTATACAAATGGAATAGGCTATATAAAATCCCTAACAAATTAAGTTAATCATGTTTGGTAACATCTTGACATTATCCCTGGAGCATTCTTGGATTCAGTCCCAGTGTGGATGAGTGGATTTGTAGGTGTAGAACTTCCCTGGAAGGAGATGATTTGTTTTTGCGGTGCTGTGGTGGCTTCTGTGAGCCCTGTCTGGGCCCACGGGTCTGGCTGCAAGAGGAGCTCTGCCCAGCAAGCTGCCTCGAAAGCAGAAGGTGGTGGTGTTAAACCACAGCATAGGAACCAGTTAAAATATTCTGATGGGTATTTTCAATATCTGCTGTGAAATTGCATGAGATTCCACTTTGGCACTTGTCTGGAAGTGCAGCCTCCAGGACGCTCCAGAAGTTATTTATAGTGTAGGTGCTGCTCCTGCCATCCATCGAGTGATAACCTGTGCTCAGAGCACTGCTGGTTTTTGAGAAGCTACAGCTAAGGGGGGGGCCAAAGCTTTGCCTTGGGAAAACCCATGTTTTAGCATCGATTTGCTAATGAAAAAGCAGCAGCAGTTATTTAAAACTTTGTGTGGTGTAATTGAAACCTGCACTCCTCTGCTCACAGATTTGGGGAAGGCTCACAGCTGAAGTGAGCTGGTTAAAACATAATTGATTGGAGAGTCAGCGTTTGATCATTGGCATCATCCTAAACAATGGGTATTCTGGCATTGAGTGATGGGATGTGAAACGTGAGGGTGTTTTAAATGCAACTCTGAGCCTGGGCCATGAAGAAAAGGGCTTTTAAAAGTACCCAGGAGGATCTTCATAGAAATTGTTCCAAAGAGGGAAAAGAGCACACATTACTAGAAGCAGGTGTAATAATCCTTTTTTCACATGGAAATAAATGGCCATATTGGTCAGTCCTAGAGGTGAAATACCTGAGGTTTGTTCACACATGGAATATGGAGGTGAGACCAGTTTAATTAAACTTAACGTCAATTCTGCAAAGGTAGAATGTGAAATTCATTTGACATCCACCACACATGTCTGTCTCTGTTAGGTCCACTTAATATTTTATTTTTGGGGGGGAAAAAAATGTGCCTGAGCATATTTGGGTGGAAGTGGAGTGGTGGCCAAGCATGACTAAACGTCAGACCTATCAATAATCATCAGTCCTGGTGATACCTGTCAGCCTGGAGAGGCAGAGAGGTGTGTGTGGTACAGTGTATGCATTTATAAATACAACTCCAGAAATGGGGACAAGGGCAAAGTAGCTCAAATGAACAGCCAATTAAGATAATCTAAACAGAATGAGGATTAACTGCCTCTTAATCTGAAGGGTACCCAAAATGCATGTGGCCAGTTCAGCTCAAACAAGTGTTTTCTGTGTCAGGGACGTGCACAAGGCGTTTGGGATGAGTAGGAATGAACATGGTGTGTTCATCCCACTGTCTGGGGCACAGTGGTGCTGGAACAGTGATCCAGGTTTGGATGGGTCCTGCTGGCAGTGTGTGTCATGGAATGAACCTCTGTGCTGTAGTGTCATTGCCATGGAAGTGTGAAGGAGTAAGAGCATTGGATTGGATGTGTTGTAAAGAAATATTTGCTTGTATAAAAGGAGTTCTTTTTCCAGAGTTGAGAGTGCTCACAAGTGTGTCAGGGAAGAAACTGCTGTGTGTTTTCTTTTTTAAAATGAATTGTAGTGGCCTTTGCTGCTGCTCCCAGCACTGAGAAAGGCTGATCTGAATCGATCAGTGAGGTATGTCCTGGTGGTAGGGCAAGGGGGTCACATTTGCACCCCTGTTCCAGGACTTTGCTTTTAAAGTCCAGCGAACATGAGCAGGATTCCACTTTGAGCATCTGTTTATTTTAACACTGGCCTGACAGAGTGTTGTGGGGGTGTGATGTCTGAAGGTGTGGGGCTGTTGGCTCGTTCCAGGTGTGTTGGGAAGGAGGGAGTGGAGGGATGTGCAGACCCTGCTGTGACGATGCCCCATTTCTGGAGAAGTCGCTGTGTGAGCAGTGACTCTCAAGGAGAAGGTGCCTGTGTTGACTCTATTACTCTGATGAGTGGTTTAGCGAGTTCAGATCTGTGCCATGTTAATTGTCAGGACTGGGAGGGTAGGAGCAGATTTCACCGGGGGCAATGGAAGAGATCCAATGAATTTCCACTCCGTTTCACTGCTTGGCAAACCAGCACTTACTGTCACTTTGCATAAATAGGTTTATTTCAGAGGGTCAGCCGTCACCACTCCCCCCTTCCCCTCCTGGCCCACCCTCCCCTGAAGGAGAGGAGGCCGACGAGCATTTAATTTCCCCAGCAGCAGGTGCTTGTCATCCATCTGAAGAAAGCTGCCAACATCTGGTGCAATTGCCTCGGCAAACGCAGTAACAAGGCGCCTGCAGTTCAAACGCAGAGAGAGCATTGCCTCTTTAATGATAACAAGCTGTTGGCTTCCCCTCTGAGATGAATTCATCTCACAGATGTTTGTCTAGTTTTGGCAATCTTATCACTATAGCTTTGGTGATTATGCTCAACTGGAGACTATTACTATAAAAGAAGTTTGAACTTGTTCCATTTTTGCATTATTTATTTATTTAGTAATTTATTTCTCTGCTTTCTGGATATAATTTGTATCAACAACTGTACTGTTGGTCCCATTACCCAAGTGCCCTCACTATTTTTATTGCATCTGCTGAACAGTAGCTCGCTACTTGACTCCCACCGCTGGCAAATGTCTTTCAGCCACACTGACGTTTTTAACATTCCCCATCAACAGCTTTGTGGTTTGAACCCTCTATTTAACACTACATTTTCTGGGATTACTTGGCGCTCACTATGTCTGTTCTCTCTAATAACTGCAATATACTCACAATTCCTACAAAGCGCGAGGCGCCAAGAAAATTCTGGATATTCCGTTTGGACGGCAGCACTCTGGTGACCTTGGCAGGGTTTGTAATGACAACGTACAACCGTCTTCATTGTTGGATCTTAAACGTTTCCAGCCTCTGCATGATTGTATGAAACATGGAGACCTGCAGGCTGAGGGATTCAGTGCTTGTTTGCTCTTGTTTGCTTTTCTAACATGCCTGTTTTTTTTAAGAAGACATTTTCTCCTGAACGCGTGGAATTTAATTCTGGTAAATAGGATTTATTTTTGGAAACGTGCTTGTGAATAGGTGACTCATGCCTGAATGAAGATGTGTCACTGTTGGTGGGGACACCATGTATATAATTTCTTAGGCTATAAATAGATGTCAGTCCAAGTACTGGTGACATGGTGATGCTTCGCACTGACTCGTTAGCTGCAGCCTGGCTGCTGAGCAGAGTGTTTAGAGTGTCAGTCTCTCCCGCTGGAGCAACAATTTCTGCTGATGCTTATGGAATAGACATCAATAGATTCGTGAAATCCTGGGAGTACTTTAATTGGCACAACAGAAATCAGAATTGAGGCACATTTCCATGCTGCCGTCGGGGGGTGTACTCATGTTTCATCTCTCATTGCAGAGGTGGAGAAACTGAGTTCTGGGGTCTTTGGGTGCTTGTCAAAGGCCAAGGTTATCACCTGAAACTCAGAAACTAGGATTGCTCATTCACTTCTGTTACTGAGTAGATTTTAAGGTAAACACTCAGGAGTAGAGATCACTCCCATTTTCACATCCTGGAAGTAGCAGTTCCTTTTTCCTTTTGCTGATGCTGAACTGGTTCCATGTTGTTGGTGTTTGCTCAATACCATTTACCCACCAACGCAGCACATATGGTTTAATGGCTGTCTTTTTTTTCTGCTTCTGCTGTAGTTACAGTATTATTAAAAATCCATTAAATTTTGATGTACATCATAAAGTATGTGCTCCTGTGAATGCGAGCACGGATAATTATTTCTGATGAATAAACCAAAAGGACAAGTATGTAAGAAGTTCATCCTGCAGCTTTCAATTTTCATTATATACATCTCCTGCAGGGGCAATCGTTGTGATGTTGCAGCTGGTTATTTCCATGGCCTGGCTCTCCCTGGAGATGGATGATGACAGTGCAAACTTGAACTAGCACAAGTGCCAATGTTTTTGCAGGTATATTTGTAGATAAATGGTTAAGCAGGGGAGGTAACTCTCAGGAAGGCAGAGGGTGTGAAAAGACTGTGGCATAGCAGCAGCTTTCTCTGTGTTGGTTCATTTGTGGCTTTGCGGAATCTTGAAAGTAACTCCATTATTTCTTATTAAAGTACCCCAGAAACGTAGCAACAAGGCAAGGTGTCATTTCTGAAACACCACCAGGAAGCTGGGCAAGCTCTTCTTGGTGTCCAGGGCCTGAAGGAGGTAAGGGAATAATGAAAAGTAATGCATTACAGTGTCTATAAAGTTTTCTGCAGTATATAATGACCCATGGGGGCCTCACCTGGTTTTCCATATATGATACATATATAGTGGTTACAGCATCTCATTAACTTTCCCATAACACCGACTACACTTCTCTTTAACACCCCCTTCAGGCTTCATGGTTTTTGCCAAGCATTTCCTAATGAGCAGGAACTTGAGTATTTATCATGTTTGCCTTCTGTCCCCAGCGGGCTAAGGAAGTGGTTGGCCTCTCTCCTGCCCCTTTAGTTTCCTATTCCTGAATGCTCTGGGCAAACCCAGCTCTGGCAGTGACCAGTCCTCTTGCTGAGAGTACTTACCTCAGTTTTCCCTGCTCTGATTTTGAGTCCTCTTGATATTGTGTAGAAGAGCCTTGTCTGCACCCAGAGTTTAGTCTTGGTGTAGCACATAAACTCTTGCAGGGACCTTGGTCTTAGCAGCAACACACAGCCCTTAGCTACCCCAAATAAGGAAGGCCGATTATCCCAACAAGTCCTAGAGATCCTACTAAATCCTTTGTACCTGTGGTTTCTTTGCACTTGGGTATTAGTGCTGAAACTTCTCAGGACTTGATGGATTCTGGGTGATGATTTGATTGCTTTTTGCCCTGGAGAGGCTCCTTCAGGGGTTTACACTGCCGCCTGTGTGAGCTTTGGCTGAGTTCAGGAAGACTGGTACCTGATAGATGGTGATGTGAGCTGGTGTAGCTGTCAGATGAGCCCAGGGATAAAGGGAAGGATGGAGTTATGCTCGTGCTGGGACCACGGCTTAGGAGTTGAGCTCTGCGGACGTGGCACTGATTTGCTGTGTTATTTTGGTCTTATTCAGGTCTCCATTGAAAATCTGGGTCTAATAGTGTGGCTTTCCTCTTGCTGTCGTAACTGCAGGCGGTTCAGGGGGGGAGCGAGCGTGTCTGTGTGCAGCACCTTGCCGTGACCTTGATCAAAGTCACAGTGCTGCTGCGATTCCAAATGATGACAAATAAATTCACCTTCACTCAGTTTAGTCTAACTGGCTTTGTTCCTTCATCCCTCATCCTCCCTGCTAAGGGTTTTGTTTACTTTCCCTGAAATGGAAGAGGCCCTGGTACATAGTCCTCTTGCAAAAATAAACCTCTGAAAAGGAAAACAAAAGAAAGGAACAAAAATCAGACTTGTCTGATTATACAGAGCAGATCCTGATTTTGAGTTCCAGGCAGCTCAAGCCAGAGGTTTGTTTAAGCGTAACACAAATTCTACCATTTTTGGATGGTTTGAATCTCTCCTCCTCTCCCTCCTGTACATTCAAAAAACAGTCAAAGAAGAGAACTGCAGTGAAATTCTGGAAGTAACATCTAGTGATTTTGTTTGGGTTTTTTTTTTCTTTGTTGCCTCCCCACTGTCTTTCAGTCAAATTTATGCTCCAGAGTTCCCAAAATCAGTCAGATGTGCTGGAAAAAGCTGTGTTTCGTTTGACCTTCTGACTGTATTTTGACTTTAAGAAAGTAAAGACCAGGTTACATCAGTTCTGAGCCTATCAACAAATTCTCCAACAGGGATAAAGAAAAGGAGCGAGAGAGTTAGAGAGAGAGGATCCCCTACCAGCTGCCAAAGGGTCTGTAGAGCTGTGGTGGCCAACCCGTGGGGCTGGGGCTCCCCCACACGCCATGCCCCTGCCAGCTCCCCATCCTGCACTTCGGATGTGCTGCTGAGTTCACTGAGCTTCTGTTGTATTTATTTACTCGCTGGCCACTTGAAATGTCTTATTCCTGTTTGTAGCTTGGAGAGCACGGCTGTCAGAATGGAAGTGAGCTCTCAGTGGTGGGCGACGTGGGAGTGAGCTGTGCTGGCTGGCGATGGAATCTGGATTAATTTACTTGATGGACTCCTCAGGCTGTGCTGACTCCAGAGGAGCCCATCCTGTCAAAAGAGAGGAGCTGCAGAGATTAAGTACCCAGCAATGGGGAAAGCGAGTGAATTGACACAAACACCTCCTGCCTTCCTGCTCCGCTTCCCTGAGGGTGACCTTGGTTGTCGGAGCTGTGGGTTCCTGGTGCCAGCCAGGGTGGGTGTGCAGGGATGAATGTCCCACTGCTGCCCCTCTTGCTGAGAGCTGCCTGTCCTGGGGCTGGGGCCATGTCTGTGGGAGCAGCTTTCTGCGTAGAGGGGCGGGGGCTCGAGTGTTTCCTTTAGTGAGGAGTTCCGCTGCTTCTGCCTGCACATTGAGTAAGGCTGTGTGTTGGATCTCTAGTATAAAGCAGGAATGGGCAGTTAGAGTCATAGCTGAAGGGAAGATGGCCTCTGCTTTGCTGCTGTTGAATGTTTCAGAGCACACCACGCAGCACATGGTGCATGTGGTGAGTCAGGGAGGCTGACGTTGCCCTGCGAGGATTCCCAGGAGCAGCAGCCTCAGCCTTCCCGATAACCATTTCCTGTGCTAGGAAATGGGATGGAGCTCAGGAGTAGTGTGCATGTGAGTCTGCTGACTAGCTGGGTCGTGCGTGGGCATGCTGGGGTGGCTCGAGCCTGTTTGGGTGGCTGCAGGCTCTTCTGTGACCCCACAGCTGCTGGCCAGGCCAGGCACAAGGCTGCGTGGCTGGGTTTAGTTGGCAGATGAGCTTCTTGGGGTCCACTGGCTTAAATACCTTGGTGGCTTCAGCAGATACTTCTTTAGCAGATTGTGGCCACTTTTTTGAAGTAAAGAAGCCCAAATGTTGGCTGGTCCCCATCCCCAAAAGAGCTGAAGAGGATAAGTGAAAACCTCTGTAATGCCAGAACTGCGCTTTGTTCATCGATAATTAGGATCCGGGTTTCTAGTTGGAAGTAAGCTTTGTGCTTGGTTGATTCATAGGTCATGTTTTCCATTTATTTTCTGTTTAAGTGGAGAGGTTTATATACTATTCCTTGACCTGAAAATTTATTCTGTAAAAGGTACAGAAGGTGCTGGCTGAAATAATGCATCCTTTGGGACTGGAAGCTTCTGACCTCTGTTTACATGATGTAAATCAGACTGGGGTAGAGTTGTGCAAACAGGCCAGGGCACGAGCTGGCAAGAGGTTGCTTGGTGCAACCTGGTCTAGTGGAATGAGTCCCTGCGCATGGCAGGGGATGGAATGAGATGAGCTCTAAGGTCCCTTCCAGCCTAAACCATTCTATGATTCTATCACATATCAGTGATGGGTCTGCCTGTGCTTTTCTGTGTCATCTTCTCAGACTCTTTGTGGCCTCTACAAGCAGAAGTGTCAGTGTTGGCACACGGAGCCACCAGCACGTGGAGCCTCTGGGCATGGGTACCTCTTTGTTTTACAGCCCGGGCAGGAATCCCTTCACTTGCTTAGAGTGCTGCTGAAATATTAATGCGGAACAAATCATCCGGTTTAAACTGAACATCAGACCGAGGAGAGAGCAGTGGTGTGCGATACTCACCATGGTTTGTACAGGGAAATGTGCCTCTGGTTCCTCCTGGCAGAGTGCCGTGGGCAGGAGGATCTGTAGTAGCCTGGTCCTCTACATGGTGAAAGTTTTGGGTTTTAACCCTCTGGGAGCTAAGGTGAAATGAGAGAAGGAGCATCACTATTTTGCATCATCTGTGAGTGATTGGGAGGGCATTTGGAAAAAGTGAACTGTGCTTGGGACTTTTTCAGACAGACTGCTCAAGGCAGTTATT
Organism: Myrmophylax atrothorax; assembly: GCA_026770055.1. NCBI lineage: Eukaryota > Metazoa > Chordata > Aves > Passeriformes > Thamnophilidae > Myrmophylax > Myrmophylax atrothorax. Next base: position 10,094,415 of record JAOXXN010000246.1, on the reverse strand, counting down.
TTTCCCAGATAGTAAATCTAGGAGACTTCCTCAGCAGTCTGGTAGTAATAATAATACTTACATGGCACTTCACATTTTCCAAGTGCTGTCCAAGTAGCTGATCTGTCTTTTTGCAGCAATATATAGTTAAACGTGAAGGATATTGGCCTGAATCTGCAGCTGTTTATCAGCCATGTCTGTGGGTGAATTTACTTTTCTGCTGGTTTGTACCATGTGAGTAAACTCATTTCTCCTGTGTATCTTGACATTAATTCTAGTCTTTCATCTTGCTACTGGAGATGATCTTTAAAGCAGAGCAGAGAAGGATGATTTTCTGCCTGTTGCTTTACCAAAAAGATGAGCACAGCTGTAGAGAAAGTTTCCCTGTGGAATGACCTCCTTAACGTTCCAGACATCGTCATGCCATGCCCTGGCAGCCTGTCCCTGCCTGGCTCATGGGTGGCCCTTGCATCTCTTATGTAATATCTCCAAGGATTTTCTTTAAAGGTATTTCCCAGGAGTGTTAGATGTGGGCAGAGGCAACAGGTTTGCACACCTGTCTGCAATAAAGGAGTTTGTTTTTATTCTTAACCTTTTATGACTGTCCCAAGGACAGTCTGTGCCATGTAGAGCTGTTGATAAGCCGAGAGCATAATGCTGGTGGGTGAAGTGCTCCACACCCAGTCCTGCTTCCCCTTCTTGGTGTCATCTGTGCTCCTGCTGCCGGCCTCTGGCAGGTGGGAGCCTGAAATATCGGACTGAGCAGAGCCAAGGGCTGGGAGAGCAGGAGCAGGAGCAGCAGTGTGGAGGCACAGGGTCTGCGTGGTGGCTTGTGGGAGAGCAGAGGAAGGAGAATATCTGTAGTGAGAAGGGCCAGGGAGAGAGCCAAGTTCCTCGAAAGAGGACCTTGCAAGAAACGTGCAGATGACAGGAAAAAGTAATTAAAAGGAAAGCCCTAATGGGACGTTAGGGGGAGATGCAGCTGGAACTTGAATAAGCAAATGTAAAGAGGGAATTAAGTTTGTAAGCTTTCCTCTGAGGAGCTGCTGGGGAAAACACAGCGACAGCTTCTGCTGATGTAAATCAGCATCGAGCCTGTTGCCAAAGAGCTCCAGCCTATGAGTGTGGCTCATCTCATATTTGCTAGTCCTAAACCTGGAAAACACACAGGGAAAGAGGCTGTGGTGTTCTGCAGAGGTGACATGAAGGACACTTGATTCCAAAGCAAAGGATATTGACTACAAAAATGAAGGGAAACTGTTGTAATGTAGTTTGCCTGGGGCAGATTGGTAGCTTGCAATAAGTCATATTAATTTAAGTGAATAACGCTTTAAATTATTTGGATAATTTAATCTATGTGATTTTAAAGAAATGATTTATCAGCTCTGATCTTGAATAAAAATAAAATAAACCAAATGAAACAAAACCCTTCAGTTAAATATTAGCACTTTCACTCTGGAGAGTAATATACAGTGGAGGGGTTTATTTTTAGCTGTGAAGAATTTGCATGTGTGTTTCCAGATGTATTCTCAGACTCGGTGCTGCTTAAAATTCAGCTACATAGATCCCAGTTTTCATTTCTGTAGCATTTTGTCTCTGCCACTGTGGATATAATTTTTTTTCTACTTCTTCTTTCTCTTTATTCCCAGCAGAGGTGGTGGAGGGGGCTGTGATGATTAGGGCAGCCGGTAAGTCTCTTAGCTTCCTCTGAACTTTACTCCCTCTATGAGGAGTGACCTATTTAGATGAGGCCCTTTGATGCAGTTGGGGAGGTCAGGTGAGGTCAGAGCACTGGCCATGCCAGAATTCCCACAGATGCAGGAAGCCAGGAACTTCTGGAGGATGCAGGTTGAACAGGCAGTTGTTTCAGTATGTTCTTTCTCTGCGTGTGCGTTTGTTCTCTCACTAAACTCCTGAAACAGAGAGGGATGAGTCCTGTGCAGTGCAGGGAGCAGCCCCTGCTTTTGTGGGTGGGTGATGGGTCCCCTCTGAGTGTGGGGAAGGCTGTGTGTGGACACCACAGAAGGCTCAGCACCGGAGCTGGATTCTCTCTGCTCCCTCTCAGTGGATCACTCAGTGCTTACGCAGATGCTGATTGCAGCCCTGCCTCCCCAGCTCCTCCTTCCCAGCCCCATCGGGGCTCTCGTCCTTCTGAATGAGGCGCTGCACAGATGTGTGAAATCCTCCAGCCTCTTTAATTTCTCTAATTGCCACGTGGAAGAAAGGGAAGGAGGAAGAATGCTCCTCTCAGCTTGGTTGTCCCAAAGTAAAATCCCAGCTGAGCAGCTTAAAATAGATGGTCAGCTGGTTGAGGGTTGGAACTAGCCTGGAGAGCATGGCATCTGTCTCCCAGGAATGCTGCCTGGTCATCAGGCTGGATAAATCAGGACTAGTAGACTGGTCTGTATATTTGAGAGAGACTGACTGTACTGGGGAAGGGGAGCTGCCCTGGATGCCGGTGAGGCTGGTGTGCTCCAGTTCTCTGACATCTGCCAGAGAATCAATAACTCACTGATCGTGGCCATGGCAGGTCAGAACACGGATGTGCCGGTGCTGCCGCCTGTCCCTCTGCCCAGGTCTGCTCTGGAGATGTCTAACTGCGAAGCCACTTTTAATGGCACATGTAATAACTGATCCAGCTTAAAAAGAGGTGGGGGGGGGAAAGATTATGCCAATGATATCAGCACAATGACCAAGTCTGTTTTACCTTCTGTGCTTTCCTCCACATGCTGCTGCCTCCCTCCCTCCCGGGCTGGATCCAGTGGCAGTGCTGCTTTTCCTCAGATGCAGCACAAAACAGATTTTTCTAGTGGCTGAATTTAATCACTTAGATGCAGAACACTGATAGACTGAATCAATTTAATTCCTATTGCTCATGACTGGGAGGGGAGAGAGGGGAGGAGGAAGGTCATAACAGTTTAACAAACAACAACTTGGCTTAAAAATGTAACCAACGGATAAGTCTTGGGGTTTGAGGGGTTGGTGGGTTTTTTTGTTTGTTTGGGGTTTTTTTTGTTTGGGTTTTTTTTCCCCTGAACATGCCCAGGCCAAGAAATATGGCAACTTTAGGAAGTGGGGAATGCTGGGCTGTGCAAGGTGAGAGAGGTCATTTGTTGGTGTGTGAGGCCTGAAGTGCTGGAGCTGCCACAGGGCTGTGGGTTTACTTCCTGTTAGAGAGAAATGTTGATGTTCCCTCCTCTTTTTTTTGAGGGAGCTGCTGGAAAAGGCATCTCATCATTGGGCTGTGGATGTCTGGAGTGGCACGTGGTGTCTGAGCATTTGGCATCACATACATTTGCTTCAGAGCATCTCTGCTGCTGCAGCAGGCACTGAGCTGCAGGGTGCCAGGATGGTGCCAGAGCTCTTTGGGAGACTGTAGTTACCTGCTGTGGAACAGTCCTGCTCAAAGAACAGAAGGATTTAATTGGAAGTGGAGCAGCCTGTGAGTCTCCTTGCAGTATAAGGCCCTGCTCCCCCTTGTGTTTCAGTTACAGTGTGTGTACCCCTTCCTTAGGAAGCTGAGAGCATGTGTTGGCAGTGCTGTTGTGGTGCCTTTTCCAGGAGGGTTGTCTCTATGGGGCACGGGCTGTGCAGGTGTCTGTACAGCCCCACGCCTGATGCTTTTGGGCGCTACTGCAATTTCAGTGATCCCACAGGATTAAGCTCCTGTGAAGAGGTCCACAGGATTCACCCAGGTAAGCTGTTGACATTGGATTCATTTTTTACAAGCATCCAGCCATCCCACAAGAAACCGCAGGTATGTCATCCCAAGTCCCAGCCCTGGGCAGCATTTTCAGAAGGATCTTGAACAGTTTCTCACACAGCTCTTAGCCAGGCAGGTGCTGTGGGACATGGGTGAGACTGTCACCTCTTCGTTGGCATGGGTAGCTCAGCAATGCTGTGCCATCCCTTTGCTGGGAACTGCCTCCCTCCCAAGGCCTCCCAAGGTGCCATCCAGCTGGACAGGCAGAGCTGCACAGCCCTCATCCAACTGCTGCCATCGCCTGGGAAGCAGCCACTGTTCTTGAGCGAGACACAGCAGTGGTGAAAGTAATGAAAGCAAACTTGGCCAGCCTGACAGCAAACTTGGTTGCCTGCCACAGCCATTGGCCCATATGCACAGTGGTAAATAAAAGCTGGAGTTGAATTTCTGTCAAGTTTTATATAATATTCACTACAATATGGATGGAGAGGGGAATCCCTCTTATGAGTAGTTCTACCATAAAATAAATCCAAACTTCTGTTCAGGGGCTGTGCAGCAGGGCAGCGACGTGGTTGCAGAAGAGAGGGAGCTCTCATGTTCGTCACAGCCTCCCTGCTGCTGTGTGAGGCCATGGGGCCTTCACAGACAGCCCCAGCCCTTCTCTGAGCTGGGCTTTTGTGGGCTGGTTTTTAGTTGAAAGGCTTGTGGCGGAGGGACCTGCACGGCGAGGCAGTGGGAGTTTCCAGAGGGAAGCAAACCCGGTATCCAGACAGTTAACTCGGAGGTGTTTGCTGCCTGCTCTGCTCCGGTCTGGAGCCGGCACTGCGTGAACAGCCCAGCAAGGACGTGAACCAGAGCAATGACAGTGGGAGCAGAAGGGGAGGAAGTTCAGCTGCGCTAAGCAATGGTCAACTTAAAAATAGACCCATCTATTTATAGCGTTGGCAGCCCATCTGCCCCCCCGAGTGGTACAGCCTGTCTGCAGTCGCATCTCATATATATATATATATACACACACACACACATATACACACACATCTGTGGGCAGAGAAGTTGGTTAAACCCACTCCTCTGCTGCGGGCAGGGCAGCTCTCCCTGTGGGACAAGGGTGTGATTTTTT